>VDFB02105785.1:382382619-382456829 GCA_007258455.2 Sequoia sempervirens | reverse complement strand
TCTCAATAGTGAATTGAGAATTTGTGTTTGTGTTGAAATTAAGCCAATGGAGAGGGTTTTGCGTCACCCCCTCCCTGCATTACTCTGCTATCAAACCAATACCATAGTGGCTCATTTGATAATGCAACCAAGAAAAATATACTTTCCCACACTGTAACATTCAATATTGTATTTACTTCCTCCGCCGCCATTGTACAACAACACCAAGATGCATTAACCCTCACATGAGCAAACACTTACCATTCTGCTTCGGCGTATCGAGGCAACCAACTCCACCACTGCCAACCCACGTAATTAGAAAACTCCACATCATCATAAAAAAGCTTGGGAAACTCGCCACCGGCTAGAAAATTTTTGGCGTCAAGAAATTCTATTCACAGCTGGGCTAGTACTAACAAAAATCTTGACAGAAATTTCAAACAAATAGCCCATCGACTAATAACAAGACAAAAAATGCTTGATAGAAAACAACCCACTTTCAATTATTTCCCAAAAATGAAATTATAGATTAAAAATTACATGGCTACAGCCTAATGGGCTTGATTCATTACATCCAAATCAAGTCTGAAAATGAAATATATTACTCGGAGCTACAATTTGCACTCATAGAGCCACCTTCTACAACCTCCACTTAACCCTTTTATTTTTACCCAATAACTGCCCAAGAATGTTCTAGAAAGTGTAACATTCTCTTTTGTTTTGGTGCCAATAGTGTCCCTCTGTTTCGACCGTCTTTGAATTGTGAGTAATTCGTTTATTGGTGACTTGTGAGGTCATGTTGATTTTGTCATTCAAGCTAATTGGTCAATTGATTATGTTTGCTCTTTGGCTGACTATCAGTAGAGATAATTTAATAGTTGTGAGGATATAAAATGTGTTTCATTTATATTATTATTTTGATTGTAAATTGAAGAATTTAAAACTGGCTGATATATAGATTGAATTTTCAATACTGTCATTTGCATTTTCTTGGCATTAATAATATATCTATATATGCTACTTTGTATAGCATTCAGTTAAGATTGTATTTTGGAATATGGTTAATAAAGCAAGGAGTTTTATTTTATATATATATATATATAACTGATTCATAGCATAGAGTTTAATAGGTGGGAAAAAGTAAATGCTATATGAATACATATGATATTAATGTTAATGGGTTTAAATATTACTATATAGATTTAATATAAATACTCTCTTTGTAATTATGATAATCGGATCCAAATTTAATAATTAAGGAAATAAATAATTAAAATGGCAATGTTGATAGGCATCACTACTAGTGTTGAAGATATATTAAATGTTATAATAGTGGACCTCATTAACAAAATCATTCTTGTTCACTTCCTGTTCAACGGGTCGGTATGGTTGGGCTAAGGCTTTGGGTTCATCCCATGTAGGTCCAAGGTTCAACTCAATACCGGGTCGTTAACCCAGAGGAGTCCTGCTATGGGTTCTGAGCTTCTAAAAAAAAAAAAAAAAAACAAAAAAAAAAACAAAAAAAAACAAAATCATTCTTGCAATTTAAAAAAAATAAAATAAAATAAAATAAATAAGAAATAAAAATAGCCCCCAACCTCAAGGGGAATTTAATATAATTTCTTTGTAACAACCTCAAAGGACTAAGATTACTGGCCAGCTTCACCGCATGAGGTTGGTCAATGGTGGTTCAGTCTCCCCACCCCTCGTGGAAAATCGAGGGCATGTCGTCACTGGCAATGCTTAAAAAGTTTACTAAAGTAGTATACCCAATTCCTTGTAGGTCTAATTTAAAAAAAGAAAAGAAAAAGGACTAAGATTAATATATATATACATTTGTGCTATAACCAGAATAGTGCTGATAATTGTCTATTGGTTGCGTCAAATGAATACTCAAATTAATGGTAATATAAAAGAAGATGTCAAATACAATATTTTTACCTCTGAGAGACGTAGAGAAGGGTTTGAATATTTGATTGCCACATTTCTTGAAGCTTCTGCCAATCATTCCACGTGCTCCGTTTTCTGCATGCATTGCTTTCTCTAGGCGGCTGCATCCACATGCCTCATGTTCGCGTAAGGAGGATTCTGGCAAAGGCATTTTGGGAAAACCCACCATTCCGGCATGCATATCTTCCAAAGCAGCACACGTGCCTGGGCAGGCATCCACAGGAGGCATGCGTATTAGAGGAGAGAATTCAAAGGAAAGAAGTGCTAGCTGCACAGCGGGAGAATGCTCTGAGAATAAATGGACAGTAGCACAAGAGTCCAGTATAGAGAGGAGAATAGAGGGATAACAACAAGGAATTGGTACAGAAGTTAGGTAAGATCTTTTTTATGTGTAATATTTTCTGTCAGGATGACTGTCATATGTTCGCACCCTCTAATGGCATTGCAAGAAACTTCCTTAGCCCCTTCACTGAATGCATTCGCTTGAAATCTTCTTTAGCCCATTTAATATATATCCATTTTGTGCATATCCTGTAATCATCCCCCTTCATGAGATGCCTGATTTTCCTCCATTTACCTTGGCCTTGGGTTTTTGTCTCACTACCTCATTCTCATCATCGTCGTTAAATGAGTATGCAACATCAGTGTATACTTTGGAGCTAAACTCAGTTGTATTCTCGGGCCCTGTATCCTTAGCAACCATAGTGTCAGCAAGGAGCAATGAATAATTCTGTGTTTAGGGGATTACCAGTCTACAACTGCAAATTCTGAAACCCAAGTGATACATTTAAATCCATTCCAGCCTTCCTAAACTGGGTTATTATTTGACAGCTCGATGAGATCAGAGTATGTTTCTTTATCTCACTCCCTCATACTCCACATTCGCACCTTCTTAAACTGGGTTAGAATAAATTCTCCCATGTTTTAGCTTCTAAGATGACAGTAATTCTTTCCATTTTCTTCGCTCTATGCCTTATCTGTGTATTTATCCTCCACTGGAAGGAGTTGATAAGGAAACACGAGCTTGAGTCAATTTAACTTGTATTCTCTCAGATTCGTTTTCCCTTAATCCTTATCTTGTGCACGAACTCCTTTAAAGTTGTTTCTTTTAATCCTGTGGATGTATTCTTTCAAAATTCTATTGGATTTCCGTTGAAGTGTTGTAGCTCCCATATTGGCGCAGTAGGCAGGACGCTAACCCTGCTTGTGGAGTGGCGTCACACCTGCCATTAGCACCCGCATGAAAGCTTCCTAAGCCTTTTCATCCAAGCCATTTGTACATATTCTACAATCTTTGCATTTCATGAGATCTCATTGTCTTAAAGGTGTATTTAACCTTCATGTTTTCGTTGGCAATCTGTCACATATAGAGTATATGAAATTAGAATGTTGTAGAGGTTTAAATAATCTCTCTGATTCCACTATCAACCTATCTTTACCGCAGCACTTGAGCATATTAGCAAGTTTAAAGGTATAAATAAGCTCCCTGGCCCTTTGGTGTCACCTGTCAATTGCAATTGCTTGAAATAACCCTTCGCTTCTCCACCTCTCCTTCGTTGGAAATAACCCTTCTCTTCCCCAATTCGACGTATTTGCAGCCTAAAAATAAGGCATTGGCGAATATTTCAGCGTATGTTATTAAAATGAAAACTATTGGAAAGATCCTGTATATGCGCACAATTAGGTTTAAACTTTACGAAACCCTTCACCCTAAGTAGTTGAGTATATATTAGCATACCTAATATATAATGTAATTTTGTGTTATATGTTTATATGTTGTTTTCTTTTAGGGTTCGAGGAGTCGTTAATTCTGGTAGTAGATTGTTGAATAGGAAATCATATAAATTTGTCGGAATACTTAAATTGAGTAAATTTATATATATAGGTATAAAAATCATGTATTTAAATTGGATCGTGGTTAAAAGTAATTGTTCGTATTTAAATTGAATAATTAGGTAAGTCAAAAAGGGTGATAATATAGTTCTTCAACTATCTTAAATGATCTCATGATGAATGCTTAGGTAAATTGTTAAGTTGATTTTTGTGCCTTTATAAATTATAATGTCCTTAGAATAAAAAGTAAATTGATTAATTATCATTCTTTATTTTTGAATATATATATAGATAGATAGATTTTTATACACATACATGTATGACAATAGTTCCTTTTTTTAAGTGGTTGCTGCCATATTTAGATTCTCATGAGGTAAATAAGATTAACTTGGAATATATATATATATATATATATATATATATATATATATATATATATATATATATATATATATATATATATATATATATATATATATATATATATATAATATATATATAGAAGTTTAATGAAAGGGAGTTTGTTGGAGTAAAAGGGAATATTTAGTTATTTTCAAAATAAGTTTATTTAGATTCTTAATTTTTTTAAGTAACGTAAAAAAAAGCAAATTATAATGAAGATGGACTCATTAGAATATGTTTTATTTATTATTTTATATAATTTCTTAATGAGCATATAAATAAAATGTAAACTGATTGTTTTGAAAATACTGGGAAACATACACTTAAATGTGTAATTAAAGAAGGAATTGTTGTGTGTATATATTCATCTTGATAACGTTAGAGTCTTTTCAATAAAATGATTGTTTTCTTTTGGATATATGAGTATAATGTATTTGATTATTATAATATTCCTAATAGTTTATCTTTGGAGAAATGTAATAAAGGTTCAAATATTCTTTGAAACTTATTGCTATCCATCCTTAGTAAAACCTAAAAGATGATTTAAATGTTTAAAAATGTTTAGTGGGATATCAATAAATGTGCCCGAACTATTTCCTCAATTATTTTAAATTACTTCTTAGTGAAATAATAAATCAAATATATATAATTGTTTATTATTCTTTCGGGTTTATCCATTAAATATATTCATGTGTCCATTAATAAAGATAGAAAATATTAGTAAATTTAGTGAAGTTAATCAAAATGTGAATGCATTCTAATTATTAATAATTTTATAATCAAGTTAATAAAATATTTAGCAAGATAATATCATTCATTTACCAATATTTTAAAGAATCATTTATGAGGACTTAATTATTTGACATAACTTATTTAATCATGTACATATTAATTCTATTATCAAGTAAAAAGGGGTAGTTTGTATTCAAGTCATATGACATATTTAGTATTAAATTGCAGTACCAATAATCATATATATATATATATATGATTGAATTGTATAAATCACCTTGTTTATATGTACTCTTGATAGGGATGCATTACATGTGTGAAATGAATTCTTATGGTGCACCTAGTGTGCCTCTAAGCATTATGATATAGAGGCCTATAGGCGATTGAGTTGGATAACATGTTAATAGGTTGTTTTCACGTGTTAATCTTCATAATAAAAATCTTATTATGCTTCAATGTCTTGTAGATCCCATATGAAGGTGGCTATTTAGAATAAATATTATTATAATTACTTATGTTGATTATGTGTACTTATGTATCAATGTGTAAAGGACACGATTTAATAAAATTATGTAAGTGGTGGAGCTATGTGAAATGTGATAATATTTCCTTTCGAATTGCTTGATATTGGAATTGATTTTTGTATGTGGGTGAAGTTGTGAGTTAGCTGAGAGTTCTTCATGGAGGTAGTTAGAGTGAACATTTGTGTTGAGTTAAAAGATTTGTTTTGTTTTGTGCTTGGTCTATATTAAGTGGTTATTAGCTAGAGTGTCACTGATTGGATATCATGTAAGTAGGCTATTGAGCTTTCCCTTGGATGCTTTAATGGATGATTTACAGTTGGTAATTGTGTTTGTTGTATTAAATTGATTATGTTATCTGGTTTCAGTTTGAAGGTCCCATTATGATATTGTTTCTTTTGTTTATCACTTGTCATTTTGTGAGTTATGGAAGTTATATAGTCGTTTTGTGGTTCCATGATGTAAGTCTTCCTTTTTGTGTTAATTCTGATTGAGGAGACTTTATGCATTATCTTTCTTGTAGTCATATTTTGAGATGGTTGGGGAACCCAAGTATTTATGTACCCTCTAGTTGAGCATAAATGAATATTGGTGTCATAAAATCCCTTGCTTTTCCTTTGTATGCCTCCGGAAGAAGTCACCTTGTAAGTGGTTTTTGAGAGTGTCGCATGATATGTTTTGGTTGATCTTGTGGTTGGGTCTTGTGATCATTCTGCTTGTCTCTCTTGGTCATGGGTGTTTCCTATCAACTCCTAGCATGGGGGTTGGGCCTTACAGTCCATGTGGTTGGGTGGAATGTGCTATGCATCCCATTAAGTCCCCAGTTTGAGTTCGTGTTGATGCTATTGATTCGGGACTCTACCTCAAATTCTATTGTAACATGTCCAATTATGTATCATTCTTGTATTTGATGTATCTTTTCCTCTCCACAACATGATACATATGGACTCTTGAAGTAATGTAATATACTCCTGAAGTAATGTAATGTACTCCTGATGTAATGTAATGTACTTCTAAAGTGATGTAATGTACTCTTGAAGCAATGTAATGTACTATTTTACCTTTGTAAAACTTATGTGATAGTCATTATCTGATGTGTCGTATCTGTGGAAATATGCTCCATAATTGTACTATTGAACTATGATTTGAATTGTAATGAAATGTTGTATCATTTTCCTCTCTATTGTTTATGGATGAGTGTAGGTGATCATTATGCAATTTGGTATTTTATTCGCTTTCATTTTATTAAAGTTTAGGATACATAATGACTGTCTCATGCACCCCGAAGGACGTAGATGACTTTGCAAATGTATAATTTCTTTTCATGTTAAGAATGTACATATTCATCTTATGCAATGTATCACTTAAAAAAAAAAGAGTGTTGTGTTGTTGTCCTTTGGGGTTCACACAGTAGGGCATCACAACATTGGTATCAGAGCCTAGGTTCATAAACTGGGCACTCTAGTTTCAGCTGAGCCCATTATATTGTCCTAGTAAATTTTTTAAGTGAAGTTGTTAAGTGATCATGATGATCATGTTGGTTTGTGGAAAGGATGTAATGATATGAATCACATCATTGATGGAAATAAGTGTACTTATGGAATTATGTATGTAATTGTTTTCCCCCTATAAGTGTGAGAAACCAATAACTGTGCATTGGTTGAGTGTTGTGAATACCCTGTACTTATTTTTTTGGCCCATAAACTATAGGTCCCATGGGATGGTGATACGGTGTACCCATCCATTCAGAATATGTGGTGTTTGGTGTGGGATTGACCATACCATTTTGTGTGTTTGTATATTTGTTATCTGATTGAGGGCCAACCCATATGTGGTTGAAAATCTATATATACATAAGAGTAGCCAAAAGGTAGTTTCATAGATTCTTTTCTTTTGGTTCTCTAGCCCCTCAATCTATGAAGGGGTAGTAGAAGTCACAAAGTTTCTTGGGAAGAGTGTGTAGCATACACACATTACGATGCAGAGCGGTCTTAGCTCAATCAATCCCAAGGGAACATACTCACTACTTTCCCTTATGATGAGTCAGGGTACTTGATCCATATGTGCTAGTCTAAACCCCACAGCTTTGAGTACATCAACATTGGATTGTTAGTTTATGTCTAGCTATTTGTAGGGACATTGAGCTAGCATTAGTGAGTCAACCTCATCTATATGAGAGGTGAAGCTCGAGTAGTCCCATATTGATATTCTCATATATGTATTGTATACACCATATTTGCATGTGTTTTGACATGATGCAATGGATGTGATGCCACACCCCACTAATGTTTTGACACAATGTTGGTGATGATGTCGTGTTGTTGATGGTAGCAAGCTAGGCTCGAGGAAATGATTCCATGTGCATTGACACATGAAGGAACACTATGAGATTGTGTAATGATAGCCTACTTATGTAATGAGCATAATGGGGCCTCATGCACTTGTAGAGGGATACTCATGTTTTCTTTCAACAATGTTTGGGTTAGTTAGCATATGGGTATGTCTTAGCCATGTATACCTTTGGCGATGGTGAGTACCTACGTGTTCCTTCTCCATGAGGTATCACTATGCGGGGTGTGTTTGTACATGCCTACTTCCACAAAGCCACAAACACATTGCCATGTGACATACGTCTAGTGTGTGCCTTCTTCGGCTGGCATATGACCATGTTGCGTGATGACACAAGGCAGGGTGTAGCCGAGGAGCATGCTTTGGGTCATGTGGATGGCATGCTCACTCCACACCACATGAGGGGTACTATTATAGCCTAACGATGTTCCCTCCTTCCTCATTTGGTGGCTAGTATCTAGTCACATAGTGTTGTATTGTGCAATTTTGAAGATTGAGGACTTCCTATATGATTATTGATGATTTTAGGTTGACTTTGAAGGTTGAAATTTTGTTATATTTGATTGTAATTGTTTATCCACACTTTGTGATCTTATTCTCTCATAGCCCTCATGGTTACATTTGATTTAGTGTTGACATTAAGCACATTTCTTGCTTTATTGCTGAAATTGAATCTTAATTAATGTTATTTTATGACTTTGGTGGCTAAAATAGTTTATCCTTATTATTTTTGAGGTCATCCACATGTCATATTGTGATTCCTCTCCATGGACATTTGAGGTAGACTTGGTGAGTGTTTAGGAGGAAGCAAACATAGGGAACCTTGAAGATGGGGGTATGTGAGGCTGATATACAACTATGACCCACTGCCCACCTATGTGTGATGACTATCTCTTGGAGGCTAACCACCTTATGAAACAAGAGGTAGATCATTGTGGCCTTGCTTGAATGGTCTCACCCTGCGTGTGTGGCCTAACACCATCAAGCCACTGAGTGTGAGGTATCGATTATGTGAGATGGTTATTGGCTCTTGGCTCATCAATTTGTATCATGGATTAGTATCCTGCTTTCCAGTGTCTAGATGGACCCTTGTGTAGCCTTGTGACATGATTCCCGGTGATGTGAGTTATGTGTATGTAAAGAATGAAAGTTAAATTATAGAAATAGTAACTATGAAATGCTAAACTTGCTAATTTATGTTTGGGGAGTGATACACAACCATCTTTCTCAATATTTTGTTATAGTACCAATAGGCCTTTCTTTTAGTGGAGTAACCTAGGAAGATTCCTTCATCACTTCTTGCATCATATTTTACTAGATTATCATCTCTCCTAATACAACACTTGCTTCCAAAGATCTTAAAATACTTAATAGTAGGCTTGTGACCAAACCATAATTCATAAGGAGTCTTACTAGAATTTCCATTAACATTTACCTGGTTCAAAGTATACACAACAGTGCTTACCGCTTCACTCCAGTACATTTGAGATGCATTTCCTTCCATCATCATTGTTCTAGCAACATCCAAAATAGTTCTATTCTTTCTCTCTGCAACTCCATTTTGTTGAGGGGTTCGTGGTGTAGATAATTGTCTTTTAATTCCACGCTCTTCACAATAAGAGTTGAACTCCTCGGAAATGAACTCACCACCTTTGTCAACTCTCAGTAACTTAATTTACATACCTTATTTTTTTCCATAGCCTTGAAACTTTTGAACTTCTCCAATGCTTCACATTTTTCTCTTAAAAAGGAAACCCAAATCATTCTAGAGTAATCATCAATAGCCAACATAAAATACCTTTCTCCATGAATACTTCTAACTCTCGAGGGACCACAAAGGCCAGTATGTAGCAACTCCAACAAATTATTTGAATGAGATTGTTTGCTCCGGAAAGAGACTCTAGTTTGTTTACCCATCTGATATTCCTTGCAAATTATATTACAGGCTTCACTAACCTAGGCAGATCTCTTACTGCTTGAGTAGAACTTATCTTCATAATGTTTTCAAAGTTTACATGACACAACCTCCTATGCCACAACTAGCTTTCATCTACTTGAGCAATTAAACAACTTCCACTAGTAGTATTCAAATGAAAAATATTACCTTTTGGTTTTTTTCTTTTTGCAATCATATTCGTCAAACTTCCACATATCTTGTATCTTCCATGTTTGAACTGAAGGTCATATCCCTTGTGAACCATTTTTCCAATAGTCAACAAGTTACACTTCAAGCCTTCAACATAGAGGACATCATTAGTGTTATCCTTACCACCAAGAAAAATAGATCCTCTGCCACAAATCACTCTAGCATTGTTATCTCCAAATCTTACAACCCCACCATTATCTAGAATCACAAATTTTCTTTTACCACCGGTCATATGATGTGAGCATCCACTATTAATGACCCACTCATCTTTTTCTTCAACTTGGGTTGTAGGAGATTTTTCATCTTTAGTAGATTCAGTAGCCATAGGATTATCTTCAATTGTAGCAATGAAAGCCCATTCATCTTCTTTTCCATTCTCTTTATCAAACTCATCATTAGTAATTGCTTCTTTAGCAAAGTAGCATCTCTTTCAGAATCTAGACTTTTTAGGCTTAGATCTAGGAACTCTTTCAAGACATCTTGATGCAAAATGACCTATTTTACTACATGAAAAAGATTTAATAGGCAATACATCTTCATACTTACCTTTTCCTCTCCCTTCTTGTTTTGCAATCAGTGCTTCCAATTATTCTACCTCTCTTTCTTTATCTTCAAGCTCTTTTAGCTCTTCATCGTACTTGGATATCTTTCTAGAACTCTCTCCCAGACTATATCTTTGCCTATTACTTTTAGATATAGTAGCCTTGAATACAGATTCAGTCTTCAGTGTAGATTCACCAAATTCACTTATTTCAAAAGCAGCAAGCTTCCTGATCAATGTGTCTCTTGTCATCTTGTTTATTGATCTGAACTCTTCAATAGCATGAACCTTCATTTTGTAGGAGGGAGGAAAGGATCTGAGTAATTTAGCCACAATTTCATCCTCATCCAGAGAACCACTGACACATTTAATACCCATCACTATTTCATTTACTCTCTACATAAAGAAAGTGATATTTTCATCTTCACCCATCTTTAAATTCTCATACTTGCCTTTCAAGCTCTATAGCTTAGCCATCTTCACTTGTGCATCTCCTTCAAACAAAGTTTCCAGTTTCATCCAAATCTCATGAGTTTTTTGTAGACACATCACCTTAGCCATCTCCGAATCTGTTAGAGCACTCACCAAAATTTCAATAGCCCTAACGTTATTTTCAACATCTTTGGTCTCATTAGGAGTTGAGGGACCATTCTTAGGAATAGTATATGGATCTTTTGTATTTTTCTAGAAGGCTTCACCAATACACCTCAAGTGATATTGCATCATAAATTTCCACATTTTCCACATTGAATAGTTAGTGCCATCAAATCTTGGAATTTCCTTCTTGAATGTTTCCATCCCAGATCACCTCAAGCTTTTAGACTTCTTTAGAGGAATCTTCTCTAATACCAATTGTTGGAAAAAAAAGGACAGACAATTAGAGGGGGGGTGAATCAGTTGTCATAGGAAGTTAAAATTTTCTAACTTGTCTTAACTTTAATCTCAGATCTGATGAATAAGCAATTAACACATCAGAGAGACAAAGAACATCAAGATTTTTTATGTGGAAACCATGTTAGGGGAAAAACCATGGTGGATGTTAGTCCACAAGATTATACTCTATTAAAATTATAATGAGAAATAATAAGGGGAATGCACATGCATTTAGGCACACTGCCTAGAGTTCACTGCTCAAATACAAAAGGGGCTCACTACCCAACAGAATAGGATTAAAAATATGGAGGGTATGAACTAAGAAAATAATTTTTGCACAAGCCCGATTATAGTTCCAATTAAGCTCAACACTTCTTCACACTTCACACAATCTTCTTCACATTCTACCCTATAATCGAATGATATTTACACATACACATAGGAGCACATGAAGCACACTCTTCACCGATGAAACAATCACACTTATATATCCGCTACATGAGATTTCATCACAACTTAGTCGACCAAGAAAATAGAACATATTTGCAATGCTGACCCAAATTTACAAATAAAATTTTAATGTGAATCCACCAAGGTCGGCCACAGCATAGTCGAGACCCAAATTTAAAACTCCAACACAAAAAGACTTCAATTAATTTCACCTCAATGATCCACAACACGCTACCACCATCATGTCGTCCAAGAACAAGAAAAATTGAACATGTGCAAGAAAAAATCTTCAATCACGAGCACACCGATCAATGTGGACATACCAAAAGGATAGAGAATGATCTAGAGACATCTAAGAGCACCAAGAAACAAGAGAGAAACATCCACAACAACTGAGATCAACAAAATCACACAATCTTCATTCAAGAACACTGACAGAGACCACAAAAACATTGTTAGACCACAACACACTCAAAACTTCATGCGGACCTTTGAAACTTCTGGTAGATGATCTAGATATACTAAAAAATAAACCCTTTAATCCACACCAAATAATCTTCAATGTACATAAAAAAACACCTTCATGACGTGCATAGTTCCACTAGAAACCTAGAGCACTTTCTTTTACAATTTTCTCAATATCCTCAACATATACAACCTCTAGTACACCAAATGCTAATAGTGTTGACATTAATGACAACCACATATCAACAAAACATCCACACCATCCAACAATAGTGTGTTGCATCAAGCCACTAAGAGGAATGTAATATGCTAAGATAGATCACACTTATGAAGGACATCGTACCCAATGCCATCCAAAAAGTAACAAACACATCATATGAATGACAAGGCTACACTAGGAACCAAGAATGCAAATGAATTAATGGTAATCTATGGACCCCACTTTAAAGGAATTGCTACACATATTTCTACGAGCAATTACTTTAAAGTAGCGAAGGAAAAATGCAAAAGGAAAACAAGACATGAGAGCCAACTTGGAAAGCCCCTATGCCAAGTCATATGTTTCGATGTTAGGTTGTGTCATGTACATGAAAAGGAAGAAAAAAGAAATGGAGGTTTCCCCTCAAAAAAGAACACACTAAAAAAATAAGGGATCTATGGATTTGGGGTCAGTAGGTTTGTTGCTACAATGTTGTTATTAAAGAGCTCATACATGTCATCATTCTCCAAAGCACATAGAACTGGAAGAATGAAACAAAGAGAGTGAAAACAAAAGAAAAAGAATGTCCATTTTGGTTCAACATGGAAGAGACATTGTGGTATCAATTCCTTGCATCATCCCCAAAAGGAAAAAACAAGAAAAAAGAAAATGAAAAAGACAAAAGAAAAGAAAAATCTTTTGGGTCAACATGAAGGAGACATTTTGGTCTCAATGCCTTGCATCATCCCCAAAACGAAAACACAAGAAAAAGAAAAAGGGAAAAGGGACCAATTTGGTCAACATGGAAGAGACATAGGGTGTCTCAACGCTTTGCATCATACCCAAAAGGAGAACACAAAAAAAAAGGAAAAAAGACAAGGACCTTTTGAGTCAACATGGAAGAGACATAGGGCATCTCTACAGTTTGTGTCATCCCCAAAAAGAAAACACAAAAAAAAAATGAAAAGGAAAAGGACCTTTTGGGTCAACATGGAAGAGACATAGGGTGTCTCAACGCTTTGCATCATCCCTAAAAGTAGAACACAAAAAAAAAGAAAAAAATACAATGTACGACATATAGAAGAAGTGTACAACAAGAGAGAAAACATCAAACATACATTACATGGGAACACAATACATGCATAAAAGAAAAAGGAAAAGGAGAAAGTTATGCAAATGTAACTCAACCATTAACTAAGTTATTGGTTTCTCAATCTGTTAAGCAGAAAAGGAATAACGTAGTTAAGAGACAAGGAAAATTGCATTACAAGGACAAGGCTAACAACTTCTTTCCCCACATAAAGTGTAAAGGAAAGAATGAGCCAAGCTGAGTGATAGGAAAGGATCATGCAATAGTGAGAATAGTTTAAATTCTACAACTATGGCATGATAAAGGAATTTAGTTGTTATGGAATAATAGGAAAGCAATCAGTATAGGTGAAATGATACTTATCCAGTATGTCTTTCAATGTCCAACATTCTTTGGTTTGATGTCCAAGAATACAATGATATTTGCAAAATGGTATGTTAGAATATTTAGGACGAATGACCAACCTATTCATAGGTGGTAAGAGTATAAGGCCTTTGTTTACAATCAGTTGAAGTCTCCTTTCACATTTAGATGGAGGATGTGCAGGAAACTTGAGTTTCTTTAATTTATAAGGTCTTTTTCATTTTCTAGACTCTCCTTTTTTGTGAATGGAAAGAGGAAGAGGACCCAGTGTGGGGATCCTAGCATCTTAATTTTTCGTTAGAATCATGTGTACTAGTTTTTCTCATGGAAGGAGAGTGTTTAAGTTAGGAGAAGAATAAAAGATCATTGTACCATCATCTCTAAGTCTCCAATATTCAAAAAGAGGTTTACCAGGATGAGGAGGATCTTGATATCCTAATCGTATGGTATTTTCTTCTATTGGTTTTTGTTCAAGAACTTCTAGTCAATGTCATGTTCATGCTTTTTGTCACAACCTTGTTTACTTAGGATAGTAAAGCCTTTACTGTATGTTTCTTCAAGGTTTATGGGAGTGTTTGTGACTTTGTGATCATAAAATGGGTTTGAGTGTGTTTTTTTAGAGGAACCAGGTCCACTTGAGGGAGGAGCCTTAGGTCCTTCATTGATTTCAAGATGTAAGTATGCAAAGTGACTAGGATGTGTAATAGTAGGGAGATCTTGTGATTTCATGGATGGATAAAAGGTTGCATTGGCTTCTAGGTTATCAAGGCATTCATTATAGAACTTGTTCATGCTATCATCATCTTCTCCAATGATGTCAACATCATGAGGAGGATAATCATGAGGATTTGGAGGAGCACGAGGAAGCTCAAGATCATTAGGATCATAGCCAAAGGCACAATTTGACATTTTTACCAAGGATTTTAATGAATTCCAAAACTTATTAAAAGAAAATGCAAAACTGCAAGTAAACTAAGATGCAATAAATGACTGAAAACAAAGATTCTTGAGATTAAAATAGAAAGTAGCTACAACAAAAAATAATGCAAGAAAATGCCAGAAATATTTTGGAAATGTTGTTTAAAATGTGCAAGTGGACTGATTCACCCAGGGTGGCGAATGAGTCCCAATATGAGATTTTTTTTGTTTTTTTCACAAATTTTAATGTGATTCTAATGCTTTTCAGAATGCAATGAAGGATGCAAATGTAGATTTTCAACTTTTTCAATGATATATGATGCAAAAATGAAATCTAAATGAATCTTTCACTAATGCAATTTGAGAAATCCTAGAATGCAAAAACAAAACAATACCCTAACTAAATGTTGATGCAAGTGTAATCTAGGATGCAAGATGCAAATTAAATCATTGATGCAAAGTGTTCAAAATGTAGGTTCACCAAAATGAACCATAGATTTTTTGGCTCCCCACAAGACTCCCTAACTCTTCTAGGGTTTTTTCACCTAAAAGGAGAGAGTAGGGCCAAAAATGCTAAAGGGTTCATTCAAATTATGTTATGTATGATGTTTTTTAAGCTAAATGTAATGAACTAAGTGCAATTAAGTGATCTAAGTGACTGATTATGAATGAAAAAATTAAGATTTATGCTATTTTTGAAAACATAATGTGATATGAAAATAATGAAATAAGAATGAATAAATGTAGAATAGAAAGAAATGGATTGAATCAGTGTGCACCTAGAGGTCTGATGAAGAATCTAGAATGTTTGGAATACTGTCTGAAATTATAGAAACTCACCAATGGGACTCATTCACCGAGGGTGGAAAATCAGTCTTGCTTCTTATGAAAATTGTTGGGAACTAGTTTTCAAGTGTTGGGATCCACAATTTGACAAAACTTAGATTTCCAACCTTAAGGTAGTATTCATTTGCCAGTGGTGGAGAATCAATCCTCTCCCAAAATTTTGAGAAATCAGGAGACAACTTTGCAACACTAGATCTAAGGATGTCTGCTTGTTGGGTTGCAAAAGTCAATTCTATAGGAAATAGATATAATACCTTCTCCAAGCTTGAAATAAGGTTGATTTGACTTGAATCCCCTAGTTGACTTGTTGACCACTTTTCAACACCTAAATACTTGTTAAATCTTCACAAAAAAGTCTGCAAACACACATCCAAGAGGGGAAAAATGGTTGAGGGTTAGCAAATAGGGGTTTTCCTTGGTCAAACCCCACTTTGGTAATCGAACCCTTAATGAAATAGTGAAATGAAAGAGAATGATAAAAAAATAACATACAAATGCTATCAACTTACCAAACCCTTATTGAAGAAAATCTAAAGTCGTGTCAATGGATGCTCCAAATTGATTGATTTATGCTTGATTTGATGTTGTAAAGTGCTTGAATGCTTGAGTGAATGAGTGAATAAGTGAACTTGATCAATGGGGGTTGAAATGGATGTAAAAACACTTATTTATACACACTTGTTCCTTATTAACCCATTAATACCTCATCATAGGCCGACATCAAGTGATTTTGAATAAAAACCTAAAAGGAAATTTAAAATATTTTGAATTTGGAGCCAAGGGGGACTCATTCGCCACCCATGGCGAATGGGTTCCACCTTGGACATAAAAATGGGTATCGGGAATTAGGTCACATTTAATATTATTTTTTGAGTTTACATTAAAAAATACACTTAATTTAAGCTTATAAGGGCATAAAGGAGTCAAATAAAGCATAAGAAAGGTGTAAATAGTGAATCTATAACTAGAAAAGTGTGAAATCTTGTTACAAGACTACAACACTTCAAACTAGGACTTGTTTGTTGACGAAAAGGTGATTTTTAGGTGAATTGTAATGAATAGAGTCTAGAAGAGTGTAGAAATATTTTAAAATGCTTCACAACACCTTCACAAGATGTCATTAATTGAATTTTAGTACCTAAATATGCATGGTCAAGCCATATCACATTAATAAATCAAAGTAACATAGACCAAACAACATGAAGTAAGGCCTCAAAGACCATGAAAATAAAAAGGGTCCATTTTACTACGGTGCACTAACATGAAGTGACCATGTAGAATGTAGATCTTGATCTTGAATTAGATTTAGAACAATGCTTACAAATGGATCTTCAATTCTACATCACAACACTAGCTCAACAACATTATTGTTGCTTGATGAACTTGATATGCTAATGGATCTTGAATTGTTGCAACTAATGATGAAGAAATCTGCTCTTGAATGCTTGGAAAATGCTCTTGTGAAGTCTTGAATGCTCAAATCTTGATGGCTTAGGTTCATATTGTGAATGGTTAGGTCAAATAATGATTTGAAACCTTGTTTATATAGGAATTCCATCTAGCTTACCATTTATTAGATCCCAAATACTAACATGTACATGAAATTTGAATTCAAAACCTCAATTTCCTACTCAAAACCCTAAAAAGGGGGAAAATGGGACTCATACACCACTTTTCATGTATAAATCCTATATGGGTGGGACTCATACACCCAAGGTGGCATGTGGGTCCCACCAAGCCTTTTTAGGTAGAGGAAATGTTGAGGAGTTAGAATATTAGGTGTATTTGTTGATTATGTCAAGATCTCAACTAAAATAAGCCTCAAGATGCATAATAAAGGGTCTTAGGGGCCTATTAATGATGATATGAAGGTCATAAATGCATGAGGGCCCAAAAATTAATGTGAAGGTGTAAATAAATACACTTTACAACACCAAATTAAGGAAAATTTGGTCAATTTAGCTTAAAATGGCCCTATACCTAATGTGAATATGTAAAACATATTACAACACTAGATCAAGGAAGCATTAGGTTCATTTTCATGTTAATTATCCCCTAATTAAGTTTTAAATGTAAAGGATGACATTTTCTACACTACAGTATAATACCTCCCATAATGTTGACTTGGGAGAGGCATGATAGATCCACTAAAACTTTGTGTATCACCATGTAATGCATGAAGGAGAAGAAACAACATCTGAAAGTGCACAAGAAAGTATGTGCAACTAAAAAAGGGTGTGCAAAGACAAGGCACAAATGCATGAGGCAAGAATCATATGAATTCATTGTTGTCATGGAGGGACTCTCACTTGAAAACGGTATGATGGCGAACACCAAAGGAACTACACAACCCCCCAGACACTTTATAATGCAATGCAAGTATAAAATATGACACAAACTTATGTACAAAATCCCCAAAATACATGTACAATAGTGTGGCACTTATCTTAGTGTGTTTATATATAAGAAACTACATACAAATGATGCTTAAGATGTCCATAAAGGACAAAATACTAGAAATTCAAAAAAGATATCCATCACAAATCCAATCAATATCCATCCACACAAAGGATGAAAAGAGAGATCATACAATCCCCATAATGAGATAATCTACTGTAAAAAAGCACTGGAAGTACACTATGGAGTAACACTAGAATCCTGAATTCAGTAAGCAAGGAAAGATACTTTGTTGGCATTTAAATTAGCACCTCTGGAGTGTTGATTGTAAACATTCAGCTATTACAAATTTTTTGCAACACTTCTTCATTATTTAAAGAGAAGTCCCTCTCTATTGATGTAATGTGTAAGGAATGGTAGGGTAAACTAAGGTTCCTATCCTTATGTACTCAATAGTAGGACACAAGGTTGCACAAACACAATGCACCATAGCTAATATTTTTCTCTAGTTTCCACATATCTTAACTACAACTATTCTAGCTTTTAATCTATCCTAAATCCTCAAGGTAAATAGAGCATGAGGGCATAGGAGCAGGAATGGGTTGGTTGGATCATTTGAATCCATTGTCTCCTTAGAATATAGCTGAGGCTTTGAACTCTCGAATATATGCAGGGATAAGTTTTTATACAATTAAATGCTCTTCACAGTAAGTTGGATCTGAGACCTGCCAAGGAGGAGGAACCCTTATCCAAGGTATGGGCTAGGAAACAACTTACAAGAAATAACAAATTTATGATGTCTTGGCCAAAAAAATTGCTGAGGAGGAACCCCTATTCGAAGTATAGGTTGAAGGATAATCCACTAGACAATAACAAATGACAACCATTAATAATAGATATCCAAAGAGAAGGAACCCCTATCTAAGGAGGGAAATGAAACAACAAGCTATTTAAACTAAAAGACATTATGGAAGAACTCAAATCCTTTAGATCAAATTGCATGTGCCTTTTGATTTCTTTTCTTCAAGATTTCTTAAATGAATTAAAAAGATTGGGACAACAAAGGCACGAAATCATGCAAAATTATGATCATCCAATGAACTCTCATCCAAGAGTGAACAAATATTCGCCTTCAAAGTTGTTGGCAACAATGGCGCAACAATTTTGCATAGCAAGTAAAAGCTAAAAAAATAATGAGCCCAAGACTCTTATTTATAGAACTCAAAGGAGTGGGCAACCCCAAAATCCCTTGAGTTAACAATGAGTTCTTTCCAATAAATTAGCAAGATTTATTCCTAAAATGGGGAACAAAAAATTAACTGGAAAACTACTTTAGTTAACTATCACTAAATAAAGAGTCAACTAGAAACTACTCCAGTTGACTTAAAGAAGACAAAAAGTGAACTTTAATATACATAAGTTGTCCCTAATATAAACATCCATGATTTATGGGATAAGTCATCCATAATTAGTGGAGTAAAAACAAACATCCACAATCAATGGAATTCAAAACAAACCACCCCATAAATAGAGATAGACATGCATGATTCAAGGGATAGTTGGTTAACTTGGAATGAGTCATCAAGTTAACTAACTATTAACCATAAATGCCTTCCTAGAGACTAGGAAATCCCAGAATAGGTGTCTTTTCACACCTTCCCACCTTCGGTCAACAGATTCTTGATCCATGTGTTGAATTCTTCCATCTTTAGACAATCAATGCTTTGATGACATGGCATCTCCTCTCCTTGTGTAAGCTACTACTCTTGGTAACTTTGGTAGCTCCGTGTTTGGAATGACCTATTTGTAGCTAGTAATCCAGGATGCTTACTGCCATGTAGGAGGTGGTAATAGTGGCCTCTTGGCTACAAGATCACCCTTTCTTTCTTCTTTGTTCAGAGTAATTGTTGTGGCTCTCCACTGAGCTGGTGATGTATCCTTTTCAAAGATAAAAATCCGCAGACTGCTAATGATGTTTTTTTGCTCTCCAACAATATGTGTGAGATCTAGCTAGAGAGTTGCCAGTGCAAGGTCTAGTTGTTCAATTGGATCCCAAGGATGCCAAATTTTCATTTCATGAAGGAAAAATTGCATGTTGATTGTAAACACAGATATGTTTAGACAACTTCTAAAAAACCCCTAAAAATAGCCACCCATCGAGAAGTATTTTTCTAGAAAAAATCTAGCACATGGGTTTTTTTTGTGCTTCAATGTTGAACAAACTCGGTTCCTCATAATTTTCATTCTATTTTTTTTGAAAAAACCCCCAAAAATAGGGGCAGCAAGTTGGTTGATTCTGGAAAATCTGACAAGATTTTTTTTACTAGAAAATTATTTTGAATTTGCCTAGTTGATCAAATCTATGGTAACCTGTTGATTTGTGTGACATGTGAGAATACCTAAGACAAGAGAAGAGGAAGTAGACAGAAGATGGATTGGAAGTTTTTTAATATGACTCCTTGAGAAAATCTGTCTCTAAATCCAACCTCTGATTAGAAATATTTCTTTGCCTCTGATCTTCAAGAAATATCGAAGAATAATCAAAAACCTTGGCCAGATCTCAAAAATGACATCCTTGAGAGCTTATTGTTGTTCTTGATCATCAACCTACAAAGAAATAATGAAGGAAACCTAGATCTTCTTTGTATAGATTCAATCTTGATATCCTTAAGTTTGGGAACTTAACTTGTGATCAAAAGTTGATTTGGCTTGATTTGAAGTTCAAAAAGGTGATTTCCACTAATTGTGGAGAGAGTTAGCCAAGTTTTCCTCAAAATATCTTAACTTTAAGTCAACAAACTTTCCTTTGACTTCTTTAGGTCTCCCTTTTGAGATTTGATTCCTTTTTTCATCATTTTCTCTATTGAATGACCTTGGTTTGATCCTAAATCTAGATTGATCTACTAATCTTGAGTAGTTGTTGTTGAAATCATCATTGAGTTGTGCTTAAGCTGAAGAGATGAGCCTAGGAGGTGTGAATCCAAAAGGCTTAGTTTGTGGCCCTAAAAAGAAGGGCACTTTTCTCAAGGGGCACTTTCTTTCATGCCTTAGTCATTTTCAATATTTGTTCTTTCAAACTCTTCATTTTGACCTCCTGTGCTTTGATTTGGATTTTCAATTGATTAGAGAATCAAATGATCTCGTTTGATATCTCATCAGGTAGCTAGCTTTTCTCTTCAAAAGATGACTAGAGTTTGAAATCATAGAAGTTAGTCAAAGATCCCTTTATTCAAGGGTGCCCCTCACTGAAAAGGGTGCTTTTACCTTTTCCACAATGTTTTTATACTGAAAGATGCTCTAGTTTGATCTTGATTATTTGGTGATTACCTTATCAGACGTTCGTGATTGCAATTAAGTTGTCGAGATTGACCTAGATCAAGAAAACTGTCTTGGGAGGCCTTATGACATCTGATAGTATCTGGAGGTTCAAAAATAAGGGTGCCTTTCTTGGGAAAGGGCACCTTTTCCATCTTGATCATCATTTCGACAACCATTTTTGATATCTTCATTAACTACCTCTTTTCACTTTGTTGACAATTGTTAGTGATCAATTTGTCAGATGATCTTGTTGATTGTTTCATTGTTGAGCCATCAAGAGAATGTCGAGGATGAATACCTTGGATAATTCATTAGGTTGTATCTATTCCTTGAGAATCAAGGGTGCCCCTCTTTGAAAAAGGCTCTTTTTGCATTATCAATTGATTTCTCCTTCGTAACATTTCCAGAGTTAGTCAAATTTTGACCTTTTTTAGTTTCAAGAATCTCCTCCATCGAATATCACCATTTCGGACCATTTTTTCCATGGTTTCATCATTGAATATTTTGAAGCTTAGCTTTCAGCACCTGGTATTGGCCAATCTTCCATTAATGGTTGCGGAGCTCCTAACATTGTTCCTGAAAAATAGAAATAGACCCACCAAAGTAAAACGTGTCTTTTAATGATTCTGACTTGACCAATGTGATCGTGAAGTCATTTAATCCTATGAAAATCATTTTCAATCATTTTTTAGAAGGTCCTATTTTTGGGGGTTACTCTGAAAAATAGGGGCGTACAACCCTAATTCTCAATTTTTTAGAATTTTGTACATGTGTTCCTTGATAGAAACCCACAAAGAACCTATGTTTGGTTTGACATAAAATATACTTTTGACATAATTTTAACAAGATTTAGCTCAATTTATACAAAATGAAAAAAAAAAAAATTGGTACAACATTAGGCTCCATCTAGTGACTATGTCGGATACCTAAAACATAGGAGAACTCAGAATCTCAAGTTTTGTAGACCAATATATCTTATCAGTTGGGTAACAGAGCCCAGAATTTATCTCCACACACACCTAAAATTAGAGTTCACTTTATTTATTGGGTTCCCCAATTTATTCACCTACAACAAAACTTCTAACAAATCACCTAAAAAATGACAATACTTTACTGAACGTGGAAGCATAAAACAACATAAAATTAAAGCGAGTAAAAGTATTGATAGTATATACTCACCCCATTCCCAAAGGGATGAAATGTTACAAGTATTGCCTGATGTAGGGCAGTAGAAAGAGGCTCCCATTTGAATGTGAGAGAATATAGGAATTATCTTTTGCAATATCATGAATCTGGAATGACCCTAGCCAAAGGGAGTCAAATTTACTGTGCATTCCCTTTGGTTCATATCTCTTGTCCCATAACAGAACTCTATCTCCAATCTCAAAGTTTCATTGTCGAGCCTTCTTTTCAAAGATCTTATTCACTCACTCTTGATGCTAAGTGATCTTATCAACTATCTCCACCCTTTCTTCTTAAAGTTTCATTAGGCACAAGATACGTTTCTTGATGGGATCTCTGAATTCCTCATCTTCTATTGTGGATGCCAGCTACAAAGCTGACAACTCTAGAGTAATGGGTAACACAATTTCCGTGCCATATAGGATTATGAAGGGTGAACTTCTGATAGCTCTCTTAGGTGTGTTCCTATCAGCCCGAAGAGTGTCATACACCTTTGTGTTCCAAGCCTGTTGATTGGAGTCAACCATCTTGCGCACTATCGTGACTATGTTCTTATTTGACAACTCAGCTTGTCCATTTCCTTGTGGATAGTAATTTGAAGAGTGGGAGAAAGTGATGTTGTAGTTGAAACAAAATTCTACCAACTCCTTTGATGAGAAGCTTATAGCTTTGTCAATCAAGATCTTTCTTGGTACTTTGAAGCATGTAATGATGTTCTCCTTGAGGATGTTACACACTACTTCAGAAGTAGCTTGCTTTGTAGGGATTGCCTCAACCCACTTAGTGAAATAGTCTATCACCGTTAGGATGTAGACATGTCCCTTACTGGAATGAGGATTGATGGGTCCCACAAATTCTATGCCCCATTGCTGGAATGGAGCATCTATCACCATCAACATTAGTGGAGGGGTTGACAGCTTAAGTTTACCAACAAATTGTTGGCACAACATGCACTTCTGCACCTAGTCATATGCATTGTGAAAAAAAGTTGGCCAAAACAATAATGCCCATAGGATCTTGAATGTAATAACCCTTGATGAGAAATGACCACCGCATGCTTGGTTATGGAATGCTTCCAACAACTGTTATTGTTGGTCCTTACTGACGCATAGTAGGAATGTTCCATCAAGCCAACTCTTGTATAGAACATTTCCTCCAAGCATATAGCTTTGTGCTTGTAATTTCAAATTTCTTCTCTGCTGCTTACCCAAGTGTGTTGAGCATTCCCCATAGATTAGAAAGTACCACAATTTTGTGTACCATTCCTGAGTAGATTCAACTAATAATACCATTGGGAGGTCTTCTTCCATTTCTATTCCTATGATGTCATCGTCAGCTTGGTGATTTAAATCACCATCTTTTTCCATGAGTTGACATAGGCCTCGCCCACGGACGAGCTTGGTAGGCTTGATGTCCAAGTCATATTCCTAGGCTCTTGCAATCTAGTTGCCTCTTTTGGTTCCCATTTCCTATTGAGTGAGGAAACTCTTGACCATAGGGTCTATAACATACATGGTGGTGTGAGAGTTGAGGATGTAGAATTTGAAATTCTTGACAACCCTCACAACCACAAATGTGTTTTTCTCTATCTGGGAGTACCAAGACTTGCTATCCTTGAAGTTGTTGCTCATGAAAGTGATTGGTGAATCAGTCTCTTCATTCAACTTCTAAGTCAGTATGGCGGAGAGAGTATGCTCTGACGCATAGCAATAAAGAATGAACTCTTTATTGAAATTGGGTTGAACAAACACTGGCGCTTTACTGATGGCCTCCTTTATTTTCTTGAATGCCTTCTTTCCTTCTTCGGTCCATTTGAAGGAAGTCATCGTCTTCATCATTGCTGAGATGTCTTTAGTCAACTCTAAGAATTCAGGTACAAATCTTCGTATAAAGTTAACTTTATTGAAGGAGTGTACCCCAGTTTTATTGGTGGGGAGAGTCAGGTCCTTGATTGCATCAACCCGATTAGGGTCTATCTGAGTCCCTTCCTTAGAGATTATGTGACCTAGCAATTTTCATTCTATCACTACAAAGATAGACTTCTTTGGATTCAATGACATGTGGTGGTACCTGCACCTCTCAAAAAATTTCACTAATTGTTGAAAATGATCTTGACACTTCTTTGAGAATGCGGTAAGGTCGTCAAGATAGAAAAATATTAGTTTATATTTTAAGTCGCCAAACGCCAAGTCCATGGCTCACTAAAAAGTATCATCAATGTTGATGAGAAAAGGAATCCTCTCGTAGGCGAACATTTTCTTGAGTTGATCTTCTTCAACCATCACAATCTGGTTGTATCTAGAAAATTCATCATGTAATGATAGCATCTATGAACCGATTACTATTTGCAATGTATGTTCCATCATAGGAAAAGGATAATTATCCTTCAATGATGACTGGTTCAGGTTCCTAAAGTCTATGCAAATCTATATATCTCCTCTCTTCTTACATATAGGAATTATATTTTACACCCAAGTGGAATAGTGGATTGGGTATATGATCTTGGCATCCACCATCTTTTTCACCTTTGCATAGATTGTGTCTTCGACATGCGGGTTGTAGTGTCTCTGCTTTTGCTTTAAAGGCTTGATGTCAGACTTAAGTGGAATTGTATGAGACAATTCCTTTGGCTTGAATGCTTTCAAGTTTTCATAGGACCATGTGAAGAACTATCGGTATTTCTTGAATAGAGAGATGAAATTGTCACTTTCCTCCATAGTGCAACATTTTCCTAAGTTGACAAGCTGAGGTTTATCTTCTATACCAATGTTGACTTGTTGGTAATCAACTAACATCTTGTCATTAGAATTCCTTTGATCCTAAACGTGTCTGTCGTGTCTGTCAAAATATCCTCCAAGGATACTAGACCCTTGGGGATATTATTGCCCCTAAGTTGGATGATGCCAAATTTCGTGACTTTTGAATCTTCTACTATAGATTCTTTGAAGGGAGCAACACTACCTTCAAAGAATAATTCTTGGTAATTATCCTCCATGCAAAGGAACTCTTTAATATCATCATTATTATTAAAAATCTAACAATTCATGTAGTTATCAGGGATAGCTAGCTTGTAGATGAGCTCAATAGTGAAGACACTCTGATGAAAGTCAGAATGGGGCATGGAAAGGCTGCTAATACCGGAAGGGCATCTGTTGTTCTATTTTTCTCATGTGGTATGTACTTAATGTTGAATGCTTCGAACTAGTTGATCACAGTCCACACCCTTTGTCACTAAGAAGAAAGGAAACTTTTCCTTACTTGATATTGTCCTCTGACCTGTTCAACGACCAGCTCTGCGTCACCTTTGACTTGTAGGTATTTTATACCCATATCTCTTGCATTTTTTAGGCCAAGTATGAGCACCTCATATTCTACAGTATTGTTCATGTTATCAAATTGCAAGCAATAATAAAATGGGTACAATGTTCCTTTCAGAGAGGTAATGACAACTCCCGCTCTTGATCCTACTGTTAAGCAACTATTGTCGAATTGCATATTCCACATTCTTGAATCTTTGTTCAATGTTCATGTGGTAAGTGCAAAAATTTCTTCTTCTTTAGTTACTTTTGATAGCATGGCATATGTGCTAGGACCTATGCTCTGATGTAGCACTTGTTCTTGTGGGTCCTAATATTTCACCATCGTGAATCTTGATTTAGCCTCTGGTTCCTACTTGAAGCTACACTTTTTCAATGGGATTGTCACATACGACTAATCCAATTGAATCTTTCCTCTGAGATCCTTGTAGAAACTTCTGCTCAAGAGCATTCCATAACTAATTTGGATATTAGCTATGAGAATGGTCATCATGATCTTCTTCTCCAGGAAGCATGCCAATTTGACTTGAGCATTCTTAAATTGGCCTACCAAGGGCACATGTTTTGATTCAAGTGAATAACACTTGTCATGTGTTTCTATGCATGATAGCCCTAAAGAGTTCATGATTTGTAAAGGCATGACATTTTTCGATGCCCTTGAGTGGATCATACAATTTCTGAGTTTATACCCTCCCATATACAAAGATATGTAGAATGGTTTCATCTTTTCTCCCACTAGTATAGAAGATTCTACCAATGTAGACCGTACATGCTGCCACAATAATGGGTTAAACTTTTTGGGACATCCTGATTTTTGCCTGAAATCACATATTTTTAGAAAATACAATGATTTAAGACTTTAAAGGTTCCATTTAAATGATTTTAATTAAATATGGATTGATCAAACCCCCTTGGATAGAACTTTGTTAGATTTAATCTATAGCTATAATCGAGTCTCCTCTACACGTATCAAAATGATGATAAAAAACCATTTTTGATTTACCTTTTGGGTGATCAAACAAATTCATTTAAAATTTATGTTTTGTAAGAATGTAGCCCTTCTTATAATCTTCCCAAAAATTATTATTTTAAATATGTTTAATTTTATTATTATATTTATTTTTTATTTCTTGTGAATGTAGGATTTTCAATGAACATCAAGTTCTTTGTTTCACACATATAAAAAAATAGAAAAATAGAGAAAAAAAATTCTAAAAAATACATGTGCAGTAGGTATTGATGTTCTTATTCCAACAAAAAAGAAATAATTTAATTCAAATGAATACAAAAAAAGTTATGTGGGCCAAAGTACACCTCTGTCCAAATTATAATTACTCTAACTTGGAAAATTAATTAAAATTAAGTTAAATGCAACAAAAAAATATGAAAAAATATCCATGAACTAGATATTGGTGTGAAAATTTTGTATTTTAAAAATTAGAATTATATCATGTCTATAAAAAAAGTTATGCAGTCCGAAGTAAACATCACTTTTTAAAAATGTTGATTAGTAGAAAAAAAAGTTATTAAAAATTACATAAAATGATTCACAATTTTTTTTTAAATTTTTTTTAAAAAATATAATTAGAATCTACACAAAAAATCTAACAAATAACTAGTTTTATTCATCTTCAAATTCTTAATGGTTTAGCTTCTATAGGTGTAAGAAAGTGAATATCTGGTGAAAAAACTTGATTTTAATGTCAAGTTTGGCCAAAAACTGTAACCCATTATTGTGGGATCATGTATGACAACCGGCTTCTGAACTACCTTGAAAATCCAATCTAGTTGATCGGGATGATCTTGGAGATAGTCTAGTTGTGAGATTTGTACCTTCATCTTCATCATGGATGTCACTATGTCAAAATTTGTCAAGGACGGATCTTGAGAATTTGGTCTGACGAACTCATGTGTAGACTTGGGACTAGACTTGGAAGCTTATTTTCCCTTTTCATTGGAATTTTTTCTCTCATCTTCTTCTTCCTGTGCTTTGAAGGGTTGAGCACATGTAAACATAGGCATTGAAAGGTTCTCATGATTAACAATGAGATTGTACTAACGGTAGTCTTCTTCTTCTTGATTTACAAGTTCGCTATGAAAGTATCCCATTGCAGAGTCACCATCGAAGTTATCTGTTTGAGGTGGAGCAATGTTTGCATTTGAAGGTACTGAATTTGAGCTTGCAGTTGCATCCCTGACATGTCCATGATCTAGTTCATTTGTTGATTCTCAAGGCATGAGGATCTGATGTGTTCATCTGAGTCATGGAAACAACATAACACATTAGATTTTCTAGGCTCTTCCTATCTTGGTGGTTCTGGAAACTTCATATTGAAGTTGTTGAAAGATTGGAAATTATTATTTTTTGGCTGTTATGGTTGTTGAGGCTGGTAATGTTGTTGTTGTTGATATGGTGGTGGTGTGGGTAGTGCTTGTTGCCCTTGGTGGGGTGACTACCTTTGGAGAATCGTCACCTCATTTTCTACCTTTTGTAGCAGTGGATCTGTTGATGCTTGGACCAATCATCTGATAGTATCATCCTTCATCTTTCTTGTGGTGATCATGTGATCTTCAAGCTCAATAGCCTTCTCTTTCAGAGTGAGTAGCAAGTCTTCTTCATGAATTCCTTTTATGAAAAAGGCTATTTCTAAGGGAAGGGCATTGATGAAGCTGCTCACTAGGATCTCATCTGATGGATTGAGAGTGTGAGAAAGATGTGTAATGAGGTTATTAAACCTTGCTATGAACTCTCTCATCAGCTCTGTGGACTCCATCTTAGAGTTGGATAAATGGGAAAATAGTTGATGGCTATCTTTGGCTGGTCTAAATCTGGCTAAGAATTTTTCACTCATGTCCTAGTTCGTGATGATTCCTAGTAACTTTGCAAGTGATTGAACCAATCATCCGCATTTTCTTCAAGAGTTTCAACAAAGAGTCAAACGTCGATATCTTCATGTGGTACAGACAGAATGGAACAAGCTGTTGTGAATGTTGAAAGATGATCATTGGGGTGTCTAGCCCCATGCCGTAGAATCTTGGGAAGTGCTTCCATGATCCCTTGGGAAGTTCACGATTACCTTGTAGGGCCAATGGACCTATGTTGTTACCCCATGGTAATGGGGCAAGACATCTTACAACTCTTGCATTTTGGCCATTGTCATTGTCGTTGTTACCATTATCATAGCCATTTTCATTATTGATGTTAATGTTGTTGGCCATTTCTTAAGTAGAAGGTTCTTTTTGTAGTTCTTCTAGAAATTATTCTTGAACCTCTTGATAGATCTACTTTGTGTTAGATGCTACTTCAACTTCTTCTTGAAAAAGAGGATTTTTCCTCCTCCTCATATATACTCGGTGATCCAGGATGCTTACTACCATGCAAGAGGTGGTAATATTGGTCTCTCAACTACTAGATCATCCTTTCTTTCTTCCTTGTCCAGAGTAATAGTTTCGGCTCTCCTCTAAGTAGGTGATGTATTATTTTCAAAGATGAAGATACGTAGGTTGCTGAAAATGTCCAATTGTTCTCCTTCGATATATGTAAGATATGGTTGGAGAGTTGCTAGAGAAAGATCAGGTTGTTCTACTAGGGCCCAAGGGTGCCAGATAGTCATTCCTATGACATAAAAGCATTAGCTTTTCTTGAATTTTTATGCCTTGTTGCTCCACAGTGGGTGCCAGAAAACTGTTGGCATTTAAATTAGCACCTCTGGAGTGTTGACTATAAACATTCAACTACTACAAATGTTTTGCAACACTTCTTCATTATTTAAAGAGGAGAAGTCCCTCTCTATTGATGTAATGTGTAAGGAAGGGTAGGGTAAACTAAGGTTTCTATCTTTTTGTACTGAATGGTAGGACACAAGGGTGCACAAACAAAATGCGTTGTAGCTAATATTTTTCCCTGGTTTTGGTAGATCTTAACTATGACTATTCTAGCTTTTAATCTATCCTAAATCCTTAAGGTAAATAGAGCATGATGGCATAGGAGTAGGAATGGGTTGGTTGGATCACTTGAATCGCTCGTCTCCTTATAATATGGTTGAGGCTCTAAACTCTTAGATATACGTAGGTATAAAGTTTTAGACAAGAAAATTCTCTTCACGGTAAGTTGGATATGAGACCTACCAAGGAGGAGGAACCCCTATCCAAGGGATGGGCTAGGAAATTACTTACAAGAAACAACAAATTTATGATGTCTTAGCTGAAAAACTTTCTCTAAGGAGGAGGAACCCCTATCCGAAGTGTAGGTTGAAGGACAATCCATTAGACAACAACAAATGACAACTGTTAATAACATATATCCAAGGAGGAGGAACCCCTATCTGAGGAGGGAACTAAAACAACAAGCTATTTAAACACAAAGGAGTTATAGAATAACTCAAATACTTTAGATAAAATTGCATGTTCCTTTTGATTTCTTTTCTTCAATCTTTCTTAAATGAATTACAAATATTGGAAAATCAAAGGCACAAAATCATGCACAATTACTATCAACCAATGAACTCTCATCCAAGAGTGAAAAAATATTCACTTTTAAAGTTGTTGGCAACAATAGCGTAGTAATTTTGCATAGCAATTAGAAGTTAAATAAATAGTGAGCCCAAGGCTCTTATTTATAGAACTCAAAGTAGTGGGAAAGTCCAAAATCTCCTTGAGCTAACAATGAGTTCTTTCCAATCAATTATCAAGATTTATTCCTAAAAATGGGGAACAAACAGTTAACTAGAAAAATACTTTAGTTAACTAACACTAAACAAAGAGTCAACTAGAAACTACTTCAGTTGACAAAAAGAAGACTAAAAGTAAACTTTAATATACATTAGGTGTCTCTAAGATAATCCATGATTTACGGGATAAGTCATCCATGATTAGTGGATTCAAAACAAACATCTACAATCAATGGAAGTCAAAACAAACCACCCCATAAATAGAGATAGACATGCATGATTCAAGGGATAGTTGGTTAACTTGGAATGAGTCATCAAGTTAACTAACTATTAATCATAAATTCCTTCCTAGAGACTAGGATGTCCCAGCCTATATATATTTTCCCACCTCACCACCTCCAGTCAACAACTTCTTGATCCATGTGTTGACTTCTTCCATCTTCGGATAGTCAATGCTTTGATGGCATGGCATCTCCTCTCCTTGTGCAAGCTGCTGCTCTTGGTAACTTTGGCAGCTTCATGTTTGGAATGACCTATTTGCAATTGGTAAGCCATGCATGAGGTGATCATATTGGCCTCTCGACTGTAAGATCAGCCTTTCTTTATTTTTCATCTAGAGTAATTGTTATAGCTTTCCACTAAGCGGGTGATGTATTCTTTTCAAAGATACAAATTCATAGATTGTTGATGATGTTTGTTTGCTCTCTAGCAATATGTGTGAGATCTAGTTGGAGAGTTGCTGGTACAAGGTTTGGTTGTTCAATTGGAGCCCAATGATGCCAAATTGTCATTTAGTGAAGGAAAACATTCCCATTGACTGTAAACATGGATAGGTTTAGACAACTTCTAAAAAACCCCTAAAAAAAGCCACCCACTAAGAAGTATTTTTTTGGAAAAAATCTGGTACATGGATTTTCTTCGTGCTTCAATGTTGAACAAACCCAGTTCCTCAAAGTTTTGATTTTGAAACTTTTTCTGAAAAACCCCCAAAAATAGGGGCAGTAAGTTGGTTGATTTTAGAAAATCTTACAAGATGGGTTTTAATAGAAAATTATTTTGAATCTTCCCAGTTGATAAGATCTATGGTAACCTGTTGATTTTTGTGACATACGAGAATACCTTAGACAACAAAAGAGGAAGTAGATAGAAGATGGATTGGAAGTTTTTTAGTCTAACTCCCTAAGAAATTTTTTCTCTGAATCTAGCCTCTGATTAGAAATATTCCTTTGCCTTTGATCTTCAAGAAATATCGAAGAACGGTCAAAAACCTTGGCCAAATCTGAAAATGACATCCTTGAGAGCTTATTTTTGTTCTTGATCATCAACCTGCAAAGAAATAATGAAGTATTCCTAGATCTTCTTTGTATAGACTCAAGCTTGAGATCCTTAAGTTTGGGAACTTAACTCATGATCAAAAGTTGATTTGGCTTGATTTTAAGTTCAAAAAGGTGATTTCCACTTATTGTGGAGTGAGTTAGCCAAGTTTGCCTCAAAATATCTTAACTTAGGGTCAACAAACTTTCCTTTGAATTCTTTAGGCATCCCTTTTGAGCTTTGATTTCTTTTTTCATCATTTTCTCTATTGAATGACCTTGGTTTGATCCTGAATCCTAATTGATCTGCTGATCTTGAGTAGTTGTTGTTGGATTCATAGTTGAGTTGTGCCTAAGCTAAAGAGATGAGCCTAGGAGGTGTGAAGCCAGAAGGTTGAGTTTGTGGCCCTAAAAAGAAGGGAACCTTTCTCAAGAAGGGGTGCTTTCTTTCATGCCTTAGTCATATTTAATATCTATTCTATCAAACTCTTCATTTTGACCTCCTGTGCTTTGATTTAGATTTCCCGTTGATTGGAGAATCAAATGATCTCATTTGATATCTCATCAAGTAGCTAGCTTTGCTCTTCAAAAGATGACTGGAGTTTGAAATCACATAAGTCAGTCAAAGATCCCTTTATTCAAGGGTGCTTTTTCCTTTTGCATAATGTTTTTTATACTAAAATATGCTCTAGTTTGATCTTGATTATCTAGTGACTGCCTTATCAGACATTTGTGATTGCAGTTACATTGTCAAGATTGACCCAAACCGAGAAAACTATCTTGGGAGGCCTTGTGACATCTAACAGTATCTGGAGGTTCAAAATAAGGGTGTCTTTCCTTGGAAAGGGTGCCTTTTCCATCTTGATCATCATTTCCACAACGACTTCTGATATCTTCATCAATTGCCTCTTTTCACTCTACTGACAACTATTGGTGATCAATTCGTCAGATGATCTTGCTGATTGTTTCATTGTCGAGCTAGTAGGAGAACACTGAAGATGACTACCTTAGATGATTCATCAAGCTATATCTGATCCTTGAGAAGCAAGGGTGCCCCTCTCTTAAAAAGGCTCATTTTGCATTATGAACTGATTTCTCCTTCACAATGTTTCCAGAGTTAGTCAAATTTTGACCTTTTTCAGTTTTAGGAATCTCCTCCATCAAAGATCACCATTTTGGACCTTTTTTGCCATGGTTGCATCATTGAAGCTTTTGAAGCTTAGCTTTTAACACCTGGTATTGGCCAATCTGCCATTAATGGCTGCGGAGCTCCTAACTTTGTTCCTGAAAAATAGAAATAGACCCACTAGAGTAAAATGTGTCTTTGATGATTTTGACTTGACCAATGTGATCGTGAAGTCATTTAATCCTATGAAAATCATTTTCAATCATTTTTGGGAAGGTCCTATTTTTGAGGGTTAACTTGAAAATAGGGGCGTAAAACCCTAATTCTCAAATTTTTAGAATTTTGCACATGTGTTCCTTGACAGAAACCCACAAAAACCCTATGTTTGGTTTGACCTAGAATAGACTTTCGACAAAATTTTAACAAGATTTGTCTCAATTTATACAAAATGCGAAAAATTTATTTTGGGTAGAACATACTTAGATATTTGCTGGAAACTATATTAGAGTCACTCAAGGACTCATGTTGAAATCATGATAAAGTAATATCAAAATCAATTGTGTAATGCCCCGCCACGCAACCCCAAAGGAATCAAGTAAAATGCAACCAATTTTTTTAATTTTATTTTTAAAATCAAAGGAGTGAACATTAAATAACATAATGTATTCTTTTTTTTTCAAATTGCATGACTTAATCCTTTGAGGAACACGAGGTCATTACTTAAGAACCAACTCTTAACAACATAAACATCTATCTAACCATTATATAAACCATACATTTATACATCCATAAATAGAAACATAAGAAAGAATAATATCCAAGTTATAACATCATTGTAGATTCTTTTCATAACCAAGTTTACAAATAAAAGTACAATGCATCATCATAAGATTAATTACATTATAATAGCACCATGTGCGATCATATACAAAACTTTCCCAACTAGGTGGGAGTGTCACATCAATATAAGAATAACATAAGTACATAAATCTGGAACCCACGAACCAAAGAATCAACTAATATTGCAACTCAGCACTTGAAAGATGAACCTGCATAATAGAGAGAATCCCAATGGGGTGCAAAACACAATCCACCCGACCACCCCCGTGCTAGGAGTTGCTAAGGAAGAGATTCCCGATCAAGACTATCTAGACAAAGACTCACAACCAACTAAAGAAAATCATACAACACATGAGACCACTCAAATTCATACAACAACAAAAGAAATCACCAATGCAAGACAAGTGACCAATTCCAAAGGATTTCCAAAAGACAACATAAATAAGAATGTTAGAGGAGAGTGTCATCGCATGGCTTAACATGGATTCTCTAGAATACCTATTGCAAGGTGCCACCTCCATCTACTGATGGATTATCCAGACAACCAAGCGCTAGGAGCCGCCTCCATCTATGGTTATCTAGGCTACCTATCTCAAGGAACCGCCCCATAGGGTTGCTCATGCGGAACTGTTACCTTTCGCGAAGACAAGGCAACGATCATGCCAACCACGGCCTTCTCAATCCCCTTTAGTCTGTGGTAGCACTAAAAGGTGGATGAGGCAACAATTATCTTTTTAATGTGTTACTACCCATCCCCTAGTTAATTATTTAAATTATCACTTATTAAATTCACTCTAACGAGGGCTATCCTAGCACCCCTTTGTGCGCCGACCACCCACTTAGAGCCACTCCCTCTAAACACTCAACCACAAGACACTAACATCAAGGATTGTACCATATCAAGAAATAAATCAAATGACAATCAAAAGTGAGGCATGACCATCTCACCAACCACAAGGAAACACATTCATAGATTGGTATCATCCAAACGTATAACCGATCCATAAGCATCACAAAATCAAATTTAAAATGAAACAAGAGTAACCACCTTACCCCACCTCTGGGATCACTTAGGTTCCTAAACAAGAACGTTACACTCTAGGGTTCCCCCAAACAAAAGAAAATTCACATCATACATGAAACGATATAACTCAAAAGAATCATTGTGATTACTACCATAAGACACGTCTCAAGTATGGAAAATAAAATCCTCATCAAAATGTAATACAATAACACAAAAATTCCATTTACTTGATAACATCCAATTTTTTTACCATTACTCTCGTTTTCTTAAGATACCACATTCAAAGAATAAAAATAATAATTGTAAACTATCTTCTTATCATACTATCAAATTAAAACTAACCTACAATAAAATTACAATTTTTATATATATAAATCTACATATATATATATATATATATATATATATATATATTAGTATTAACATTAACATTAATATGAATATTAAAATTAACCCCAATATTTACATATATATATGTATGGATATATATATATACTTGTTTAATTACCTATAACTCAAATCCATTACCTATCGAACTTATTATGAAACGAATCCCATATTAAATACCTATAAATTTGAAATGTCACGCACAACAAAAATCATATATATCCCGAGTACAATCCTAATAGATATATTACTGAATTACCATGAATAAAAAAAATCTCGTATCTAATAACTAGCCTATCACTAAATACAATAAATGCGGCGCCAAACCATGGAGATTATATTTTCTACCGAACACCATGCAGCATAACTATTTTCACTGCACAGGGTAAGTACCATGCATTGTTCTAGGAAGTTAGGGTGATGTAACTGCCACCGGCCGCACCCTTCACCAACACTCAAAAGTTTAATTAAAGGCAGAATCATAGGGGCGCGAGGAATAAAACAAATAACTTTCAAAAACTATCGAACACATGCAGCCGCTTAAGAGTGATATACGAATGCAAGAAATTAATAACGAGACACATACACAGCGAACACCATACGACGAAAGAACGGTCGGGCGTCCACAATACCTGGCACACCGTCCAAAGAAAGAATAGAGGAACTACGCGCCAGACGGAAAAGAAATGGAAGAACTACACGCTAGCCAAGTGGGGAAAAATTGTGGGTGGTATGGCTTGGCCATCCATCCACCCCATATATAACAATGAATTTATAAAACTTATAATATAAAGTCCATACATTATTCAAATACAACAACAGAAGGAAAAAATAAACACGGGATAAACATATCATTATAATAAAGTTTTCATACATCCCCTGTATGCTCGTACTAGGGCATAAAACACACCACATAATATCCTTCGATTGAACAAAGACTGCGAACTCAGAAATATAAAAAGGCAGATGTGTGAAAAATAAAATAGTATTCAACAACACTCAGGGAAAATATTTCGTCCATACGCAAGGCAAAAATAATTTGGATCCAAAAATTAAACAGATAGAAAAATAAAATTAAATCAAAACCCTCCATTCTGTATACGGATGCCCAAATTCAAACATAATGAAATTTGAATATAAATAAGAATAAGCGGGTTACACCCTTTCAATAAATTCACACCAAAGCCCAGACTAAATAAGTATATATGTAAATAAGTATATATGTAGAAGCATAATGATTTAAAGCAACATTTTAATACAATTCTATTCCTATTTCAATGCAACTATAAGTCTGTAAGTTTATCTTGAACCAGGGGTTTGACAGATTAAATAGGTCTTTCTTTAAATCACATAAAAATATGGGTGCAAATTTACCCAGAATTAACAGATTTCAAAAACAGAGAAAACCCCTTCACACAGAAATTTAATTCAATCTCCACAATTTTGCATAGAGATTTAAAATCCTCTATTGAACAAACACATGCACAGATCTAAATTCTTTCAACAGAATAGCCAGAAGTATCTTATTTTTATCTGAAAATTAAATAACTAGGAAAAATAATATGAGAAGAACCTGGCGTCCTACGGCTTTAGAAGAAATCCAACACAAACGCTTTCCTCCTCCTTTCCACACTATCCCCTTTCTTGCAGCTTCTTTTTCCCAAACAAAATCTTAGACAATCTTTTCCACCCTTTTTTCCTTTTTGCATACCTCTTTTCTGTTTTCTTTAAAAGAATCCAAAATCCCCATTTCAACAACCCATGTCTCTTCCTCTTCCTCTCTCGTGAAATAGATTTCGAATTAATTAATTTTATTCTCCAAATAACCCCCACAAGAATCTCCAGCTTTTCACATTTAATTATTTATTATTATTATTATTATTATTATTATTTTAAATAACAATTTTAAAAATTACCACTAGTTATTTCTACAATTTAATTAAAACGAGCTTTTTAGTAAATAAATAACTTTTAATTAAAAATAATTAAACTTCAATACTTACTAAATCATAATTAATAAAATAACTTTAATTCATCTTATAACTCTAAAATAATTAAATTAACTATCACCAAACCATAAATAAATCATTTAACTCAAAAACAATCGAAATATCAAGACAAGACCAGGCCAACACAAGACTGAACAACCTCATAACGAAATGATGGACTTGGGACGGGAATTCTTCCTTAACAACTCCTTTTAACAACATCGTACCCGTTGGGTTTATTTTGTGCTTGCCTTGTCCTGCCGAAGCAGGTGGAATCGAGACTTTAATCCTGCAATATCTGCAAACAGATAAACGTCAAGTAACATATAATCTCCATTGAAAACACACTGTGAAAGGTAATAGCGGGGTAGTAGGGCGCTCGTGAGTGAGTGGTACTACTCCGTCCTTCCACCAAGATACACTAAACATGTCATCATAAACATAATATCATGGAAATACATTATCACATATAAATTTAAAGAACACCATTGCATAACAAATCAAATCATCAATGTATAACATATCATCAATTGTCACACACATAATGTAAAGAGCCATAAGCAAATAACTAAGAACCACACATGATCAAATATGAATCTACCACATAGAGTATCACAGAGTATCCACAATATCAAAGAGTAAAAAGAGCATCTAATGAATCAGCAAACATGGGGGTATTATAGATTGCAAGGAACACTAGAAAAATCACAAAGTGGCACAACTCTGGAATCTATGAAGGAGCAATTGATTGACAAATGCTCTAGAACTAAAATGAAGTGTAGGGAAAATACAAACCTAATGCACACAAGAAATGAAATAGTGTATGTACTAAAGAATGTTCACATCTTCCTCCATGATGAAAAATAACCTCAAATTTGTGTAAAAGATGAAATCATCTTTTCGATGATATAATGTTTTTAAAAAACAAACACTATATGCTCAAGTTATGAATTTTTGAAAAATAAGGATAAATTGTGCCAATCGACAATGCAAGTCACACAAGCCTTCTAATTTGATTTATAGAAAATCTATTCACTTTGATTAGACAATAACATAAACCCAAAAATATTTTTTTGATCTAGCAAGTAGAAGATGAAAAAATATTTTTCTTTTGACCTTCAACTTGTAGAAAAGTGACACATGATGCTTTTTGGATAGCAATTTTCTTCAAATCTGCCTAATATTTGCAAAATGTAGTAGATACCCAAATGAGATTTCAACATTGGATACAAAACCCAGAAATCATTTTTCCTACAAATGAGTAGTAGGATTTCTAAAGAAAAAATGGAAATGACTCCAATGAAAAATGACTTGCATCAAACACAACCAATAGTTTTTATCTCACACATCTCTAGAAAAAATTCCCAATGGAAGGGGGTTGCAGATGAACACTATGATACCATGTAGGAGCTAAGATATAGCTCTGATACCATGTTAAAGCAGGCTTCCAAGAACATCTACAGACCAAAACAACACTTTCACAAAAGAGAGAAGCAACACACGAAGAGGCTATTTCATTAGAAGTGAAAAAAAATGAATTGAGATGATTTACAAATGTACAAGAGCCTTGCTTATATAGGCAATAAGAGAAATAGGAATAGACAAGATCATGACAAATGTCTTAATCCTATCACATGAGACAACTAAGTCATAATAACCTAGGACACAAACATTAAACCCTCAATGCAAAATATTAAATGCATGAGAGAATTATTAAATTCCTAGATAACTACAAGATAATTAATGAGACATTTCCCCATTAATACTAGTTTCTAGAATACCACCTAAGAAACTATCTCCTAAGTAAACTTATCTCCTAAGTAAACTAGGAACCCTATTCACACCAATATTTTCTTGTTTCTAATTAGCATAAAATAAGTTTTGAAGGGGCCCTGAAACCTTGTAAAAAATAAAGGCAACACAAAGATAAAGCAATTAAGTTGCCCCACAAAAAAACACCAAGATGATTAAATATCAATCAACCAACCATTAGTAGAAGGCAAATAGTAAAGTCACAAGAAAAAAATAAGACAACCAAAGCAGAGACTAAAGAAGTTCTTTTAACATCCTTGCTACTTCCATATCCTTTGTAATCATCTTATCATTCATCTCCATGATTTCTTCAACATCCTGCATCAGCACCACATTGTTCTTTTTTCTTTTACTATGAGTATGGATGCTTAGCCTAGTCCCCAAATCAACTTCCTACTTAGCCATCTTAGTGTCCTCACCACCAACCTACTTTATCAAATAATTGAATAGGGATTTACCAATCCATTCTCTTGTTTTTTCATTCAGAAACACTAAACCTTCAGTAGAGGTCTCAAGGGAATCCTTGCTAAGATTAATCAAAGCATTGAGATCTTTATGCATCTGCAAGAAATTCCTTTCCAAAGTGGAAAGCTTTGGAACATGGTCTCTTTTCATATTAGCAACATCTTCCACTATTGGGTTGAGATTAGAGTTTAGCAACCTAACCATACTAAAAGTAGCATATTTATCCCTTAAACTTCTTAGGGTAGTAATGTTGCAATGAGTTATCATATCATACTTACCATAGAGGTCCTGAACCTCTTGAACAAGCCACATGAGTAGATTAAAAATGACATTTCCCCCTTCCTTTACAAAACCTGAACCCTGAGTATATTATAATATTATATTTATATTATGATGTATTTAATATTATATAATAATAGAATAATATAATAGAATATAATATTTATATTATATTATAATACAACATAATATTATATTATAATATAACATAATATTATAATATAATATATTTAATAGTATATAATATTATATATAATATATTTAATAATATTTATTGTATAAAATCCAAAGATTTATATATCATAATTTATTTAATTTTTAAATTCCATTTTGAATTTTTTTTAGCCAAAAAATACCCTAATGGCCAGGGATAATGGGCAAGAAAATATTGGCATAATTTTCATTTTAATAAACACATTGAATGTCGAATGGGGGTTGGGATGGGGAAGTGATTGAATAGAGGGGGAATAGGAAGTGCATTTGAAGAAAGTTAAAGCTCCTAGTGATTGAATGGAGGGGTTGATAGTTGCCTACTAATGTGCCAGGAGGTTGAATCATTTATTTACCAATCTTCTTTATGGGTTGTAGCTAGGAGAGGTACCCTACAAAACTAATGGGGCCCACATTTAAGGAAGGTTCTCTTCTCATTGTTGCTTTCCAAAGCCATCGATCTTAGGGATTCTAAAACCCTCGTCAAAACCTTATTTTTAGGCTACAGCTCACCAAATCAAAGAAGTGAAAGGTCAAAACTAGGGAGGAAGAGTTTGGAGGAGTTGAAACCAATAGTGGCAGGGAAAGAAACAAAATCTGCAAGTAAAGGATGCTTAATGTTAAAACCTAGCTAAATATTAGGATCCTGGCCATAATTTTCAAGGATGCCCTAATGTTAAAACCTAAATGTGCTTAGTATTAGGACCTTGGCTGTAATTTTCATTTTAAAAACATACTCTAAAATCCTCATCAAAACCTTATTTTCAGGTTGCAGCTTGCCAAATTGGATAAGTGAAAGGTCAATAGCAATGAGTAAGAGTTTGGAGGAGTTGAAACCAACAGTAGTGGGGAAATACAAAAAATTTAGGTTAGCACAATTGTCACTTTTGTGCCTTGGTTAGCTAGAATCAGTTCCTATTTCTATCATTTTCAATCACTTTTCATCAATCTAGGCTAGTAGATTTTTCAAATCTTTGTGGTAATTTTGCTAGTTGCACACACAGATTAAAGGAAATGACATTTGAATCTAAATTATTATAAAAGTATATGGTGCCAAGAAATTTCATTTGCAGCTTCAAGTGTTTCACGGGAAAAAGGAAATCTTGGTCGAATTAGTTGATTTTAACTTCCCTTGGAACTAAATGTTCATATGCATGTTATAGTTTAACTTGAAATTTCCAGATATTTCAAACATTTTAAGCCAAAATTCAGAGTAGCATCATATTAGCTTGGTTCTTTCATGATAAATAAAATGTTATCCACTTCATTTTTTCTAGAAAACCTTGCTAAATGTAAGGATTTTTATGTGAAAATTGTAACTAGCCTAAGTTTCCTATTTTTTAATTCTCTTATCTTAGAATTACTCATTTTCTTAGTAGAATGATAGGCTCCAGAAAGTTCTTGATTCTATTAACATTGTGCATGATCTTTTGGCTGTTGTGGGAATATAATTCTCTAAGATTATTTCTGAAGTTCATCTAAGCCTGGATGTTTCTACAAGCATTGAGTCAATGAGCATAAGTGATGGCACCCTTGGAAAACTGACCAATACCATGGAATCTCTGAAAAATGAGAAGTAGAGGCGCTTGCAAAAGGTATCCATATTATTATTACTATTATTAAGAGAATGCTTTAAGGATATTCAACTATATTATAAAAATTATTATAAAATTATATGGTGTGAAGAATTTCATCTTTAACCTACATATTTGATAGTTGATCTTATCTTTTCTCTTGACTTGAAGCATAATTACTGAATGTCATGATTTTAATTTTGTTTTTCATTTTAGTATAATAAGTAGTTAGATTAGATATTAGTCATCAAGTTAGAATTAACTAGAGTAGCCTAAAATATTAGGCTCCAGCCCATGTCCATTACTTTTCTTATAAATATTTACAATATTAGTGTTTAAATTTTCCTTCCATTCACAATATACCAAATTTCCTTGTCATAAAGAACTACTAAGCAACATTTTATTATTATCAAAACTAGCAACATATCAAGTTTTCTTGTCAAAATAGAAACTAAGCAAAGCATAAAATATTTTCAATTGGTAATGTTGGAGCATGATGTTGTCTCTCTTGGGTACATGTGGTTTGACTCAATATTTAGGTCACAAATGAAAAATAGATTAAGTTTATTGTGGAGGGTATTCTTGAAATTTACATGGTTATTTTTTAAACATTCTATGAGCCTAGTGAAGGTACTTGGCCAGTGCGAAAGCATATTGTTTCTTGTGTTGTTGTTTGCAAGTCTTGGAGGGAGATGTGTAAAGAGATTGTCAAAACACTAGAGTAGTGTGGGAAGCTTACATTTCCCATATCATTAAAGCAAGTGAGATAATAATCTATCTAGGCTATGGTAAAATATGACTCTTATTTGTAAATTTTGTTTCTTCTATTTTTTAAAGCAATGTACTCGATTCAATCTTTTTTCTTTTTTTTTGTATTTTGATATATTTATCATATAGTAATGAAAAACATTAGATATGATGCTTACCTTTGTAGAGATAATAAATTTATTTATGTGAGTGTTGATAGCTACTAGCTTATAGTGCTAGTATCTATTTGGAGCTTGTTGTCTTTTGTTATTTCAAGTATCTAGAATGTGTTGATTTAGAGCTAGAGAAAATGTATTTTGACTTACATTGATAGATTTATTGATATTTCATCATTGATTTATAGCCTGGGGCAAGAGATGCACCCATTTAGTGCTTTACTAAATGGGATAGAGAAAATTCTACATACCATTTGTACATGGGTTTAATCCTTGATAAATATTTTTCATGTTTATTCATTCTAGATTAGAGTCAATTAATATAAATCCCAAAATTTATTCTCAAGTTCTTATAAATTTTTACTTAAATTCTAGTAAAAGATATTTTTGTTAAGTTTAATCTTCAGCAATGAATAGCTAATATATAGGTTAAGAGAGGGAATGGTTGGATCTAGTCATATTCATATAAATATACTGTAATTTAGATAAAATGTACAAAATTAAGTGAAAATTTCAAATGACTGGAAGATTTACATATATAAAAGGGTCCATTTTTTGATATTTTTTTGGTTGCACGACATGCTAAAATATGGAAAAGTAGTGTCAATACATGAAGAAGCTATCATTAGCCCATTCTCAGGTTAGCCATGCATTAACTTTAATTTGAAATTGAAGTGAAGCTCATCTCAAATGTTCTAGTGTACTAATTGTGTTGTAAAGATCTATAAAGTATAATTGGTTGTAGAGGTTCTTGAGTTTCATTTTGTTTTTTGAGTTTCAAATCCAAATGAAACTTTCAAGTAAAGAAATTCATTGACAAAGTGATTCTCTATTTTTATGCCTTTTTGAATTCTTCAATTCTTCAATAAATGTTGTAACAATTGAGGATTTGATTTTCTAATGGGTTTTAATGAAGTAAATTTTTAGACTCATAAATATTGTGTTGTGGCTCCTCTTGATTTGTGATCTATTTGTGTTTGATCAATCATATTTGTTCAATCATTTTAGTCTTCATTTCATGGTGCTTCTCTCAACATTTGAATATCTATGATACTTGAAGTTTATATGCATAAATTTGTGAGGATTAATTAAGTTATATTTGATTTGTAACTTAAATCATTGATTCACCCAAATAAATGACTAAACCATGACTAAATAAATGACTACAATGATTAAAATAAATGACTATAATGACTAAAATAACTTACTAAAATGACTAAATAAATGACTACCATGACTAAAATAAATGACTACCATAGCTAAATAAATGACTACAATGACTAATCAAATTACTACCATTACTAAATAAACAACTACCATGAATAAATAAACAACTATCATGAGTAAATAAATGACTACCATGACTAAATAAATGATCAGTTAACAACAATCAATGACTAAATTAACAACTAAATCAATGAATAAATCAATGACCAAATCAATGACCAAATCAATGACTAGATAAATGACTAAAATAGTTTAGTCATAAATTTGGTTGTGTTATAAATAACCTATAAGAAACTACTAATGGTCATGTGACCAAAATTAGTCATTTATATATAGTTTTTAGTAGTTTATTTAGTCATAGATTGTTGTTTTTGTACTAGTGAATGGAGAATGATGAATGGAAAAATAACAATGTTGGAACTCACCAAACCCTAGGAATAAGGTGTTGCAACTATGCTTGTAATGGATGCAATGGATGTAGAATTTGACTCTTGCTTGAATGTTGTTAATCTTGAATGAAACACTTGCTTGAATCACAAAATCCTACACCACAATTGTTAGCTCTAAAATAACATGATGCATGACATATTTGACATGATTATTGATGATTGAATTTTGCTCCAAAATGCTTGAAAATATGCTCTTGAAGACACTTGAATGCTCTTAAATACTCTTGTGAACACTTGATTGCTTGTAAAATTGCTAGGTGAAAATATGAGGGAAATAACCTTGTATTTATACTGAATTATGCAAGAGTTCCTAAAATTACAACACTACAAGCCAACATTATATCTATGAGAATAAAATCCTACCAAAAATTTGAATTTATTTTAATTTTGGGCCACATAGAACTCATTCACCAAAGATGGTGAATGAGTCCCAATTGGAATAATGTATGGGACCATTAAAATCCAAAAGTGCTTAGAAATGTGTGAAAATTGGTTCGAGGCCAAAAGATCTAGGTGGGAACCATTCACCCAAGGTGGCGAATGAGTTCCAGATAATCAAGTTTGGACCATTCAAGCTAGAAACACCTAAATTATTATCTGTTAATGAATGGTGTCAGGATTATCCTCAAAAAGATGCATTAAATGAGGCTTGTGGATGCAAAATAGGACCAATTAAAGCATAAGAAATCCCAATTATTAATGAAAATCCTAGAAAAGTGTGAAAATGTGTTACAACACTTCACAACACTCCAAATAAGGAAAGATTAATGTTTATTTTAATTAAAAGGAGGTTCATTAGGTTTGGTTAATTAATAAAACCTTAGAAAAGTGTGAAAGTGTTGTACAACACTTTAGCAAGGTACCATTTAAATTCATTAGTTGAAAAGGGACCAAGACCTAATGTGAATGTTACATCCACATTATAACACTAAATTAGGGAAACATTAGGCTCAATTTCACAAGGAGGGCCCAAAAAAGTGTAAAAATGTCCCCGATGACATTTTTTGACACTTCAATCTGCCCCAACTTTAGTGAGAGGATGAACTTGCTTCAAACTCACACTAAAGTATAAAAAAACACATCAAGAGGGGTCCAAGTGCACCAATTCCAATAATATGGGATGAACATGATCAAAAGGGGTGATCAAGCCCCCAGGATCAAGATCCCATGACAAACAAATATAGGCACAAAATAACACACATGAAATTAATATAAGTAGCAAAAATGAAGCACAAGCATACACTGTCAAAGACGAGAGATAAAAAAAGGTAAAATAAAAGAGATAGATCAAACTTTGACCATTTGTCCATCCCAATGGGGATCAAATCTAGGTTGTTTGTCTGAAAAATGCTTACTCACTCTGAGGCAACAAAACTCATGGTTTTCTGCTGGATGAGAAGTCCTAAAAGGTGAGACACATACACTCATGGATAGTATGCACTCACACACACACACAAGTGGCTATGGGGAAATTCATGCCTCAGTTAGGATTCTCGCTCAAACCATACCAAAGTTATACCTCTTGATAACTTTAATAAGGTGCCACAAAAAATGATGGTTTTCAAGCTTTATGACATAATAAAAACTTTGTATGCTTGGAGCTCATGAAAAAACAAGATGGATCTACAAACATGCAAGGTATGTTATGTAAGGTGGCCATATAAATGCAAATGCAAAATGCAAAATAGGAAATATTGAAAGGATTATTGCTTAGTTCATGTGAGGTCTTAACTTAGGGAACATTGTGTCTAATGTCTCCAAGAGAGGACCAATCAAAGAATAAAAGATTCGCAAATTAGGCAAAGCAGTGTGTCACATGAACCACTAAGAGGAATGTAATATGATAAAGAGATCGTTCTCATGAGATACATCACACCCAATGTCATCCACAAAGTGACAAATGCATTGTATGAAATAAGAAAACTACACAATGAACTATGAAAAAGAAAAATGTAAAAGAATAATTCCAATGTATGCCCCCACTTTAAATAAATTACTAAACACCATATTGTGAGCTATTAATTTAAATTAGAAAATGATAAATGCTAACAAAGAAGACATGAGAGAAAACTTAGAAAGCCCTATGCCAAGCCATATTTTTTTAAATGGAGCTATGTCATACAAAAGGAAAGAGATGAGTTTCCCCCAAAATGAAAACACTAAACACATAAGGGATCTATGGATTTGGGGTTAGTGCGTTTCTTGCTGCAATATTTTTATAGAGTTCAAAATTGTCATCATTCCCCAAATACACATAGAATTGGAAGAATGACATGAAGAGAGTGAAAGAAAAGAAAAAGCTTTCAGGTCAACATGGAAGAGACATGAATGTCTTGACGCCTTGTGTCATCCCCAAAGGAAAACACAAGATAAATTAAAATGAATAAAGACAAAGAAAATCTTTTGGGTGAACATGTAAGAGACATGAATGTATCGACACCTTACATCATCCCTAAAAGGAAAACATAAGACAAATGAAAAAAGAATAAAGACAGATTTTTTTTTGGGTCAACATGGAAGAGACATGAATGTCTCGATGCCTTGTGTCATCCCTAAAAGGAAAACACAAGACAAATGAAAAAGATGAAAATCAAAAATATGTATGACATAGAGAAGAATGAAGGTATGAATAGAGGAATGTCACAAAGAGAGAGAAAACATCAAATAGAACATCACACATGCAATCACACAAAATAAAATGAAAAAAGAGATAATGCAAAAGACTAGTAAGGCATATGCAAGTGAATGTATTACCAGGTCATCTACCTCCCAATCATGTTCTTTATACATCGAAGGTGGGTAACTAGCCAAAGGGAAAGGATAAAATGTCAAACTAGGAGAAGCACCAGGTTCAACACTCTTTGTAGGAGATTTATCATCTAAGCTCATGGAAGAGGAAAATAATGTATCCAATTCATTATGCACCTCTTCGTCAATTTTAGCAAGCTCATCATCATCAGCCATGTTAATTACAACAAAAGGTCAAAGGATAATGTCCATGGAAGAATTCAACTCTTTTTGTGGTTATTTTATTGGAGTGTTTTATTTTGGGGAAGGGGTAGGGTCATCATGCATTGCTTCATTCAAATTTGGATCTCAATTTACTTTGTTTAATTCTTCATGTAACCTATGAGAAAGGGCATGATGTCTACACCTACATTCTCTAGCACCTCTATTTCATTTAGTTTTGTTTTCAAGTTGTGTTTGTGTAGGAGTAGATTGATCAACCATGAGTTCCTTTTCTTCCCAAAGGGGAGGAACATAAGGAACCATGGGAGGTTGTTTGACCACTTTCTCTTTGACTTTGCAAAAAAAAATTATTCTAAGAGGTGTGATAGGGTTGTTTTCATTGTCTCTTGGTCTTTTGTAGGAGGTAGGTGAAGGTTTTTTCTTAGGTTGGTCTTTGTTTTTTTGGACTTTTTTAGGTTCAACATGGTTTTGTTGAGGATGGTAGGCTCGGAGGTGGATGGGGACATGTTTCGAAAGAATAATTCTACTATCTTCTTTTCCTTGAACTTTTTATAGGACAAGAAAAAGAGTCTTCTCACAGTTTTATAGGTTCCATAGACTCAGGCCAAAAGAAATCTAAGGAAAAATTTCCTTTGGAGGATAAAGGGTTAAAGCCACTATGGTGGACAATGAAGATTTCATTTTCAATTGGAAACTTTAAGCATTTATGCACAACCAAAGGCATAGTTTTCATGGAGCAAAGCCATGGGTAGCCTAGCTTCAGATGAAATTGGTTTGACTATGTGATGATGGAGAATGAGACATCTAATGTTTTCGGCCCTATTTGGAGTGGTAAGGTGATCGATCCCATCGTAGGGAAAGAAAACACATTGTGTGTCTTGATTCATTCTTTTTATTTATCATATATATCTTGATAGAGCTCATGCAAAAGTAAAGAATTCCTCAATGATCACATTCTCTCCACAAGTAGGATGTATTAATATCCCATTAGTGGGATTTTCATAGATATAGTTGGCTATGTAAAGAGGACCACCGGGTGCATGTTTAAATATTTCCTTAGTGGAGAAAGAAATGATAAGAGGATTATTAGTTCGGCCCTTGTGAGGAATGACGTCTATCACTCCTACCATTTCATCCATAGTATCATTAGTGATAGGATCATGTTGAATAGAATCATTGTTATCATCATCTATGCCAACATTCATCACATCATTCTTTGTAGTTTCAATAGCTTTGAAAAATGAAATATTATGTTTTGGCATGGGGTTGTTAAAGATTTGCAAGTTTTGGTTAGGAGGGGAAATGGAATTATTTCCTTGATCACTAACACCTCTAACAGAAAGACAACTGAAATCAATGAGGTCTTGCACAATATGTTTAAGACAGTTACAATGTTTTGTGCCATGTCCATTTTTTTAGTGATAATTACAATAAGAATTTGATCTAAAGCTTGGGGGTGAAGGCTTGTTAGGATCATGTGTTTTGACGAGAGGAAAAGTGATCATTTTTGTTCTAAAAATTGGGACATTGTGTTATGAAGGGTATCGGGTAAGGGAGTGAATTGTCTTTTTGGGTCCCCATAGCTAAAGGGTATTGTGGATTTAACAACATCTACTTGGTTATTGAAATTTTGAGTTGTTTGTTGAAGAGGATTGAATTGTAGAAGCCATTTATTTCCTTTTCTAAAAGGTCAGGAATTGTTTTGGTCTATGGGTTAAGATTTCTCGGTTCAGCTAGAATTGGAATTTGTATCTCGACTACTAACTGAATTTTAATAATCATGGAGGGTAGTACACAAGTGCATGACAGATGGGAATTTCATCATGGTAATCTTGTCTTGGATCCTACTTTGAAAATTTTCTATAAAAATCTTTTGAAGGTGAGGATTAGGGACCTTAACATCAATTTGGGAATAAAGTGATTGATAGTGTGAGATAAAGTCAGTTATATTTTCTACATATTTTTTATTGAATCTCATAAAATTGTCCAAGGTCATCTTAGGATTCATGTGCACTTGGAAATGGTTTACAAATGCATCAAAATTTTCATTGAATGAACTAATCGAGCTTTTTAGTAAAGAAGAGAACCATTCCAAGGTGTGATCTTTCAAGGACCTGGGAAAAAGCTTTACCAAAAGTTTATCATCAAGGAAAAAGTCACTACATAGAGTGGTGTAGGTATTAACGTCATTAGAAGGATCTACCTTCCCTCCATATTTCTTAAATTTTGGCACCTCTAAAGCTTGTGGCATTGATGTTCACAATATCTCCAAGGAAAATGGACTACTTTTGACATAATATGTAGGTGGAGCATTTTGGTTTTGATTGATAGTGGAAATCTATTTTTTAAGGGATGAAACCATTTGGAAGAGTTGAGTTATGAGAGGGTCATTTTTTGTGTTGTGAGAGGGAAGCGAAAGTGCTGAAGGAGTGTATGTGTTCATAGGACAAGTGAATGGAATGATTATAGGTGGTAAAGTGGTAGGAGATATGATGTCTAATGCCACATAGGAACTAGGGATGCTAACGGGAATACCCAAAGAAGGAATCACATTACTAACTGTGTTGTGTGAATTGTGAGTGTGAGTAAAGGAATAATAAAACACACAAACAAATGAAATGTATTATATTAGAGAATTGAAGCACATAATTAATCAAATTCAAAAAATAATCAATCACTAAAACCGTTCCATTGTTTCCTATCTCTAAGGATTCCTTGAATCATAATGGCTCTTAGATTTTACTTGTACTATGACTTGTAGAATGACAACTTAGAGAATGGATGTTGTAAAATGTAAGAATCCTAATTCCTACATGATTTGATAAGTTGTATGATAATGCTTATGATACTATGATGAGGATGCTATTGTATATAGATGAAGATAGTACTATGATAATGATGCTAAATGCTATGGTGGAAATGTTGTATGAAGCTAACTATGATAATGAAAATGTAGCTATGAACTAAGACATGATTCTAAACAAAAATGCCCCTAAATTTGTTGAATGCTAAATGCTCCAATGCTCTAAAGCTCAAATTCTCAAAGGTAGTTTCTGCAAAGTAATTTTGTTCAAAGATTGGATGCCAAATGCTAGAGAATGAGGTTGTATTTATAAGATTTCCAAGGCATATTGTGATGTGGTAGCAACCGACGGCCAAGATTTCAGTTGGAGAGATGAACAGTGGAGAAGGAAGAAGTTAGAGGGAATCATGGAGGATGTTCCCCTTTAAAAGAAAACTTTGTCAAGTGTTTAGAAGAATAAATGAAATGGAGGAGCCGAGTGTCCAAGGTTGTTTCAAGGGTATGTGCAAGATCATCATGGAAAAAACATGCCCTTAAGTGGCAAAAAATTTAGAAAAATTAGAGTTAGGCAACTTGACATAAAAATTTGAATAAGTTATCTATATTATTTCAAAAATATGTAAGAATAGAATCTATAGAAAATTGAAGGTAGTTTCTAAATTACTAGGTTTGTTTAAAAAATATATATATATTTGGTGAAAATTTGAAATTTCAATGCAGTGGTACTTAAATTTCAGGGAAAAAATAAGAAGTGGGTGTTTGTCTGACCACCCTAACCACAATAAAATGATAATATTTTTTTATAATATTTTAGATATAAGTAGAGGACTCATGCCCCGCTGTGATGCATATTTTTTTATAATTTTTTTCCAAGTAAATAATTAATTATGAATTTTTTATTACAACTTTTTAGAAAATATAAAAACTTGTATATCTGACCACCTTAACTTGGTCAAAAATTCATGAAATTCAATTTTTCTTTTTTTAATCCTATAGTATATGAAGCATAGAATGTGACACATGTTTTGGATTAAAAAAATATGACACCGTTTGAAAGCTATAGATGTTTTTCAATCAACCTATCAATCGTGACTTTAGTCATAATTTGAATAGAAAATGAATAATAATTACTTATTAAACGCAAAGTAAAGCATAATTTATATCGGTGGAAAGCTGAGAATCTCCTTTTAAAGCCTTTTTATTTTCATCAATTTTGGGTAAAAAAATAGTCGTCAGCCACATACCCATCATATTGCAACTTTTTGGCCCATCATGATCCTGCACATACTCTCAATTTTTTTGAGGAATAATTCCCATTTAAACATTAAGCATATTTAAATTCATAAGAAACTTGATGATGTGGCAAGAGGAAAAGTTGGAGACATGTGACTAAATTCAAATTGGAAATTTAAATTTAGTGAGAATATATTAATCAAATAAAACAAAATATTGACACTTCTCTATATAATTAAAATTAGAGGAATATGAATTAAGATGGAAGTATTAGAAAGTGTGAACCATATAAATAAATTTAGAATTTATTTATAAGTAGATGAAATAAAAGGTTTATTAATTAAATACCTTGTATTTAATTAATTATCTTTACCAATTTTAGGTGTAAAATTTTTTCCCCTCTTTGAAGTGATGTGTTTACACATTGCTTCAAATAAAAATTTGTTGGTGATGCTGACAAATTTTTTTCGATACCCGAGGCACTGATTTTCGAGTGATAAAGGATATATGCCCCCTATGGAGATAAATTGATGAATTTTGATGATTTTTTGAAGATTTGATGATGATTTTCAAATTTTATGATGTTGAGTCAAATTATCTCCCAAAAAATAATATTTCACTTGTCAGGTAATGAATTGATTAATTAAGGACCCTAGTTAAAAATAAATAAATCACTCCCATTAAAATCCCACTTAATCACTCATTAAAAGATTAAAACAATGTGATTTATCCTCATTTGTGCATTTGAAATTTAGCAATTTGGAGTGATTGAGCAACCTAGAGAAAATTGAGCTAGATGGTAATTTTGATCTAGACCCATCGATTCGAATGAGTGCAATGTCACAACTACCCAACCGCGTATGGAACTCCAGTACATACCCTGAAAAAATTCCTCATGATTTGAATTTCATTTTCCCAAATTTTTTTCCATGTTTAAACTCTACTTTTCATGTTTTAGCACATTCGGTCATCGCTGTAGCACATAGGGTTCTTGTTCTAGCGCATAGGATTAAAAAATTAGTGCATTGGTGTTAGATTTTAGCACATACAGTAAAATAGTGCATACATGAATTTTTGTAGCACATAGATTCTTTTAGCGCAATGATAAGTTTGGTGCAGGTATGTGCAAGATCATGATGGGCAAAAGAGTGGCAATATGATGGGTATGTGGTTCACAACTTTTTTTTAACCCAAAATTGATGAAATGAAAAGGGTTTTTAAAGGAGATTCTCAAATTTCCACCAATATAAATTATGCTTTACTTTAATTTTTTTTTTCCTTTTTCTTTTTTTAGACTGCAGGAATCGGGTAGCACGACGCCCTATAAACTGCAGTGCGCCTGGTAAACTTTTTAATGTGACCGGCGGCGCTGGCGCGACACACCCTCCGATACCACGGGACGGGGGGAGACTAGAACTTGTGACCAGCAGAGCCGCAACGAAATTACTTAGCCAACCGAGCTAGGACCCCCGCCCTGCTTTACTTTGAATTTAATAAGTAATTATTATTCATTTTCTATTCAAATTACGAATAAAGTCTTAATTGATAGGCTAATTGAAAAACATCTATAACTTTCAAACAATATCAGATTTTTTTATTCCAAAACATGCATCACATTCTATGCTTCACATACTATAGGATTAAAGAAAGAAAAAATGAATTTCATGAAGTTTTGACCAAGTTAAGGTGGTCAGACATACGAGTTTTTATATTTTTTAAAAGTTGTAATAAAAAATTCATAATTAATTCTTGGAAAAAAATTACAAAAAAATATGCATCACATTGGGACATGAGTCCTCTACTTATATATAATATCTTATAAAAAAAATTATCATTTTATTGTGGTTAGGGTGGTCAGAAAGACACCTAATTATTTTTTCCCTAAAATTTAAGTACTACTACATTGAAATTTCAAATTTTCATCAAATAGATTTTTTTTTCTTAAACAAAATTAGTAGTTTAGAAAATAAATTCAAGTTTCTACAGATTCTATTCTTACATATTTTTGAAATAATATAGATAACTTATTCAAATTTTTACGTCAAGTTGCCTAACTCTGATTTTTCTGAATTTTTTGCCACTTAAGGGCATGTTTTTTCCATGATGATCCTTCACATTCTTGTGCATCAATGATGAGTTTTAGTGCATATGATGAATGATGTTGCACAACCAGTTGTTTAGTGCATTGATACCAAGATTTAGCGCATTGATGAAATTTAGTGACACATATGGTAATTTAGGGCATAGAAACCCTGTTATGGTGCATAGATGAACTTTTTCGGTGCATCCATGTTTTTAGTGCTTTGAGACATTATTTTAGTGCATATAGGCCAAATTGATGAATTTTAAATTAGAATTCTTGATTTTGATGATTGTTGATCATGTCAGTCTTTGATTTGATGATGTTTGATGATGTTGATAGATTAGATGGCGATTGATCTCATGATAGGTGAGATTCAATGATAGGATGATGATTATTGACCTCATGATAGGTAAGGATCAATGATAGATTCTCATGAGATGTAATCAAGATCTCATTAGAGCTTATTAGATTGATAGGTTGATTGATTTATTTTTTGATTTGCGATATTTGGGTATGTGTAGGATCATGATGGGCCAAAAAGTGGCAATATGATGGGTATGTGGCTGATGACCCTTTTTTACCCAAAATTGATGAAACAAAAAGGGTTTTTAAAGGAGACTCTCATATTTCCACCAATATAAAATTATGCTTTACTTTTAATTTAATAAGTAATCATTATTCATTTTCTATTTAAATTATGACTAAATTCTTAATTGATAGACTAATTGAAAAACATCTATAACTTTCAAACGGTATCACATTTTTTGAATCCAAAACATGCATCACATTGTATGCTTCACACACTATAGGATTAAAAAAATAAAAATTGAATTTCATGAAGTTTTGACAAAGTTAAGGTGGTCAGACATACGAGTTCTTTATATTTTTTAGAAGTTGTAATAAAAAAAACATAATTAATTATTTACTTGGAAAAAAATTACAAAAAAATATGCATCAAATTGGGATATGAGTCCTCTACTTATATCTAAAATCTTATAAAAAAATATTATCATTTTATTGTGGTTAGGGTGGTCAGACAGACACCCACTCCTTATGTTTTCCCTGAAATTTAAGTACTATTGCATTGAAATTTCAAATTTTCACCAAATAGTTTTTTTTTTTTTTTAAAAAACTAGTAGTTTAGAAACTACATTCAATTTGCTACATATTCTATTTTTACATATTTTTAAAATAATATAGATAACTTATTCAAATTTTTACGTCAAGTTTCCTAACTCTGATTTTTCTAATTTTTTTGCCACTTAAGGGCTTGTTTTTTCCATGATGATCCTACACATACCCATGTTATGATGATAGGAGCCTTCGCCAGTCCTACAGATTCGAGAGCACTTTCCAAGGACTTGGGATTTGATTCCACATTTAGATCAGCCTGATCTAAATGTGATTGGACGATGCAAATTGAATTCTCTATTAGACATGCCCCAACATAGGATTAACAGGGGACTTCTGATTGCTTTGGTAGAGAGGTGGCACAATGACCACAACACCTTCCATTTTCCTACTAGCCAGATGATGGTGACACTGCAAGACATGTACTGGATTTTGAGGATTCTAGTTGTTGAGGAGTTGGTTGTGTATGATTCCACTGAGCAGGGAGGGACTAATGCACTTCAGAGAGTGTTTGAGGATGATCAAATATGCGGCTATGAGATCCCATGGCAGGAGATGGTGGATGCATATCCAAAATTTCTTTGTGTACTTGCTAGGTTTATTGGAGGGTTCCTATGTCCTGAGGATGATACTGAGATTTCATATACCTGCTCATCTAGATATCAACTGAGAAGACTTAGTTCATGATTAAGAGATTCCTTGTTAGGAGAGTGTTACGATAGTATGGTAGGGTACAGGGCATGCCCCAGGGAATGGCTCTATATGCATGATGACAATAGGATATATACTAGAGTGGGGGCCTATGTTATCATATGATGTAGCAATTGAGGAGTATTAGGATTTGCATGCCATTATTTAGGATTATCATCTAGAGGTTATAGAGGCTCCCATATCTAAGAAGTATGCACAATATTTCTTTGCACATCTCTTCCCACATATTTCAAGTCTAGATTAGCTAGTACCTTTGTTAGATGATGAGACAACAATACATGCACATACGTAGAGGAAAGAAAAAGGAGATGAGGAGGAGGAGGAGGAGTGAGAGAGTAGTGATGATGGAGATGGAGGAGGCAGAAAAAATGGTGATGGGGGTGATGGAAGTGGAGGTGATGGTGGTGGAGGAGATGAGGGGAGTGCAGGGCCAGTGTTATATGTACAAGGCTTTAGAGCTCCTCAGAAGAGGTGATCACTAGTAGCTGAAACACAATAACATGTGCAGATTAGGTTTGCCTCTTAGTAGTAGCAGGCTCAGATTACTGCTCTACAAGCTCAGGTTCAGACACTACAAGGTTAGTTAGCATAGATATAGGGACATCTTCAGGTACATACACAGGTCTAGGCTTAGGCTCATGCATAGATTACCACTCTTATGACCAAGAGAGATACCTTGACATAGTGGGTTGAGCAGGCACAAGGCATAGCATAGAGACTACAGAGGGTAGCTGAGGGCATGGGTACAACTAATTATTTAAGAGAGGTATAGTTCTCCACCAGGGAGGCCAAGTACTGCAAGTTGAGGTACCATGAGGCAGTTCCTCTAGAGCATCAAGAGAGTTATGCACAGTCCACTAGTGCCAATGCCTATTCTAGGAATACCAGCAAGGGTGTTACAAGGTCACCTCGTAGCGATCTAAGTGCAGGGCCTTCAAGTGCAGTATTAGGTATAGGACTAACACCATCTAGGGGGAGCACCACATAGCTCCATGATGATATTTGATGTATTTGAGATAGTTGTATACTCTGATTCAGTTGAGACATTGATTAGCCACTACCATTTTGATGATGTATCTCTTTCCACTTTTCCAAACATCATTGTATATTTGTCATTATGATTTTGAGATTTATATATAATATGCAATGATTATTAATGATCTATATGATGTCTATGTGTGTTTATGATGGATTCCTATGATGGATGCATTTAATTTCTATGTTATGATGTGTATATGATGTTTATATGATACTTATATGATTATGACATGATTATGTATGGATGCAATGATGATATGATTAAATGATGATGTTGCACCATAGAAAATTGGACCCTCTTGAGAAAAAAGACAATTTCATGCATAATTTGACCCACTTTGAGTCCCTTTGCACCATTTATCCTTCAAAAAACATTTATAGGCCCCTAAGAGCCATTATTTTTATCTAGAGGCCTGCTCACTAATACATTTGACTGCAAAATCTGACAAAACTGTTCAACGAAATATGTAAAATTTGATGTTTGTCGGGTGCTTGTAAAATTTGATGTGTAATTTCCAATTTTTTGAAAGTTTATCCCTGATGTTCGTCGAAATTTGGGCTATCATTTTCATTGAATTTTTGACAAACATGAAAAATTAAAAAAAATCAAATTATGGCTGACATAAAGAAAAGTGAGTTCATGCCTGATTTATTGCGACAATGTTTTTCTCCACTTGACATAGTTTGTGGAGAACTAATGATAATTTTCTTGGGAAAAATTAGAAAAAATTCAAGAAGATATCACCAGGTTGAGGGTAGTCATTGTCTTTTTGCAAAATTTAATTGTGAAGTCAGATTTGTAGTTCGAGGTTTGAAAATCATATTTTAAAGCAACATCTCATCAGATTTCATTTTTAGAGGTTAAGGGTTTTGAGAATTTCATGTCCAAATTTTTTTGTGTGGAATCACCATAAAATCACAACCAAGGAACAAATTCTTGTGACTGTAATTATGTGATCCATAACTCTATTGGTCATGTGGCATAGTTGTGCTATAAAAAATATAGGATGCATTCATGTGTGACCCAAGTTTAATGTGGCTATGTTGTGATAGAAATGGAGGCACTCATATAATGTAGTTAATTCAGGTTGTATAATGTAGGTGTCAATCACCATTGGGTGCATTTAGGTTGTCTCAAGTTTAATAGGTTAGGATTTAATTATAGCATGATCAAAGAGTGATTACCTCTTGCTGCAATAAAGAGCCTATAACTATGGTTGATATGCAGAGTGGTTGTGTTATATCAATTATGTAGTGCATTCAAGCACAACCCATGTTTAATGAGCTATTCTAGAGAGTGATCAAGATTTTCTAAACCTTATGAATGTTACTTGACATATATTTGCATAATCTCAAATTCCTTCAGAGGCTTTTGAAGTATCAATGTATCCTATATAGGGTTTAGAATGATTTTTTTAATTAAAAATAAATAAATGATGTATTTCCCTGTAATTAGATAATGTGGAGATCTCCTAAATCTGCCCTAGCACACTATCCTCTTTGGCATTGTATTCATTACTCCAGCTACTAGGGTTTTGCATGTGACATCTTTAATATCTTCATGACCGTGGCTTTTAAATAGATCTCAGTCTTTGCTTTAATCCTTTTCATGGTAACCCTTGAGTTCCATAATCCACCTTCAATCTCTTCTAAGAACGTTGTCTTAAGCTAGACTACATAGTATGCATATAAAGCAAGTCCTTCATACCTGCCATTATTCCAAACCACCACTCACTGCCTTGCTTAAAATGTTGCCTCCATAAGCACAATAGCATGTTTTAAAATCATGGTTGCCAGTGATTGACCATTAAGGTCACCACTTTCATCATGAAGATACAATGAGATTTTTGTCTTCAAACTCAAGGCATTATGGAAGATAACATTGTGAATTGTTTGTTGTGTACAATTCAATTTTCTTGCACATTTACTGCTTTGCTAACTTCCTTTAAGACTGGGTATTGCACCCTGCAATCTCAAACAGCTCACTCACTATCACTTGAAGATTCCTTTCATGAGCATCCTTCTATAAAATCAAACTATGCCCTATAGACTACCTACTTACTACAGGGACTCATTGTTTCATGGTATTGTAGTTCTTAAGATCCTTCAACCTTATTGACACTACTTCACAGTCCACAAGGTATTATTCACTATTCTCCCATCTTTGATGAGTCTCAAAACACTGCTCAAACATGTAATCCACTACCTCCATTATACATTAATGGCTAAGAAGAAACATTGAACCTATGATTACCACTGTTACTTCATTTGGACAATCATTTCCTGATTGCATTTTCCTTGTCTAACACTACCAAAAGAATTTGAAAAACCCTTAAGGTTAGCAAGGGGGTAAGGAAACTCACTATTAAAATCTCCACTTTACTATGCAAGGTTTGAGCTTTATTATCTTGTCACTGCTCAACCTCTTTTTGACTGTCACATCTCAAGTGACTATCATTCTTCTTACCATAGATTGCATTTACAAATGTCACTAAGCTACATAGTGTGCTTGTTATTGGCTACAATCTTTAGATTGCAAGATTTTGTTATTACCTACAATGTCTCAATCTTTCTAGTATTGCAACCTCTCTAATCCGGTATAGTTATTGTTTATGTTTCTACGGAGGCCTAGGGTTTGTACCCTAATCATGCTCTTACCAATGCTTCTGTTGTTTTTTATTAGGGCTCTCTTAATGTTTAGGGCCCTAGGGATAAGCTCGTCATAAGAAGTGACACATTGCATGTTTAACTAAAAGGATAAATCCGTATTGACATTAGCAATGATGATTCTGACTTGTTGCTCCTTAGGAGTGGGTCACTTGCTCTTACTAGCTCGCTACCTCCATTGTTGTAGGGAGTTTGTGATCAAGTTCAATATTCTTATTTTAGGAGTCTTAATGGTTGGAAATCATAGTAAAATCCAAATTTAATAAGTTTTGGAATTAGCATTTTAAAGTGTTTTTTTGGGTCATTAACTTCATAATGTCTTCTCTTTTGCAGGGGTGATTGCATGCCAAGTTTTTTTGGTGTAAAATATCAGAATTATTAGATTATGTTACCTATCCATGAATACAAATTATTGGAGTGTGAGTTTGATTTTTTTTAAGATCTAAATAGTCAAGCTTGGTAAAGAAAAATCATGTCAGATAATATTAGTCCAAAACAAAATCAAGAGAAACTTGATAGATTGTGGGCTAGATTGAAAAGAAAGGGTGATGGGAAATGTTATTGTCCTTGCAATAATTGCAAGGGCTTAAATATAAGATGAATTTTAATCACAATAGATGAGAAACATTGTAGGCAACATGGTCACGTTGAAGGGGGTATGATTATCGTCCATTGGTAAGTTGTTCATTATATGTGTTTATATATAATCACTTGATCATGATCATGGTTTATTTGTGTCTATCATTATTATAAAGGTGGGGTGCCCTAAGGTAGATGATATGGATTATGATGACCTGAAGAATGTGCTTTTGCAAGCGGACGAACATGGAGTTGTGAATATCGAAGATGAAGTTAATGATCCTATGGAAGAAGATGATCATGCGCTAGAAAACACAGTTGAAGATAATGGTATGCATACATTGATCCATGACACATTTAGTGGCAGAGTTGATCACGATGATCAAGATGACTTTGATGATGTTCATGATTTACCTGTACTTGAGAAGGCATACGAGCCCGTTTATGAAGGCTTCAAAACAACTCTTCTCTCTGTTGCATTGTTGATGTTGAACTTGAAGGTTATGAATGGTTTATCAAACATAGCAATCTCACGGATGTTAAGGTATGTCACATATGTCATCTTTTTTCATCTATTTTAATTGTTGTTAGTTCATCACTAGTAAATAAAGGATGAAATATGTACCATTAATATTCTTTATATGAATAAATTATTTTTTGTTGTAGATTGATTGGTGAATTTTTGTTACCACCATCAAATATTTTACCTTGCTCATAGTGAGATTTATGTGCCATTATGAAAGATATCATAATGGACTATCAAGCAATAGATGCATGTCCCAATGATCATATTATATATCATAAAAAATAGGAATTTGCAACAGAATGCCTAGAATGTCATATCAGTAGATATCGAACAGATCAACTAACAAAAAACGTGCATCGCAAGGTTCTTTATTATATTCCCATTATTCCATGTATGCAACGATTATTTAGGTGTGAAAGCTTAGCGCAATTTATGGATTATTGTGCATAGAATATAAGTGGAGATGACATTCTTTGAATGCCTGTGGATGGTTATGCATTGAGAGACATGGAGGAAAAATGGCCACACTTTAAAGAACCTCGTAATCTCAGGCTTTCATTGGGAGCGGACGGTGTCAATCCATTTGGAGAGCTGAGATCTATTTACTCAGTGTGGTCTATTTTTGTTATCAACAATAACATTCCTCCATGGATGTCAATAAAGAGGGAGCACATAATGTTGTCAATAATTGTTCTAGGTATTTGTTTACATCAATTTTCTTTAACGTAGTAGCATCTCATTTGTCTTATTTGTTGCATAATGACTTGTATTTTTTTTATTCAATAGTCATGTACATTAATTTATATATATTGCAGTAAAATGGTTATAATAATTATGTAATGTTTATGTTCATTCAACTAGGTAAGTACCAAGTTAAATATATGAATTTATTAATTGAGCCTCTTATCGACGAGTTACTAAAGTTATGGAATGGCGTCACTATGTATGATGTCTCTAGACCAATAGGACAAAGACAATTTCAATTCCATGCAATGCTTGTATGGACAATTCATGATGCCCCAGGGCTAACACATTTTTGTGGTATGTTATAACGTTCAACTACACTTTAACAATATTTAATTTGATGAAGTAGATATCATGCATGTTTTTAAAATAATCTATTCATTATATATAATTAAAAAAATTGATATGTTTAATCCAATTATATATCATCTTGCAGGTCTTTAAACAAAGAGAAAATTTGCATGTCTAATTTGTGGTCCAAAGATGAAATCTCATCGTTCAACAAATTTAGGAAAGCAGGTGTTTGATGAGTATAGGCACTTCCTCCATAGAAATCATAAGTATCAAACTACTGAAAATCAACTTTTCAATGGGAAAGAGGAGACTACATCAAAACCATGAAGAATGTCACCTCACCTATGGAAGTTGAAATATAATAGAATTAATCATCAAGGTTATACATCGGATCAAATTGTTTATCTATCATATATGATATGTTTTGAATTTATATTTTTATATTGTGTTTTGTTTACTCATGTTGTAATTGATAATGATTGTCGTTGTTAATTTGTTTAACTTATATGCTTCATGAAGGTCATCAAGGCATTAATGGTCGGCTTCCACAGGGACTGAAAAGTTATCCCAGAAAATTTAGTAGGTTTCCCTACTATGATTAGCTACAAATTGTGCATTTGTTTGATACAATGCATATCAAAAAGAATATAATAGAAATGTTATGGAAAATATTGGATAGAAGGCATGATAAAGAAAAAATTGTCAAAATTTGTAGTGACATTCAGGAAGCCAATCATGCAATGAAAAATGTCATTCAATTAAATAGTGATGGAGACCAAATTAATATAAGTGCCCTTCCTTGGTTATTAACATAGCAGCAAAGCAATTATATAAAAGAAGTCATACAAAAAATTTAATTTCCCACGGATTTGCTACTTAACATAAACAATATAATAACAAAGAAAGGTGAATTTGGGTCAGCGATGAAAATGCATGATTGGCATACCTTCATTAAGGTAATTATTTTGGTATATTATATACACTTGTATAATGCATGTACTTTTTAGTGTATTATGTTTACTACTTTTGGAAAAATAATGAAAAGATCATTTTATAATTGTTGTAGTACGTTCTACCTCTATCTCTCCCAGACAACTTTGACAACAATGTCAAGCAAGTTATATATGATTTTGGAAAATACATGAGTTAAGTAACGAGATTTGTTCAATTCACTATATACATCTTATAATAGCCATTTGTTTTACTTGTTATGTAATATACTGTATATTTTTGTTAAACCTCATTAATATATTTGCGCCTTGAATCACTTGTAGATGGCTATCATCTAAAGAAATCCATAAACAAGATATAAATTATTGGAAGAGAAAAATTCTTCATCTAATTTGTGAAATGCAAAAGTGTCTACCTTCAACATTTTTCAATGCACAAGAACACTACCTCATTCACCAAGCTGAGGATATTGAATTGTGTGGACCTATACACATAAGGTCAATGTGGATGGTTGAGAGACACTTGAAATTTTTGAAGGCTTTGGTTAGACAAAGAGCACATCCTGAGGGTTCTATGGTGGAGGGATATATGGTATACTAGACCATGGTGTACATTAGTGAATATCTTCCTAAGTTTGTAGCAAAGATCTATGTAGATCGCATTTGGGATCCCAACTCGATTAACAAATTTGAAGGGGAGTACCTGTTGGGGAAATGTAGATTAAGGAAAGTGAGAGGTAATTATAAGATGGTCATGGAGATTAATTGGAATACATTTTACATATGGTTTTTATGTATATATTGTACTTATTTAATTTTTAATCTTCAATATACATCAATTATAAATTAAGGTCGTATACTGTGGTATTTAACTAATTATATGTCGTTTGTGAATTTTAATTTTTTTTGGTATAGTTGGTCGAGAGTGGGATGCACTACATTTGTACATTGCCAACAATCTTGATTGGATGACGGTATGGATTGAACAATGTCAACAATTTGGTCACACATTAACATGGGAAGGTGTGGCTTCATTGGTTAAAGAAGCTCATCATAATGGAGATTCCAATGTTACACAAAGGGAAATTGATTTAGCATATGGTTTAAGAGATAAAAATGTATGCATAAATATATTACTCACCCATATTATTTAATTATTTTCAAGTTTATTGATGTATATATATCTTGAGATTGTTTTATTTGCATACATTTGGCCAAGAATAAATATGTTTATCAACTGATGATATTGCAATAATTTTTACATGTTTGACATAGTGCATGTGAAAGACCACAAAGCTATGTGGTGCAATGGTCATAAATTTTGAATCAAAATGTTGGATGACATGAAGAAAACTTGTGATTTTGGTATAATTACAGTCTTTCAGGTGACTAATGTTTCATCTAGAAGCGACATACATCTAGAAGTCTCAAAAAATTGATACTATGGGATTTTGGATTATATACTTGAGTGTGACTTTAAGTCCTTCAGATTAATTTTGTTCGTCATCCTATGGTACAAGATACGATTGAATGAAAATGATCCTGAGAGAACTGTTATTGAACATGATAATGGATTTACCATGGTTAATACAAGGTTGATCGAGCGAGATGGAAATGAGCCCTATGTTCTTCCAAGCCAATGTGCACAGGTATTTTAATCAAAGGTTCTAGGTAAACCGGGTTGGTCATTTTTTGTTAGACATGATCCAAGAGGAAGGCCAGTAAAGTATAATGTGGTGGAAGAAGAAGATACCAAAGAACTAGAAGATGATGTAGATGATGATCAAGATCAACGGTTAGTTGATAATGTCCCTGATGAAGATGTCAAGAGGAGGAACTAGATCATGATGATGTAGGAGTTAATGTTCATGAAGACGATATCCATATGGATGATGACATTATCAAACTGATATTGATGATGATGATGATGATATGACCAATCCTTACAATGTTGAATCTGGATCGGATGATACAGACAAAGAGTTGGATGAAGAAGAAGATCAATGACATTAAAATGTATAAGTTATGTGATTATATTATCTATTTGATATTAATTTCTTGATAGAATTATATTTGACTTATGTGGTTACATAATTAATTCATGATGTTTTTAATTTTTATGCCATTACATAATTAATTTAATGATGTACTTTTTAATGTTTGAAAGGTCAAAAAATTAAAACATTTCAATAGTGATGTTAACAACCTTGAAATTAGTGTGTTTTATGTTTCATGTGATCATAAAAGATTAAAAAGTCAGTTGTAGAGGTGGTTGTTTAGTGATTGACGTGTATGTTGGTTCTTTTTACAATGTAACCAGGTTTGTCTTCTAATCTACCTATGGAATTTCCAATTCCAATCGAAGGTAGCTCAAGGACCTGGACCAACTGACGAGGACTTTAAAAGCCTCCTACACTTCGGCCTCTGCAAGACTCGGGAGGGTGATCCCTTAATGTTTTTACAACCTCTGCACCATTATTATAAACAACATTAACAATAGTACATGATCTCACTTAATAGCTCAACACGATAAGATAATATCAACTAGAATTGGCTGTTCATAGACAATATCAACTATCTAGAGTGTGAGATAACTAAACACAATCCATTGTATAAGATAGTCAATGATTTTCAATTTGTAGCAAGCTCTAGGAAAAGACAAACAAATACTGAACTACACTAATAATTACAACTTAGATCAGTGCCATATATCCATTACAGGAGTCAAATTCATAAGCATCTAGAGGTTTATAGCAGATTTAATACATCACATATAAGATCCCTGACAATATTGCATTACAATTTTATCAGTATGCATTCTAACCCAGGACTACTTATCAAATCCTTATACAACACATATCCACTTATAATCCCATTCAAGCATTTTGATTAATTCCTTGAATTAAAGATAAAATAGAATCATACACACCACAATAGTGAGATGGATAAAACAACCCTTAGTTATTTCATTCAAAGTTCAAATATGCATATACAATGGAAAGACATGAGCTCGAATTTTCATTTCAACTCAAATGCTAGTACTGTTATACAATATTAAATCTCTATGAACTCAAAACATGTTACATAATGACTCAAAACCTAAATTGCATTTCTCTAAAACCATTGGATATGCAGAACATATCTGCTTATAATCCCATTCAAGCATTTTAATTAATTCCTTGAATTAAAGCTAAAATAGAATCATACACACTACAACAATAAGCTGAATGAAACAACCCTTAGTTATTTTATTCAAAGTTTAGATATGCACATATAATGGAGAGAGACAAGATTGAAATTATAATTTCAATTCAAATGCTAATACTGTTATGCAACATTAAATCCTCATGAACTTAAAACCTATCACAGGGTGACTCAAAACCTAAATTGCATTTCTCTCTAAAACCATTGATCTTTACAATCAGCTCTGCAACTTTGCCTAGACTCGATCAAAATTATCTAACTTGCTAACTCGTACTTCTACCCTTGAAATCCTTCTTATAGAAAAATGAAGGAGCAAACAAGCTTCGGGCCAGAAAGTACACACGTCACCAGCCGATTAGAGCACCTGATGATATTCCAAAATTTTTTACAACTGCAATCATCCTGGAGCATGTTCATGTTCATCATGTCGACTGAGGAAAGTTGATACGATTCAAAAACCACAAGAATCCCATACCGAGAAAGTCATCAATACAAAACTACGGCCGTTGTAACCGCAACATCAGATTTGCCACCTGTCCATAGTCCACTCTCTTTTACTCATCATCATTCAAATACTTAGCTACTCACTTCTGGTATTCGTCATCAGTAGGCCAGTTAAAATTAATCACCTCATTTACCTTTGTACTATAAGGAATATACTTTACTGCTACCTGATTCACATCTCTTTCAAAAGACTCCAAAAATGAGTTGGTACCAATAATATTATCCATACAACTCACCAACAAATCATAATCTAAGTCATCACAAATTAATTAAATTTGATTATTGATGACCTGATTTGCTTGATCCTGCCATTGTTGGAGTGTTCTGATTTTCCCCTGCTCATCAATTATATTAGGTAATAATGTGTTACCCCAATCATTGAAATTCTTTACCAACTCTTTAATCTTTCTACTCAAATCATCTGGTAGGGCTTGAAAACCTTGTAATTATTTTACTAACACATGAGTAAGCTTCAATGATTGGGGCCCATTATTTATATCAAACCTTGAGGCTTTATTCATGATATCTATATCATTGGCCCTAGGGATCCAATTTTTAATTATTTGCACCACTACCTCCTAATCCCTATCAATATTCTTTATTGCTTCCAACAACAAAGAGTATAAAGAATGTACAGATTGAAATTTACTATCTACCCCTTTATTTAAGTGCTCCAAAATAGTAGTAACAATCTCCTTTTCCTTTGAAAGAAATCACTCCTCTGTTATCCTAAGTAATGATGTCTATAATTCATCAATTTTTTGTATGAGCTACCTCTTCGTTGGATCAGCAGAGCACTCAGTTGCTTCATCAATTTGTTCTAGAGGAGGGGTGAGAGCAGGATTTTGAATGGGAGACCCTGGTGTGGAAACATTTGGAGAAGTAGGAGGCATTGACCCTACTGTGGGAGTTAATGTATTGGTTCCTGGAGCATTTGATGTTTCCCGAATCTATCTATATCTGAACCTTTCCACTTCAGTTTCCAATTCAACATTCTTCTATTGCATTTTACTATATTCTTCAATCAAAATATTATACTTCTCCATTAGGCTCTTCCTTTCAGCCTCCTCTCTTTCAGCAGTCCTTTGGGCCAATTTGGCCACATTTACAATTAAATTAGTGGCCTCGGTGGTTGAAGTCTCTGAAGCTCTTTTTATTATTAATCCTCCTCTGAAATTTGGATTAATATCAGCAATATCTGGTTTTCTCCCTTGTGGAGCCAATGCCCAAATTTCCAAGGTCTCATAGTCTTCATTGAAGGTAGAGTTTTGCAATGCTTCCTTAACCTCTTCCTTAGAATCTTGAAAATGACTCTTGGACTTCATAATAGCATTAAAAGCTACTGCATCTGCAATATCCCACTCAGGAAAAATCAATACACTAGCCTGACTCACCAATTTTCTTCCTTCTTCAGGAGTGATGTTCTTGAACTCTTCCATCAATTCAGCTTTTACTTCTTCATCATTTTCCTGGTCTGACCTATCAGGCCTTAGTTCCCTTCTCTCCCTGCATTTATCTTGATACTCTTCAAATTTCATTCTCCATGCCAATTGCAAGAATACATGAGTTTTCACAAATGTGTTGTCATCTAAAAAATCCCTGCATGCTTCCATTCTTACATCTTGCACACTTTTACCTTTCATATCTAAATTGGACAAAACCAATTCAGCTGACCTAGGAGGGGAAAGCATACCAACCCGCATGTCTTGATCAGTAACAATAATTTCATTTGTCAGATCCTCATGTGGGTGATCAGTTCTCTACCTCTTAGGGCTTGGCTTAGATGGTGGTGATGGGGGACTATCTTTTGGTGATGAACCTAAATCAATGATCTTAACTGCCCGAGGTACTTTGAATTTTGGACCTCATCGTGGAGGCGCCTTCATTATTTGCTTCCCCTTCCTATCTACTTCCTCCTCATCACTGCTACTATCCTTTTTCCTTCTATAGATGGGTCAATTTTTTGTAGGCTAGTATACTGGCCTTGTTTCAGTTGGCCCAACACTTTGTTCTTGAATACCCAGACTTAGCCTTAAATTTATCTTTTTAGTTCTCAAGGTGTCCATAATCTCCTTGAAGTTCTTCATTAGAAATTCAATTTTCTTATGGTATGGACTGAACTCCAATAGTGGATCATACTTCAGATCCATTTCATGCACAACATCTAGTAGCTTACTATAAGCTATCCATTTCTCCTTGTTCAACTCCTTATTTAGATCAAATTCATTTCTAATTAGGTCCTCAGGGAAGTTGAACTCATCTGCAAATTTTCCAGCTTTTATTCTTTGTTTGAAAAGAGAAAAGAAACCCTCAGGATCATGTTGTCACCTTGGACCACATCTCAAATGGTAATCAACAAAGAATTTATCAAAATGTGTCTAGCCTCCCTTTGAAAATACAAAGTTAGACACCACTGTATAATCAGGGAAGAATGTTCATTTCCCCCTTCCAGTGAGGTTGTCTTCATGAATACAACCTATGTGCCACATAACTTCTGCATACCCTACTCTTGGTGGCACATTGTATGGTAGTATGTGAGGGGCTCCTTGAAATCCATTTACTCTCACGACAGTGCTGACTAGGTATGGGATAATGTCACCCCAATTATGGTAAACCCTCAACTCTGGCTTCCTCCCCTTTGGCCTGAGGAAATCATGCAATTCCTTAGTGATCCTAGGTACATTCACCATCAATCTAGCCCTTAATCTAGAAGCAAAACAATTATCAAATTGCACATAACTGGTGCTTTCCTTATTACAGGATAAATCTATAGCCCATATATGTACTAGAAACCTTTCTCCATCAATCGATTGCCTTAATTTCATCTTCTTAGAAAAGAAATCAGCATTCCTAAATAGAAACATATGCATCAACATAGAATACCAAAAGAATTAAGTATTAGTATCATTTTTCTGCAGCTTCGACAACCCTTCATGTATCCTCTCAGCCAAGAAAGAAGCAAAGTCATATGTCACAGAGAAGTTAGGGTGTTGTATTTTCACCCCCATGAACATGTACGTAATAGGCATTATTGCACCAGGACTAAAACCCAAAATATGACATAATGAATAGAAAGTGGCCAGGAAAGGTTTTGAAAAACAATTCAATCTGAAAGGTTCCTGGTCACTAGGGCTGATATGAAATTGTGAACCCCCTACCCTGACCAGATGAGGTGGAAGCAGCTTAGCCCTGAAAAGAGATTTCAGCTTTGCATACTCCTGCTTCATTTCCTCAAGATTGATAAGAACTAAGTCTTCACTCGGCTCACTCAAATCAATTTTTTTTTGGATATCTTCTCTGTTAATTTCCAGTAGCACCCCTCCATCATTATCCCTAATTACCCGTGTAATAGGGTCATACCTCGCGGCCACTACCCTAAGTAAGTCCACATCAGGGAATACATTTGGTACAACTAGCTTCCCCATGTCATACATCCATCCATTTGAAAAAGGGTGAGGAAAATTTCTCTGTCCATACCACAATATGAACATTTCTAAGACAGTGAGAGGACCCCTAGCATCAAAAATGTTGGAATAATTACACACTACACCTTTCCTTCTATCATTCGTTGATAATGGAAATTGATCCAGGAAATTATCGTACAAGTTTCTTTTCAAATATTCAATGTGGCCATAGTGTTGCTTGGTTGGTGCCATCTTGGACAAACTAGGGCTTCATTACAATGTTACACTTCAATTGGCTAGGACTAAGTAGAGATAGGAAACTATAGAGTAAAAACTATAATTCCTCACAATTTATGATTAAACTATAGCCATAACAAGAGATTTCAATAAGCTCAATGACAAGCATAACAAACCCCTTTCCCAAATTTAGGTGCAGAATGACTGGGAGGCACAAAAAATAAACTTATGACTCTTTTTGCATAAACTCCAAATTCTGGCTGTAGTGACTCGCAATTTCACCTTCGACTATGAAACTATTTTCACAAAATAATTGGATGCTTTGTGATACAAATGAGGCAAAAAAATTGATTTTATGTCAATCAAATATCACCAGTAAATGTCCCATTCGCCATTAAAGCTCATTTGCAGGCTGCACGAATGGCTCCAACCACATTTGATACAAATTTAAATTTGAACTGTTGATCCTCCAGTTTGATCAAATCATCGATGACCACCTTCAAAATAGGCTGACATAATCACCAACATGGCAATAAGGGTCCCACCATGCCATACACTGCAAATGAAAACCACGTGGTAGTTGTCCGCGATACCGCAATCCCTTGATTTACCATCGCGGGATGACAAGCAACCGTTGATCCTTCTCATCAAAGATCCTACTCCTTCAAAAATGGTTGCCATCCTTTCTGTTAACTGTCGAGCAGCTTTTCCCTCAAAATTATAACATCCACATTGAAATAAAGCATGTGCATCTCACAAGCACTTTAGTAATCCGACCCTTAACACATTTAGAACCGGCTAATGCTTCCTTCACTCTTTAGACCTCATCAGATGAGACACATGGCAAGTGCCCATGATATCGCAATCCTATAATTCCTGATCGTGGAATGGCGAGCATCGTTGATTTGCAGGAAATATATCAATGACAGTGCTAATTCAACCCTCTACAAAATAAAATCATCAACGACCACCTTCAAAACAAGCTGACACAATTTCCAACACGGCAATAAGGGGCCCACCTTACCATACACTAAAAAGGAAGTCCATGTGGTGGTTTCCTGCGATATCGCAATCTTGAAACTTCTGATTGCGTGATGGCGGGCAACCGTTGATCTTGAGCATCAATGATCTTGTTCCTTTAACACAGTCGCCAGCCATGTCATTAACCTTCGAGTAGCTTTTCCAGCGAGATTATAACATATCCATTGATTTAGAACATGTGCGTCTCGAGAACATTTTAGTAATCCGCCCCTTAATACATTTAAAGTCGGCTAGTGTTTCCTTTACTCTTTAGGCTTCATCAGATGAGACACCTGGTGCCCGCCCATGATTTTGCAATCAACCCAAGCACCATCGCGAGATGGCGGGGAATGACTCAGATCAAATGGCAGTTGGTCAATGATAGCGCAAATTTGACCCCCTAGATAGGACACGTGGTGCCCGCCCGTGATTTCGCGATCCTTCAATTCCCGATCACGGGATGTCGGGCACCATTGATATCTGCAGGAAATAGATCAATGACAACACTAAATCAACCCTTGCAAAATAAAACATTCATTAAAAGGAGAAGTGGGCATTACTAGGCGGATGAAAAATAAAACAATTATATTTATAGAAGAAAAATAAAATAAATTTACAATTTGTTTTATAATTTCACTTTTAACTTTAAATGTATGTTCACTCATTAAGTTGTATTTTTTTTATAGTCACATTTTTATTTTAGATGTTTGTTTATCAAATATAAAGATGCATTAAAAATATATTAGAAATATTTTTCTTTATATTATATAGCATTCATAACATTAAATTAACATAGAATAATTTCACAATATCACTTAAACAATCAAGAAAAAATTAATCATTACTATGAAACATTATTCTCACATCAAATTAACAAATAAACATTGAAAACAAATTTATTTTTTTATATTATAACATTCATAACTTAAACCTTTTATACACAATATCAAGTTAATTATAAAATACACATAAAATTATTTATAAGCAACTTAATTTTTTTAACAATTTAATAGAATATAATTTAAGATAATTAAGAAAAATTTAATAAGAATTATAGATAAATTTATGAAATATTGATTTACTTATCAAGAAAAAATCAATGATAAATTTACTTACCAATCTATTTTAACCATCAAGAAAAAATTAATCATTATTGATTGCAACATTATTGGCACATCTTTTAAACTGACAAATAAGGTTAAGGTTCAATTAGTATTCAATTTGGGTTAGGGATCAATTAGGGTTATAATTCAATAAGGGTATAATTAAGGTTAGGGTTAAGGTTAGTCTTAAATTAGGGCTAGGATTGGAGTTAGGGTTAAATTAAGGTAAGGGTTATTGTCTATTTTAGGGTTAGGGTTCAATTAGAGTTCTCTAGGGTTTTGATACAATTAGGTTTAGGTTTCAACAATACCTAGGGTTACGATTACAGCTCAATTAGTGTTAGAGTTAGGGTTATAATACGAGTTCAATCAAGTTAGGGTCAAGGTTTAATTAGTGTTAGAGTTAGGTTTGCAATAATAAAATTTTCCATAATGATATGGAAAGGCATTCAATTGGATTCATATACAAATGCACAAATAAGAATTGGTAATAAAGAATTCTCTAGAACTAAAGTTATAACAACAAATACAATCCTTAGCATAATCATTTGTTCTTTGTTAGGGTTGGGATAAGAATTTAACGGGGCTAACTGAGACTTAGAAAATAAAACCCTACGGAGGAAATAAAGTATTAAAATCAAAGTTGGGTTTTAATTTTAATCTGGTGACATAAGCCTAAGCCATTAACCCCAGTGGTCATGTCACTGACGGCTTAGCCAAAGCCTTTCATTAAATACTAACTGTGCAATGTGTAGGTTTTCCAAATTCGAAGATATGGGAGAAGATATCGATCGTACCCCGCCAACTCACAAATCTAAGGTGTTGCCCTATTATTTGGCGCGAGGTCAGAAAAAGGAAGATGTGTGTCCTGTATGGATTAATGTTATTGGTCATGAGGAAGGTGAATGATGCTTCATTGGATGTCAAACCGAGTTAGCCCGAGATAAACCGTTTGATTTTCCAACTCTTCAGGAGATCAACGGGCAGTATTCAAAGTTGGAAAATGGCACATGGTGGTCGTTTTATTGTACAATAGGTGAAGCATTAATAAATTATTCCTTGCTTGTGTAGTCACGTCGATCTCAATCTGTGTGAAGATGTTGTTGGAAATCATGAAGGGTGATCTTTGGATTCTCATGCAGCTCTAGTTAAATGGTGACAGTACATACGCCGCCAAATTGCCATGTTTGCACATGCATTTTTACTAAGCATTGATGAAGGTTGCCATTACCTCGCACAATAAATACAAGAGCAATTAACTGATAATAATGTCATTCTTGTAGTAGTTAGAGCACTTTGTGGGCTAAGTCTAATCAAATTTGAGTGCTTGTCTGAGAAGAGAAAATGAGTAAGTTAGTAAGGAGGTTTGTTTGTTTGATCTCACAAAAGCTCAGTCCTAATTTAGGAAGGTGCTTTGGTTGACAAGCCCAGGCTTGTGCCCACTAGATGTAGTAGAAGGTTGCAATTCTAGGACGTTGCTACTCAACTGGTAGATGACAAAGGCAAGTAGTCAGTAGTGTGCTCTATTACTAGTGTCAGTAGGAAAATAAGGTATGGGCATAGCTCCTTATCTGGATGCCAACACTCACCCATTGACCTTACGAGCAACACTTCTGATGATGTAACCGAGACCGACTCTGACTACTGTCGGTATTTACATTGCTTCAATCACAGTCTGCCCTTTGATGAGTAAGTGATATATGTGGTGCCATTGGTTGTTAAAACCCCAAGCAAACAGACTAGAGCCGTATTGGGCAAGGACAAGAAAGAAGAGGAGGCTGAGGGTCTACCGTATTGGGAAACAACTAGAAGCGGGCGTGTATACCAGGGTTTGAGCATTGGTAAGGGTAGGGTGGTAGGTAAATAAGAAGTTGTTGTGGTGCCTTCGTGGCAATTTGGTTGCCTGGTTTTTTTGCAGGGATAGTGACAAGGGGATTTTGATGACAATTTGTGTTCCCTTTTCTTTTAGTTTTCCCCAGTTCGTGTGCCACTATGTTTTGCAGATTCAACGTGTGGGAATTTTTGAAATGAAAGTCAAATGTAATGGAGATTTTGTTCAAATGAAAATTTGTGGTGAAATTACATTTGAGCCCGAAGCTTGTGCTCCCTTGTCATATAAAAGGGAATTCAAGGCTCATTTGTAGGGAGAGAACTGATGAAAGCTCTAGCTAGGTTTTGAGTTGAATATATGGGTAGAAAGATATATGTCCTCGATGAGGAAGTGATATCTATGGTGCCATTGGCTATTAAAACCCGGGATGAAATAGAATAGATAGCTGTTTTTTGAGTTTGGATGAATATATGCAAATTATCTTAAATTGTATAGATATGACTTATAAGCATGAATAAACATATAATTCTAATATATTTTCTCTTTATGTGGATTTGGGTGAATTTTGAATGAAATGTTAATGATTTTGTCATTCTTCTTTTGAGAATTTGTTCAATTGTGTGTCTATGTTTTGGGTAGAATTCAATTTTAAAATTTTGAGGTTTCATATTTATATGTGTGAGATTGATCTAATATTCCATAAAATGAATGTTAAAATATCATGAAAAAAATAGGCATAGAATGAATGTAGAAGTAAAATTATATTTGCATATATTCATAAAATAAGATCTAATAAACAAAAAATATATGCAATTAAAAATAAAGGAAAAATAATTCAACCCAAATTTAGATAAGAGAGATAATTAGATTATATGATAAATTTAAGGCTAGGGTTAGGGTTTGATTAGGATTAGTGTTCGCTTAGGGTTATGATTAGAGTTATGAATCTACAATTAGGGTTCAATTAGGGTTATGATTAGAGTTATGAATCTACAATTAGGGTTCAATTAATGTTCACTT
>VDFB02105785.1:382197850-382381357 GCA_007258455.2 Sequoia sempervirens | reverse complement strand
CAAAATAGTTGGGAGTAGTGTTGAGATTGGTGATCTTTGGGAAGGTCCAATGCCTTATCTCCACAGATACAGAGTAGCATTTAACATAAAGAATGAGAGAAATGAAAAGGACAAAAAACAGATAGAGATGAAAGAGGAGAAATAAACATATAGAGAGATAGGATATATATATATATATATATATATATATGATGGCAAGATAGAGATATAAGGAGATATAGAGAGGGAGAGAGAGAGAGAGAGAGCAGGAGTATATATATATATATATATAGAGAGAGATAAGCAGAGAAAGACAAATAGAGATGGAGAGGGAGACAGAAATGGGGAGATAGGAGAGAGAAAGAGAGAGGGAGAGATAGATAAATGGGAAGAGAAAGACATAGATATAGAGATATATGGGAAGATAAAGGGACAAATAGGTTGAGATATGAAGATAGATATGGGTATAGGGAGGGAGCAAGAGATCAGGGAGAGATGGGGAGAGATAGAGAGAGGGGGGAGAAAGGGAGAGAGATATGTAGAGGAGGGAGAGATAGAAGATGGGGAAGAGGGAGATATATGTAGAGAGGGGGAGAGAGGGAGAGCAAGAGGGGGAGGCTAATTTTTTAGTTTAAATTCTATAAAATATTCAATAAATAATAATATAAATATTATAAGAATTATATAATTTGTATTTTAAATTACACACTATATTTTATTTTTTGAAAAATATGTAATTTTTTAACCATTTTCCCATATATTTAGTATTAAGATTTTTACATCTTTTAACAATTCAATATATAATAAAAATAAAATATAGTTAATAATTTAATTAACTAGCATACCTATATTAATTAATAATATATGTAAAACATGTCGAGAGTTATCTTTATCAAGATGCCTATTGACTTGAAAAAATTCTTACATTTTCATGAATATGAATTTGGAAAGCAATCAATTTGATTTCATTATTGTTTATGTCATTGTTTATCTCAATTCCCATATATAAGGGTACACATTGAAATTTGAAATCATACCAACTTGTCTATAACAACAATCAACCAAGAACAATAAATTTAAAAGCATAAATGTTCATCAATCATTAGATTTAGTATTGAGAGCATCAAAGAAGTATATCATGACAAAATGGCATTAACTAACTTAGATATATCCACTATTTTTTTTTTCAAATATTTGAATACATTGTTAACATTATATACATTAAAGCATTTGAATGTTATGAAACCTATAGCTTTGCAATTGAGTCTATTAAAGCATTGCTCTCAGATGAATAATCAAACTTTGTTGTTTTTATGACAGTGCATTTAATCCTTTGTTCAAGTATATAAGTCTCTTTTTTCACTTGAAGTTTAAATATGTATTTGTTGAAAAGGACCTTTTGTATAATGTGTGAAAACTTAACATCATCTTGTTTTTCATGCTTCAAAATGTTCAATTCTTTTGTTGTTACACCCATAATTTCTTCTGCCACTTCTTCAAAAGTTGTAATCCAAGTGAATGAAGTATGGTCTTGCACTTTGCATTGAAGTATATATTTATAATCACATTCAGGGAAAGTCTTATCACATCTTCCACAATACCACTGACCATTTTCATTAGTGTTTACCTTCTTTTTGCAATGCCTATCTCCAATTTTCAAGGGGCATGTTGTATAACAAAAATTTTATACCTTAATGAAAGATAAGGTAGCTTTTGGGTAAGTGCACCAAGATGGTTCCCAAAAAGGGGGCTTAAGTGGCCACTTTTTTTTTTTCTGAAATTAGGAAATGCTGACCTTGGACATGAAATTGAGGATAGTTACACTCAAAATTTTGAGATGGAACAAAAACAAGGATCAAAGTGCTCTGAGTCTACTTTCTAAACTACTAATTTATTTTTAAAATGGTTGAGATTAAGGGTTTCAACAAAGGGATGTACACAAATTGGTGTTGTTTTTGTTAGAAAAACATAACATAGCAACTCTTGTATGACCTGAGCATGGTGAAATTTTTTTTAGTATTTTAAAATTCACTATGGTCAGAAGTTAGCTAACAACATCTAGTTGATGCATAATTTTTTGATAATTTTTTAATGAATATTTGATTTTTTTAATTTTCTAAGGGCACTTCGTAAAAAGCATAATTTTGGCCGTGCTCCCCCTAAATTTTTTGGAAAGTAATAGATTTTAAAAAAAAATTATTTTTTAAAATTTGTAGAATGGAGTCTAGTTTTTGAAAATGTAATTGATTTGAAATTTTGATGAACGCTTAATTTATAACGAAAAAAAACCAAACACTGCTTTTTGATAAAAAAACATACATACAAACAAAATAAATTATGGATGAAAGCCCTAACATTGTTAGAAAGTGAAAAAAATATATTAGATTGTAGAACACTATCCCAAGGTCTCTAATGTTAGGTCTTGATAGTGCTTGGAATACCTCAGTTGATTCATGTGATTTGTTGGAATCACAAGGCGAACTTATGAATGAGTTACAAAGTGTGGGAAGTGGAGTTTGCAAATGGAGTTCTTAAGGTGAATAAATTATTGCTTGGTTATTGTAGGTTCAAATAGCAGTCTAGAACTCCTATTTCAACTTTAGATTTGGCTTTACAATGTGCAATGAACCTTAGCATAGGTTAATTATTTTTTAAAAAAAAAAAAGGCAGGGAAGAAAGGAAGTTCCTAGACCTGAAACTATAAATGAACAGTGATCATGGAGGCTGCTACAATAGATAAACTACCTAAACTGGGTTTTCCTGGGCCAAGAGGATCATATAGTTACACAAAACTAGTGCAATATTCAAAGGACTTCAAATTTTTAGATTACATACACACATCATGAACATGTAATTGAACTAAGTTGCAGCACTGAAATAAAGAAGTCCAAGCTAACCTTACACAGTAGTTTTTCATCAACAAGTGCTAAAAGTATGGTCTAAAATTTCATCAAATACCATAATAGAAAACACCATCATCACTTCCACTCAAACAACAAACAACTAAAACTAGTAGGGAAGTAAAACCATGCACACATAATGAGCAAACTCAAAAGGAACACCTATAGATCATGCAATGTTGCTTTCTATTGTTGCAGAATTTTTTTACATCAGCTCTCCAACCATTTACAAATGAGGAGGGACCCCTATTTATAGTTTTCTAAAACCCAAATGAATGGATAGGATTGAATTACATTGTGTGGCTCAGATTTGATTGCACTAGGGCTTCACCTATCCCTCATTATATAGCAATTAAAAATAAATTCCTTGTCTTTTCTCTATTTTGTCATGTAGTGGCCAATCACTGTAGCAATTTTGTCTCCTAGCTGATTACCCTTTTGCTATAGTTGAAACTATTCAAAAGATGCCTTTTACATGATGTGTTCATAGCATCCCTCAATCAATCAAATACACCTTGTTTGCAGATTTGCATCGTTGTTAAATGGATCAGATTATATGATGAGACAACTTCTGATGGATCGTGATCATTTGTTTGGAGGGAGCAAACAATTTCTCCCTCCCACCACCTTCAAGGCCACCCTTTGTGGTTTGTTACCAACTTCCTTAACATAGGCCCACTTCTAATGCCAGATCTGTTGATGGGTGCTATGACGAAAGGTGGGCATAAAATGAATGGTGACAAGAGCTATGTGCTATTCCTTGTTCAACTTTCTCAATGGGTCTCCCCGATGGACTCGTGGTAGGTTTGTTGAATCCTACATGTACATGAAGTGTTATAAGTTCCTTCATACACAAATCAAGGAAAACATTAGTCAAATCCTGCAAACTCCTTGTTAGATCTATCCATACATCATAAAAGGATCATAATGTTCATATTTGGAACTCATTTGGACCACAAACATAAATCCGGGTTCAGGGGTGCGAGCGCCATAGGGAAAACTACAGACAACAGACAATGGGTAGAAGGTGAAAGGTGGATGGAAGGTGGGTGATGGATGACAGATGGAAGGCAAATGACGGACAACCATAGAGGGACGGTGAACCAATAATGAAGTCCCCAAATGGCCACGAAGGGACGGTGGCTCGACAAGAAAGTCCCCAAATGACCACAAAAGGATGACAACACGACAAGGAAGTTCCCAAATGGCCACAGAAGACAGTGGCCTGAAAAGGATGTTCCTAAATAGTAACGAAGGGATGACGACCAACCAAGGAAGTTCCCAAATGGCTACAAAGGGACGATGGCCTGACAAGGAAGTTCCCACAATGACAGAGGGATGGCAGCCTGACAAGGAAGTTCCCACAGCGACGGAGGGACGACACCCTGACAAGGAAGTTCCCAAACTTCACAAAACCTAGCGAATTTGAGATTTTTCAATTTTAGCGCATGGGAAAAGGGGTACAAAGAGTGCCAAGATATACTTCCTTAAGATTTGACTCATTTTGAATAATGCAAAAATTTGGAAGGGGGAAGCTAGAGGGTCGTTGCCCATCTGAAATGGAAATGAGCGCACAACGGCCTGACATGAAAGTTCCCACAGCGACGAAGGGATAGCGGACCAACATGGAAGTCTTGATGGCTATGAAGGGATGACAACCTAACATTGAAGTCCTGATGGTGATGGAGGGATGGTAGCCCAACATGGAAGTCCCGACGGCAATGGAGGGATGACAGCCCGACAAGGAAGTTCTAAAATGGCCATGTAGGGATGGCGGCCCAACAAGGAAGTTCCCAAATAGCCACAGAGGGACAACAACCCAACAGGGAATTTCTGTGATGTCTAAACACATGGAAAATTTGATCCAAACCCCTTTCGGCATGTCAAGTCACTCACTTTATCGGCCCTAGATGACGAAAACTTGAAGTTTACACCCATTCTAGAAAATGCAGAGATTTGGAAGGGGGAAGCTGGAGGATCACCACCCTTTTGAAATGAAAATGAGAACACAGCAGACCGACATGAAAGTTCACATGGCGACAGAGGGACGGTGGCCCAACATGGAAGTCCCGAAGGTGACGGAGGGACGACAACCTGACCCAACGGCGATAGAGGGACGACAACCAGACATTAAATTTCTACAGCTTCCCAAAACTTAACAAAACCTTGATAGTTCACTTAGGCATCACAAAAGCATCCCAAATCCATAGGTGAATTCTCCCCAAATTCAAAAATGAAGGAAAAACCGAATCAAGCGATCAGGGACCAAGTCAGCAGGAATAAGGTAAAATGCGAAAAAAAGGGAGAGGGATTTTGCTTCTCTCCAGATTTGAATGCCCAAAGTAAATAAAATGGCTGGGAGAAATGTTTATAGGCTGATTTCCATTAATGGAATGCATTTATTTCTTTGTATGGCGGATCCATGTTATGTGAGATGCAGGAACCTATGCTCGTTTGGATGCTTGATCAAGGCTCGAATGGAGAAACTAATTGTGAAACCCGCCATGTGGGTGGAAGTTGGGCATCAGTCACCACTCAGCGGTGAAACATGAATAGTAACCCGCATGAGGTGACCCATAGGTACAGGTCTGCAAGGCTTGGAGGATGTCGGGGCAAAAGACCAAGGGAAACCTGCAAGCCAAGTTCCGCAAAAGAAAAAGACTTAACGAAATTTAGTTGCGCAAATGAATTTGTTCAAGGAGTCTTTAATTGTTTCAAGGAATGTGACCAACTTAGGCTCTAGGAAAGGGGCACAAAAATTGAGGTAGTAGAAAAAATGACCCAACAAGAGTAGGAATGAGCCGTTCAAAGTGAAAAAGAGGGGGTCCCTAGCTATGGCGGGGCGTGTGTGCAAAACATGCACAACAGTCCTCTTGGCTACAAAATGTCCTCCACATAGTTCATTGTGGCATGCATGAAAATTATCATATGTCTCATCTTCCCTCACACATCTCCTCATGACATGGTCTGCCCTAGTGTAAAACAAACATCCTACAATCCATGAAAAAGGAAATGACTTTTCAATTAGCACCCTTCTCTCTTTTGTAGAGAAGTGGGGAGGAACTCTCCCTATGACCAGATAGTTAGCTATGTCAGCATACTAGGGTGTTTGCACATTGATGAAAAATAAGTGCTCATCAGGGAAAGAGTCATTTATGACCTGATTATCCTTTGATGTAGTTAGTCTTGAAAGAAAGTCTGCAACAACATTGGCCTTCTCTGGTTTATCTACAATGGTTATGTCAAACTCCTGCATCAACAATAACCATCTTGCTAACCTACCTGATATCAGAGGTTTATTCATGAGATACCTAATGGATGCATGGTCATTGTGCACAAATATTTGATATCTTGTTATGTAGTGCCTGAATTTTTTGAGGGAATAGATCACTACCATCATTTCTTTTTTTGTTGTTGTATAGTTGAATTCAGCTCCTTGCAAGTTTTTGCTGACAAAATAAATAACATTTTCAATAGCTCCCTATTTCTATCCCAAGACTACTCCTATGGCATATTTTTATGCATGTGTATGGATGTAGAAAGGAATCTCCCAATTGGGACCTTTGAGTACAGGAGCATGAGTCAAAGCTACCTTTAAATCAGAAAATGCCTTGTCACAGTCTTTTGTCCACTTGAATTCAACATCCTTAGTGAGAAGAGTATACAAAGGTGTTGCTAGTTTGCTGAAATCCTTGATGAAATGTCTATAGTAGCATGCATGGCCCAAGAAACTCCTAACATATTTTTTTTTTGTAGGTATGGGTAGAGTAGTGATCACCTCAATCTTTGCAGGATCTACTTGAATTCCTTTTTGAGAGATGTAGTGGCCAAGTACTACACCTTCCTGCATCATCATGAAGTACTTTTCACTATTTAGAGATAGATTGTGTTCTCCACATCTCTTTAAGACTCTCCTAATATTCTCCAATGCTTCATTGAAATTAGCACCATAGGTGGTAAATTCATCCATATAAATTTTCATGCAATCATGAGAGATGTCTAAAAATATGCTAATGACTACCATCTAAAAAGTTGTGGATGCATTGCATAAGCCAAATGGAAGTACTAAGTAGCCATAGGTCCCCAATGGTCAGTTAAAGGTGGTCTTCTCCTAGTCCTTAGGTGCAATTTGGATCTGGTTATACCCATGGAATCCATTTAGAAAAGAAAAGTATTACTTTCCTACAAGTAAGTCCAAAACTTGATCAATGGAAGGTAAGGGAAAACGTTCTTTTTTGGTGGCAGCATTGAGTTCCTTGTGATAAAAAAAAACTCACCACTTCCCTCCCTTTTTCGGTATAATCACCAATGGAGACACCCACTAGCTATCTAAAATGGGGTAGATAAATCATACATCTAACAATTTTTCTAGTTCCCCTTTTACAATTTCTCTTAGTGCAAGGTTAATTCTTCTTTATAGTTGTCTCATTGGGGTACAATCATCCTTGATGTAAATCCTATGAGTGGAAATATTAGGGTCCAATCACTTCATATCATGATAGTCCCACACAAATTCCTATTGTTGCATTCTCAGTAAGTTTGTTAATGAAAACTGCTTATTTTCACTCAAGTTGCTATTAATATTTAGATATTTTCCTTTTGACACTTGCACTTCTGTAGTTATCTTTACCATAGTTGCCTCACTAATTCTTGGTACTTTGAGTTCATGTGGAAGCAATGTATGATACATACCTGTTATTGCAGGAAGAGCATGTAGAAGTGTCTTTACTGGATTGACAGAATGAGAGGATGATGCTTCCTCTATTTCACAATGATTTTGAATTATGTTAGACAATACTTCATCTTCCTCTTGAAGCTACATGAAAGATCTTCTTCCTAACATCATCAGCTATGCCACATAATTAACTTCCTTGGCCTCTTCACCAACATGTGGCCATACAAGATTATCCATGTAATGAGATTACTGAGCTAGAGGGTAAAGAATAATATTTTTTGTGCTCTTGCCATTAGAAATGGTCATGTCTCCTATCCTACATCCAATATAGGTATTTGTTGTTACTATCCATGGCCTTCCAAGAATAATGGGGTACCCGCCTAGTGTGGCTTTAGGAGAAAGAATCATAAAATCTATTGGGTATTCCCATGAGTCTAGGGTTACCACTAGGACCTCTACTATCCCATCAAGTTTAATAGTAGAACTATCAGCAAGCTGTAGGACAGTAGGAGTAGGTCTCATGCTTGCAAAATTTAGTTGTTGCAAGATATCCTTGGTCATTACATTTATTTTTGCTCCCAAATCAATCGGATAATTTCTTATTTGGACCACATTTATGACTACTCCTACTATAGGGCTCCCTGGATCACTATATTTGGGGACAATCACTTTTCCAAGCATGATGTCAGCTAGTTGTCCCAACACATTGACTATAGTGGGGTCTTTCTTCTTCCTACCTGGCTTCTTAAGGCATACTTCCTTGATTTCCTTTCCATAGATTGGAACATATTTTATGGTCTGAAATAGAGGATTTGGACACATATATGCTTCAACTGATCTAAAATGTCAAAGGTTGGCTCCTCCTTCTCTTCCTTTTGTTTCACAATTTCCAACCTCTGGGGAAATGGTGGTTCTTGTTTAGTCTGCTTGACTGGGACTAGTTCAAGATTCTTAGATTACACTTGGTTGAATGGGGGTATTCAAAGGATCATTTTCTTCCACAAGAAGTTCAGTGATAATGGGTGTGGAAGGAGCTAGAAAAGTAGTTCCTGAATGCAAGTGGATGTCACTTACACTCACAACATATGCAGCGAATTGATTTGGATCAACAGAGTATACTGGTTGTTGTTATGGTTTTTTATTTGGGTTGGGTGTGGGTTGAGCTAGTAGCTGAGTAGGTTTAGGTGCATTTGAAATTGGTCTAGCAGGAAGAGGAATTATAACAAGTTGTTGGGGCTGAGAAGGTGGCTGCATATAGCTATTTGTCTAGTTTGGCAATTGTTGTCCTCCCCTTCATTGATTTGTTTGCTACCAATTTCCTTGAAATTTTTGCCAATTCCCCTGAGGTTTTTGCCACTAGCGTAGAGATTTTTGGTGATTAGGCTAGGTATTTGGAGGGTTACTCCAAGGTTGCGGTGGATATCCTCCATAATTGGATGGATATGGGGGCTGCCATTGGTTACCAGATGAATAAGAATTAAAATATGGCCCAACAAAAGAAAGTGGATATGGTGGCATACCTTGTCTTGGAGCCCATGGACTCCTTTCTACAACATAGTATACTTGATCTTCTTCAACCTGGATTGGCCTGAACTTAGGTGGAATCTTCTTACTTTCAATATTAGCTACCATCTTGCATCTGTAGTCCTTCTTTTTCCTAAAATGAGGGTAGTATTTTTCCAAGATTGTCTTTGCATCCTCTTGTTTCCTTTTGGTCTGAAGTGTATCCAGCTAAGTAGCCATATTGTTTATAATGTCTTGCTTGAAGTCTGCCAGTAAGTGAGTAATCTCCATTCTTGAAACTCCATTGGTAGATGACTTACTCATAGAAGATTGGTAATCTCTCCCTTTCTTTGAAGCTTCCCTAGAGTAGTTCTAGCATATCTTCTTGACATCCTACCAAGGAACTTGGGAGATATCTCCCCCTCCCATCAGGTCCAAGGCATCAATGCAACTGTCATTAATTCCTCATAGGAAAATAAGCTTTTGCAATTCTTCATTGAGTGTATGATGTGGAGATTTTTGTAGGAAAAACAAAAACCTTGTAATGTAATCCTCAAGGCTCTCATCTCCTTTTTTTGCATCCTAAAAATGCCATCTCCTCTCATGTCACTGCCCTTGCAATACTCCTTGTATTTCTCAAGGAAATTTGTTTTCATGTCCTCCCAAGTCTCCACAGTATTTTTTCCTAGTTTCATGAACCATCTTAATGCAGCTTCTTTCAAGGTGGTAGGAAATAGCTTAAACCTATGGGCATCAGTGGTATAGTCATAAATCCTACAAAGTATATCAAACTCAAACAAGAAAGTATCAGGATCTTCTATGACAAGTCCATAGAACTTAGGAAGGACTAAATTAGGGATATTTTTGAGGTTTTCAACTTCATTCTGATGAGTAATGGCGAAATGAAAAGCTGGTTGGTTAGGTTTTTTCCATTCGCATCACCCATGCCTTCCTGATGTAGTTCTAAAGAAAAGGGGTTCTCAATCAGATTTTGGTCTTTAGAGGAAACTTCAGAGCTGGTCAAATTAGGAAATTCATCAACAAAGGGATGTGGATCTTCTTCTTCTTCTTCTCTTGGCAAGTTCTAATACTTGACTAGCTAGAATGGATCAGGATTATTAGGAAGGTATCTTCCATGAGCATCTCTCCTCCTTCCTCTATGCATATGGTATGAACTCACTATAAACCAGCTCACACAAAGAATTGGAAAAAGAATGGTGGATCATTACTTTCCTAAATGAGGGTATACTAAGAACAAACTTTCAAAAATAGCACAGCAAGAAAAACTATCATTGACTCCAAAGAGCTCCCTAGTTTGACACCATCCTCGGTAATGGTGCCAAAAATGTTGGCCTCCTACAATGATCTAATAACTAAGCCCTTCCAACTATGATTCAGAGATTGGACATCTAACCTAAATAGCTATCTCAATCATCATGAAGGTGCATTTAACTTGTCAACCCAGGGATGTGAACTTAAAATGTGTCAGCACAATATGTGCACTAAGGATCCAAAGTACCCACTTTCATCCTACAACTAAGAAAGACACAATGATGGAATAAAATTGCTTTAAAAGAGATAACATAAGTGTTCAGCATCAACCAACAACTATACTAAGCTGAAATGCATGACAAAAATGAAAATCTGAGTGAACAAATAGGAAACTACTTTGTCTGCTTTGGCTATAGGAATAGTCATAGAATGGAATTCTAGTGGCTACAGGAACAGTTAGTGCTAGATTCTTAACTAATTATTGAAAAAAAAGTAACGACTAAGCTAAAGGATGGAATGATCACCAAGTGGGCCCCCTTGAATGAGTATTCCTTAATACAAATGTAAACTCATATGCATGAACTTATAACATCATTTTATTCATTGGAAAACACAAGTACAATAAAGTAGCATAACGGTATTACAAAAAAAATAAAAAATGCGAGTACATCATCAAATTAAGCAACCCCTTTTGAAGGAGCATCCAAGTCTTATTTATAGGAAGAAAAGCTACCAATTAATCACCTAGCAAGGTGGTCAACTCCAACAGATTAGGAGGATGCCACTTTAGGGAATGAATAGAAAGTGGAGAGGTAGTTACTCATGCATGGAATCTGGTCATGCATGCTTGCCTTAACATAAATTTAGCACAACACTAACACCTATATTCACTCAATAGAAAATTAAGACCATTTACAAGGCAGTTACAATTTTGATTTGAATGAGGAAACTCCCACCGTTGAGAGTCTTCCCTCCATTGACCTTTGAGTGATCACCTTGTTGACCGTTATGGCGAATGACTAGCTAGTAGAATCTTCTTCAATGTTGTAGGCTACTAATTATATCTATATAACAATATTAATATGCACAAAAATTGCATATCCATAACTATCTTTAAGTAGCATTCATTAATCCACATGTAAAATCAACACAGATAGTTCATATAGCATGTCAATGTCATTAAAGATCACAAAAATTAAGCTTATTCTCAACGTCTATGGTTTTGAGGAAATATTATAAAAAGGTCAGCATCCAAGTATCAAATTCTATGACAACAATAGCAAATAGACAATAAAATTCTATCAAAATTGAGTCATAAACTGGACTCATCACACATTCCAAGTCTTCAAGAGAAAAAAAAAATCACCTTCAAAATCAACTTCACCTTCCACAATATTTTTTGAGTCATTAGATATCATCTTGGTCATGAATAGGGATTCTCCCCCATCATCATTTTATAAGTAGTGATCTACATCTTCCAAGGATTTGTAGTTTTTTTTGGAAAGAAGGCTCCTCTTGAAGTTGTTCCTTTTGAAACCCTTCTTTCTATTTTCATTTTCTCTAAAAGTAAATTTAGATGCTCAATGACCAATTCTTCCACATTTAAAACATTTGAAAGGTAATTTACATTTATACTTTCATGATCCCTTCTTCAACTTTCTCACAAAGTTTTCTTATTCTTCCTTAGATTCACTGTGCAAACCAGATATTCCTTCTTTCTTTACAACTTTAAAAATTTCTCTTTTGTGTGTACCTTGAACTTAATTTCTCGTCTCATAGGTGGTGAGAGATCTAAAAAAATCTTCCATGGTAAATTTTTTCAGATCTTTGGCTTCTTCAATAGCAGAAACCTGAGTCAAATCGATGAGGGAGAGTTATCATCACTTTATTCACCACCACTAAATCAGTTATTTTGACTGCTTCATCCACTCAAAGAAAATAGCTAGCAATGTTTTCCTCTTATTTCATCCTTAGATTCTCAAACATTGTTTTGTAAGATTATAATTTTGCTTTCTTTACACTTTCATTTCATTCATAGAGATTTGAGTTTATCCCATATCTCCTTGACTATATTGCACTACACTACTTTGACAAACTCAAATTTTTTTAAACTGCTCAATATGGCATTCTTTTCTTTGGCATTTTTCTCATGGGACTTCTTCACATTAGCATCTGGAATAAGATGAATAGGTTCAGTATACTCATCCTTTGCAACTCTCTAAACAACATAACCTAGCGAGGTGAGATAGACTTCCATCCTTACATTCTAGAAGGCATATTTTCTTCCATCAAATATTAGCACTCTAGAAGAGGACTCTTTCTCAATCATGTGTTCTAATCCAATATCTACCCTCAATTTTTAAGCCACACCAAGGAGCTTGAATCTGATATCAATTGTTAGAATATGGTGATATACTGAGAGGGGATTGAATCAATACATACCGTGTAATTAATCTAATTCAACTTTATCCACCAAAACTTCCTACTACTTTAAATATATGGAGTGTCAAATGAAATTCAAAAGAACAAGCACACAAGAATAACACCAAATTTATATGGAAAAAGCATAGTGATAAAACTACTTGGAGCTACTATACAAATCTAGCCTCACAAATGTAAACAAGATTTACAACAATTTTTATGGGATATAACCCAAAGGATGCTACAAATCCTTGAAACATAGTTTTTATGGCTTCAACCAAAGGAAGATACAACTACTTATAGACAAAAACACTTAAAAAATGAGAATACAACCTTTGTACAAAATACTTGACAAGAACTACTGATCAATTACCACTGCAACACTCTTCATGTTGATATATATCTTCAACGCCTCTTCTTAACAACCTTTGCTACCTTCAACTCACTGCTTTCAACACACTTCATTCAACATGTACTCACATAAACATACACACATTACACACATACCTTTGCAAAATACTTTATCTTCCATTTATATCCTCAGCAAGCTCCAAAAAATTTCTCCTTCTTAGCCAAGATAAAATGTGTAAATATGAAATGTTTTATGGCCACAATAAGTCGGCTCCAAAACACCCATGGTGAGAGGCAATCAAATTTTGTCCAAATTAGGAGATAATGAAGTCCTATTTTACCTTAGAACACATCTTCATGCTAGTGAAAACTTTAAAAACTTGGTGTAAACATCTCAACATACCAAGTTGACCCAATAAACACTTAACCTTCCATGTATTAGTTCTAGACCAAAGACAGTACCAAAGAAACCAATTAACATCACATGGATAATTTTACAAATATTATATGATGTTAAAAAGTTTCATCATTCACTCCTTTTACCACTTCATCCTACACCATGCTAGCACAAGGGTATGTGCAAGATCATCATGGAAAAAATAGGCCCTTAAGTGGCAAAAAAATAAGAAAAATCAGAGTTAGGAAACTTGACGTAAAAATTTGAATAAGTTATCTATATTATTTCAAAAATATGTAAGAATAGAATCTATAGAAAATTGAATGTAGTTTCTAAATTACTAGGTTTGTTTAAAAAAAATTAAAAAATCTATTTCTGGAAATTTTGAAATTTCAATGCAAGAGTACTTAAATTTCATGGAAAAAAAAGAAGTATGTGTCTGTCTAACCACCCTAACCATAGTAAAATGATAAAAAAATTATAATATTTTTAGATTTAAGTAGAGGAATCATGCCTCGATGTGATGCATATTTTTTTGTAATTTGTTTCCAAGCAAATAATTAATTATGAATTTTTATTACAAATTTTAAAATATATAAAAACTTCATGTCTACCACCTTAACTTGGTCAAAACTTCATGAAATTCAATTTTTCTTTTTTAATCCTATAGTATGCAAAGCATAGAATGTGACACATGTTTTGATTCAAAAAATGTGATACCATTTGAAAGCTATAGATGTTTTTCAATCAGTCTATCAATCAAGACTTTAGTCATAATTTGAATAGAAAATGAATAATAATTACTTATTAAATTCAAAGTAAAACATAATTTATATTGGTGGAAAGTTGAGAATCTCCTTTAAAAACCCTTTCATTTCATCAATTTTGGGTAAAAAAAAAGTCGTCAGCCACACACCCATCATATTGCCACTTTTTGGCCCATCATGATCTTGCACATACCCACAAGAAAATAGACACTAACCCCACCATCTCTTACAAACCTAGAAAACATAGTCTTCAGATAGGACACTAAAAACAAGAGTTGTAGTACATCTCAACAACTGAAACTTGAATTTACCCTTCTAGTGGAACCTTCAAAATTTTATGTTCCACTAACTTGAGAAATTGTTTAGTTATCTCATTGGCATTGCTCCTATTCGATGGTTGGGGCTTATATCACAAGGCTTTAGGGTTTTATGTTATGTAGTTGATTTTAATTAGCATATTTCCCTTTTAGCTTAATCCTTGTCCTTTTGGTCTAATTTTTAGTTGACCTACTATGGTCGGTTTCCGCTCATTTAAAAACATCTTAAGCCTATGTACTTATGCGGTTACTAGACCTTTATGCCTAGGTCTCTTGTTTTCCTCATCACGTATTATCTCTCCTTTCACTTTGGTTAGGGAGTTGATATTTTATAAAGTGGTATCTTTCAAATGTTTTATCTTTATATCCTTGGTCGAGTATGGTCTTATGCTTTTTCTAAGTCCCCACTCTTCATTGTACCTAATTAACCCTTCATTATAAATAACTTATGAGCATGTGCATAATACTTAGTACTTAACTTCTTTTTACCGCTCGGCATATCACCCATCATGCATGGCCTTGTGACTGATGTATTTTAATCAATGATGAATGATGAAAATTTTCTTCTTTGTATTGTTGCTTTGTTTCATATCACAAATATGTATTAGGCTTTAAGTTTCATATCAGTGATGAACGATATATGAAGTTCTTCCCTTGTATCATAGGTAATATTGGCATTATTGATAGGCTAAGTATTTCAAGTTCCAAATCAGCAATATAGGATAACATTATGTCCCTTTTCATTTGATAGCTCATCACCCATCACACATTGTTGCTTGCTCCCCTTTTCCATATTCACGATGGGTGATGAAGTCCATAGTTCTAATATTACATCACTAATTTAAGTGCTCCTAAGAGCGACTCCTGCATGACCATTGATCTTGTTGCTAAGGCATGTGGCTAAATCTTGAATCTTTGCTAGGTTTCTCCCATCGCTAGTATGATGGAGCTATTAATAATTGAATCAATGATGAGCGATGAATGGTTCTAACACATATACTCATCATTGGGGAACAAGGCATTGTTAAAAGTTTTTCTAGGGAGCTTTCCTTATCAATGATGAGTGATGGGGGAAGCATAAAGTTAAACGAGGATGACCTAATCTAATGGCTAGGATCTCGTCACATATATGTTTAGTATCAAACATTGATGGCACACACAAAGGAAAAGAGGTATCAATGATAAGCAATAGATGATTAAGCCTTATGCCCATCACTTCCCCTCGTCCCATCACAGTAACAAATGGAGACCTGGGTAACACATTGGCAATGAGTGATGGTGGAACTAAGGGATATTTGATGGAATATTCCTCCCATTACTAGGAACTAAAGCATCACTGATCCACTCCATGAAGCTAAAGATGAAATATTGATGAGCTATGGATTTCAAGTAAAAGGTGACTAAAGCAAAAAGAAAGTGTGAGGATAAAGGAGGGCCATTGATGGAGTTTTAAATAAAAGTGATCATTGGATAGAATTCAAACTTAAATGGCTAAGTGTCAATTCACTCGTGCGAGATTTCTTTCGGGAATTAATTGTGAAGATTCTCCATTCCTTAGCCATAAAGAAGGTAGTTGACTCATTTTTCCTCACAATTACAAGTGTTTGAAGCATGAGAATTGGTCAATTTTAAGGAAGAGGACGTGAGGAGTTCAAGCGAAGAAGTTGTAGAGGCATTGAAGGAAAATCTTTCTCTTGGGTAAGAAATTTTTATACATCTTTGTGTGATTTTTTGGTTGAATTAATTGGTCAAGAAGACTAGTGGCTAGTTCATAAAGCTCTAGGGTCTTAAGGTTTGAAAAGGTTTTGTATTTTTTCAATTCGTAAAGTTGGTAGGATTTGAGTAAAATACATGAGGGTTTATGTAGTTAGTTTGAAATTTGAATATCCTATAAGCATAATCCAGAAGGCCATAACAGATTTTAAAAGTTGTAAACCCTAAGTGTAAACCATGAGTCAGCCTAGTGAATCCTTGAGAGTTGAGGGTAAACCTAAATAGAAAAATCCTAAGGTTGTTAAGCCTAAGCAACAAGCTTTAGAAAAGGCTTCAAAACCTAAGGGAGAGAAGGGGGAATTTTCCAAGTTCCTGGAAGGTGGATCTTAGGATATTGCTGAAAAAGGAAAGAAAATTGGTAAAAGGCCTATAAGAAAGGGTGTCATGACAAGTAGATTAATAGATAATGTTGTTGGAATTGGAGAAGTCCCATTTCCCCAGAGTAGTTAGGAGCTATTCTTATATGCTTTCAATAGGCAGTATGCCAAACATCCAACTCACCATATGTGGGGTTTCAACCTTGGAAGGAGGGAGGTGCCTAATGTGTTTGTTGAAGTTGACTTGATGCTAGAATTTTCCAATCATTATGATGCTAATGATAAAACAATTAAGAGTAAAAATGGGATTCCACTACTTGATATAACCAGAAGCAGAATTGTGGAGATTTTTAAGCTAAACCCTAATTCTACTATTATTATTGATTTATTTGAATTGTGCAAAGAATATGAGAAAAATAAGCATGGGTATAGAAAAAAAGTGCTTTCTAGGAATAGGGAATGGTACAATGTAGCTTTCAGTCATAAGGACATAGAACCTTTTGACTGTGATGAGTTTGAAAACTACTTTAAGAACACCTACTATTGTTTAGATCAAATATTGGCTCAAAGATTTGATGAAAGGATACCCACTACATTATTGGTAATGATCATTGATATTCAAAACTAGAATTCAAACATAGGGTTTGATTATGTAGCTTATATTTTTGAGTAGATGCATAAGGGTTTGATTGGATTAAAGGACGAGAGAGCCCCTCTATATTTTCCTCACTATTCTTTATTGATGCATATGATTCTTTGTGTAGGATGAGAGAAATGGAAGAATCTCATGAAGCTAAGGAAAAATATTATGATGGAAATGATTTTCCTACATGCAAATGTGGACTTTTATTTGGGAACAGAACTGCCCACATTCCAACTATCTTGCTTTCTGTAATATTTTAAAGGTCAGTATCTTGGAGAGTTTTGGTGTAGCACCTATATACAGAGTCTCAAGGGTCATAAAGGAGATTTTGCACCCTCATGAGCTTAGAGAAGGATTAAAAGAGGGTCACAATTGGGGTGACCAATTTTTGCATTCCCACTACACTTTGATTAGAGCTTATGGAGCCAAGGTTACACCTCATTTCTTATCTTTATATGTTTCTAATAGATTGGCCTTTATGTAAATTATGTGGAAACTAGACAGTATGGATAAAGAACAATTCATAAATAGTAGGAAAGGTTTAGTGATAACCCCACGGTGCTCTCTTGGTTATTTCATTGCCATTGCAAAGGAGGGTTATCAGAAGTTTGGAATAATGTTGAGTAACCTTAGAATTCCAATTGATGAGGTGAGGAATTATGACCCTAAGGGTTTTGTAAATGCTAAGAAGAGAAGAAAAGGTTTGTCCAAGATTTCCCACCATTTTTTGTATACTAATGATATAATTAGGAATTTTTCAACTGATGGTGTAGTGACTTCAAGGAAGAAGGAGTGAATTTCCATCTCTAATATCGAAGAAGGAATAATGAAAAGAAATTTATTTTATGTAAGTCCATATGATGAAATTGAGAGTCTTTATGAAAGGGCCATGACCAAATTAAAGGATTATCAAGGTGTTTAATTCACTATAAAGGTTGGGAGGCCACAAAAAGGGCTCAAGCACTCAAGCCAACTAAGGAGTTCATTGGTTTGGTTGTAGTGAAAAGGGCCACTAACATCACTCCTATTCAGGCTCCTAAGTTGACTATGCACATTGCCATGTTGAGTGTAGATATTGCACAAATTTCACAAAAGAAATATGATATGTTGTTGAGAAATTATAATACTCTCATGGATGAGTATAACAAAATGAAGGCCACTACACAAGTAGGTCCATCAATGAAAGAATTTATTTCCCCTTCTTCTTCTTCCTTATATTTATCATCTCAAGATAGGGAGACTCTAAGATTAATAATCAATCAGTTGAAAGGGGAAATGAAAATTGAAAAAGACAATGTTAAAAAGGCTAAAGAGGAAACTTCCAAAGTTGCTAACAGTATTTTTTATGATGTTCTGAAACACAAAGTTTCCAAACTAGTGCACAAATCTGATACTGTTTTGGAAACATACAAGAGCATTCATGAATCCCACAAGAAGTATAGTCAAGTTCAAAATTCCTTTCAAAATGATTGGAGTAAATGGAGTGCAAGAGTTGGAGCACTTAAGGAGATGATGCCTAACATGAAAGATGATCTTGAATCTCTAACAAATATTCTAGACTTATTGAAGGTAGTAGACTTAGTGGGTGACATATCAACATATCATGGTAGAATTGGTGTTCAACTCCAGGGAAAGTTAAAGATGTTCAAAGACATGGAGGAGCATGGAATGCCTACAAGACTAAATGATGAAGGGGAGCTAGAGGATTTTAGTCTTTGGAAGGATGAGTTGGGAGGTCTTCTCCCACACTTTCAGAGAGTGATTACCCTCATAGATTATCCCATGTTGAATTCTTTTGTTGATAACATGACAGGAATTGGGTGTGTATGGATGAATTTGTTAAAGATGACCGAATATTGATGGATGCCAAGTACAATCAACACAACACTAAGGTGTAGAAGTTACGAGATGTACAATGGCCCACCAAGGAAGAATAAATACATGGCTCAAAAATTTTACAGATTAAGCCTTTGATAAAGTATTGTAAAAATTATATCCTCTTGGTCAAGTTGATGAGAAGGTGTGTTGATGTGGACATGGTCTATGCTTAAATTCCTATTTTATTTATTTTATGTTATAAATTTTGCAGTCTTGGTGTGCATGTGGAATACAATTTTTCTCATGGAAAGGATTGTTTTTCTATAGTTGATGATGTTACAATGATGAAGGATTCCAAAGGGCAGGAATTATCTTCTTCAACATTATACAAAGTATTTTTGTCTTATATGTTTTCCCCCTTTTGGAAATGCAAATATAACTACTTTGGGGAATCTATACACAACCTTTCCCACAACACAATCATGAGAAATCCTCATATATAATGCTTTATACACATACACTAATAACTCCAATCCATCCACACATGACACAATCATCAGTCGAATTGAACAATGCAACACCATAACCATAAAAGCACATGACTGTGATGTCACCACCCGCCAAGGCCGAGTGACAATACAAGGAGCATCCTCTTCATCATCCACCCCATCAAACACTAATAAATATATCATTAAACACCTTCGAAAAACACCATCATAAATTTATATCATAGAACTCCTTCAAAACTCACCTATGCATAAAGAAGTACTTGAAAAAGTTCTTCAAGAATCCAGAGTACCAAGTGATATAAATGTTAATCAGTTCCAAGCTATAATTGGGCATCTTTCATCCACACACCAATTATCATTTGCTAATAAGGACCTCCATTCTGAAACACCTCACAATAAACCACTACACATTGAAGTCATCGTCCATAAGCATAACAAAAAAAGGGTCCTAATAGAGGGTGGATCCGGCCTAAATTTATGCACATTGAAATTAATAAAATAATTGGATTATTTAGATGATGTCATTGATCCCCACAAGAAGATAACCATAAAATCATATGATGACGTTGAAAGGGAATCAAAAGGTATCATTAAATTACTAGTTCAAGTTAGGTCAGCCATTATGGAAATAACATGTCATATACTTGACCTTGACCTACCATACAATATACTCCTTGGACGACCTTGGATACACGCCATGCAATTCGTCCCTTCCACCTATCACCAATGCCCAAAATTCACCCATAATGGAAAAGAAATTACCATTCTCTCTAACCCACAACCCTTCCATATATTGGAAAGCATTAGAGGGAAAATACAAAAGCTACCATCATTTTCCCATTAATGATGAAGCTTCCACCTCACCCACTTACATTAAACCATCTACATTGCAACCATCATCAACACCACCTTCCATTTCTGAGGACAAGGTCAAGATAACCGATAAAGGATGTGGAGAATATGGATTTTAAAATTCCTTTTACATAGGACAACTCCCTACCTCTCCATGATCATATGGGTGTGCACTAAACTTGAAATGAAAAGAGATCTTCAAGAACTTCAACAAATGGGGATTATTGGAAAAATAATAATTGGGCTTAGACATGGATGCTTCCTCATGGTTATACAAAGAAGAAAATGAGCTTCCCACCCATGAGACTCATAGGTATCCTAAAGGATGTGACTTATGTAAGAATTGGGGATACAAAGGAAAAGGATTAGGGATATAAGAACAAGGAATCATGGATCCTATTCAACTTCAAGAATATAAAGACCATCAAGGACTCAGCTTCTTGGCCACTAAATTGGTAACCATAAAACCTAAATGTACTCATGACAAATAGGGTAAGAATTATACTAATAAGAACTCTTAGGAGGAAGCCATCCAGGAGGCCTTTCAAACCATCACTGAACTTTTTGACACTAACCACATATACACCATTTTATCCTCCATTGATCTCCAACTTGTATATCCTGAACTAGTTGATTGGGACCAACAAGATCCTCCTATCTTGGATACATTCCAAAATGATGAAGTAATAGAAAAAATCATGGGAGTCTGAGACCACCTCCTATTAGGAGATCATAAGAAAGCTAATCAAATCACATTAAAAAAAGATGCGTAATTTGGGGAAAAAACCATGTACCTTAGTCATAAAAATAAAAAAGGAAAAAAATAAAAAGAAAGATCCCTTAGTGAAAACCTCAATGAGGCAATTTTGGATCATGAAAAAGTAAAAATAAAAGATGTATCCTCCAATAAAAATATTTTTTAGTAACTTAATTGAATCCCCAAGCACAATGAGGCATCTACTATAGTGATCAAAGATATCATACAAATCAACTTGGGAACATGTGAGGAACCTAAAATTACCTACATTTCCAAAGAGCTAGAAGAAACATTTAAAAACTAGGAGATTTACTCAAAAGAAGATCTATTAATTTTTCTTGGACATACACGACCATGTTGCGGTTGGATCCATCCCTTGTGGTACATCATTTGAAAATATATCCAAATGCAACACCTATCAAAATTTTTTTATGAAAAATGTATCCACAAATAGCTCTTCTAGTAAAAGTAGAATTACAAAAACTCTTGGAAGTTGGATTCATTAAGCCTATTGATTATCCTGAATGCATGTCCAACATTGTACTAGTTACCAAACCCATTGGGGGCATCTGTAAATACATAAATTTTAGAGATCTCAATAAATCATGTCCAAAAGACGACTTTCCATTGCCAAATATTGATATGATCATAGATCTTACTCCTAGACATGAAATGTTATCCCTTATGGATGGATTTTTAAGTTATAAAAAAATTTGATCTACCAAAGAATATCAGCACAAAATAGCTTTCATAACTCCATAGGGAACATTTTGTTACCAAGTCATGCCCTTTGGACTTAAAAATGTAGGAGCAACATATCAAAAAGCAATGATTGTTATCTTCCATGATATGCTAAATGACATTATGGAAGATTATGTGGATGGCCTCTTGGGAAAATAAAAAACAAAGGATGGACACATTAAAGTGCTTGAAAGAATATTTGATTAGTTGGAAAAATAAAAGTTACGACTTAATCCTAAGAATGTGTGTTTGGAGTCTAATCTAGAAAACTATTGGGATTTATTGTTTCCTGATGAGGAATCAAAGTAGATCCTACCAAAATAAAAGAAATAAGAGAAATGCCTCCACCAAAGAACATAAAACAACTCAACATTTTTTAAGGAAATTTACAAGCAATTTGAAGATTCATTGTATAGTTGGCAGATAAATGTCAACCATTTTCCCACCTACTTCATAAAATTATCACATTCAAATGGGATAAAAATTGTCAACAATCTTTCAAAAAATTGAAGGATTGTCTTGGAACTACCCATCCTAGTACCTCCACAAGTAGAAAGATGACTACTCTTGTATATATCAGCTACTCAAGTGACATTGGGAGCATTGTTGGCTCAACCTGATGATAAGGGGAAGGAAAGAGCCATATACAACATATCTCACACACTAGATGGAAGTGAGTTGAACTATAACTCAATAGAAAGAGCATGTTTGGTTGTGGTCTTCTATGCTAAGAAACTATGAAATTATATGCTTAATAATAAGAATCAACTCATCTCAAAAGTAGATCCATTAAAGTACCTGCTTTCAAAGGAAACTCTTCAAGGAAGAATAACTAAATGGATCATGGTTCTCAATGAATTTGACATTGAGTATGTAGACAAAAAAGATATTAAAGAACAAGTGGTTGTTGATCAGCTTATTGAAGCTCCTTTACAGGATAGTCACCCATTGTTGACAAAATTCCCTAATGAACATATCTTAACTACAAAAGAAGGAACTTGGTGGAACATATATTTTGATGGATCTTTCGCACATGGCTCGGGGTAGGAATACTTTTTTTCACAACTCAAGGAGACTACATCCCTAAATCCTACCAAATTGCTTTCCCTTGCACAAACAACATAGCATAGTATGAGGCATTAAAAAGACTTAAGCTTTCCATCCAATGGAAGATTACAAAACTATAGGTATGTGGTGACTCCCAATTAGTCATCAAACAAGTAAATGGTGAATACCAAACACAAGATGACAAGATATTTCCTTACAAATGTATGGTGGAAAACTTCAAGGAGTACTTCACACAAATCTAGTTTGATTAGATAACAAAGCAGCATATTCCATGGCCATTGGTTCCCTTGTTGATGTACCACAAAAAAGTCAACACTATGAGTTCCTAATAGAACAACTATTGGTTCCTACTTATGGTGTCCTTAATCCAAAATGATTAGTGACATTGTTGGTCTTGATTCCCCATGGTATCAAGACATATATGAGTACCTATGCAACAAAACCATCCCACCCAACCTCTCAACCTCACAATGCCAATCCTTTATCTTTAAAACATATTGTTTCACCATTCTTGGAGACACTCTTTACCACCCCTCTTTTGATACTCAATAGAAGCTCAAACTTCCCTAAATGAGATACATTGAGGTATTTGTGGGGCCCATTCTAGTGGACCAGTACTAGCTAAGAATTTACTTTGCATAGGATATTATTGGCCCATGATGGAGCAAGATGCTATTAATTTGGTCAAAGTATGCAAACCTTGTCAATAACACAGTGACTTGATTCATGGACCATCACAAGAATTATAGCCTATTGTTACTACGTGGCCTTTCTCACGATGGGGGTCAGACCTTGTTGGAAAGATACAATCTACATCATCAAATGGTCATAAATTCATAATCATCGCCACTTAGTTTTTTACTAAGTGGTTCGAAGCCATTCCTATGACTTATGCTACAGGGAAACAAATTTCCAAATTCATACTCCATTACATCATTTGTCGCTTTTGCATTCCTACTTCCATGGTCACAAACAACGGATGTCCCTTTAAGAACTAGGAGGTTTGTAATAAGTGTCAACAATTCCATGTCCAACATCAATTTTATACTCCATATTACCCACAAGGAAATGGCCAAGTTGAGGCCACAAACAAATCACTTAAAAATATTAAAGAAAATGGTCAATGAAGCTGGTTGTGATTGGCACCTATAGCTTAATCATGCCCTATGGGCATACTATACCAGCATTCACACACCTATTGGATCCACTCCCTATTCCCTAGTATATGGTGTTGAAGCTATCTTTCCAATAGAGGTTGAGCTCCCATCATTGAGAATCTCTCTACAACATCTCATTGATGATGAAGAATATCACATAGCATGTCTTCAATAGCTCAAGCTTCTAGATCAGTAACATTTAAATACCCTCAATCACCTTAGAGCATATCAAAATAGGCTTTGTAGAACTTATAACAAGAAGATCAAGCCTAGAGAATTTTCCATTGGAGATCTGGTCCTTAAGGAAAATCAATGTAACATACAAGAATGAGAAAAGAAGGGAAATTTTGAACCCAATTAGTTAGGCCCTTACATTATCACGAAAAATTATGAATCAGGGGCATATCAGTTACCTACCATGGAGGCAGAGCCCCTTGAAGAACCCATGAATATCATCCATCTCAAAAATTTCTTCACATAAGAAGAACGAGAAAAATCAAAAAAATCAAAAAGCAAAAAATAATAGAGAAATAATTTTTCCAATGGTGAAAACCGCTTTGTAGCACCTTTGGCAAGTACCATGGTGAAAACCTGGAAAACAAGCACCATGTGTAGGCTCATGTCCACCATCTATTAGGTCACTTTTTCTTCCATCTATAATAAATCCATCCACCCACCCTACCAACTATAGCTTGGAATACACCTATCCATCCACCCCCAATTTAATAACATGAGATATTTTTCTACCAATGATCTATAACCCATCATACACATACTCACCCTCCTTTATGTCACTTAGCTAAACAATTCCATAATAAACATAAAACTAGCATGATCATCACCATCATATGTAGTGGGAAGTGACCTTCAACATGCCTGGTTGCTCATCCACCCCATCATATAACAAAATCCCATTTCATAATAAAATACTACCCATAATAAACATCCTATTGCCTCAAAGTTACCACCCATATCACCTTGAGATAAGTAATGAAAAATAAAACAACATGCACATCTGCATAGATCCCTAATGCTAAACCATCAACATAATCTCTATAATCACCTCGCCATTTCACTTGTCTCCCTTTGTAATCCACCTCATCTTTTCCCAATAGGATGAATCCTTCCTTGGGTTGGCACCCTCTACCGGTCTTATCTTTGGCAAGAGATTTGGATGTTTCTTTTTTGGGATTTATTGTTGTGATCTATGAGGTCACCAAGTTGGGACCACCTAGATCTTTTCATATCTTGGTGTGTCAACGACAAGGTATGGAATAGACATGGGTCATTTTGTGTGGTGTTTCTATGATTAGCCTAATTTACTAATGTTTTTTGATACCTTAGCTAGAGGGGTTCAAAACATTCTATTCCACTATACACTCCCCTCTATGATCCACTAGGGTTGCTAGGAATCATTTAGTGATTAAGTATAATATATTGTTTTCACATGTTTGTGAGTCTAAAAGTCCATGTAAGATACATGATTGTTCCTTTGCTCATTTATACCATTGGCGCATAACACTTCTTGCTATATCAAATTAAGGATTTCTCATCACATTTTTCCAACATAATTTCCCCCATCCCCCTTCTTCTTTTCTAACACAAACTAACCATTCCCACCCCACCCCCACACATCTTCCATTGATTGAACCCCCTTGTCCTCTCCTACACACCTAGAAAGGAATACATAATGTATCATGACACAAAAATAAGCAAGCACTCATACCTGCATTCACATGATTTTGATAAGGGAATTTTGAGTACATAATTGAAAAAATGTCATTGACACGATGTTGGATTCATGGATGCACTAATGACTAAGAGAGGGAAAACTATCACAATACACCTTTTACTATCAACAAATTTTATTAATAAATCTTACCATCCATCCTATTTATTTTACCGCGATGCAAATCAATTGTTTCCAATCAGCTACAAAAACTAATATAAATGACAAAGTAAATGTAAATAGGCTGACATCCAAGTTACATATTAGTTTTTATCAATCGCATGACATTCATATGCATCCCATTAGACATAATACATGAAATATACATTGATATCACATAATAAACATGTCATAAATACATAAGCATTAATGTTTTCAGATCCATCCATCATATGCATAAAAATTCATTCCCACATAAGCCTTTACCATGAATTTTATAACATCTCTGACTACATACTCTATAAATAAAAACATCTACCCATCATAGTGAGGAGACAAAAGTGATGACAATGAAATCTTTAGTACACCTAATACTATACAATTTATTAATGGACTTGGGATTATATCAAATAATGAACCTCAGATGGGTAGCCCCCTATCGTCACTACCATTTCCATCAAGTAATGAACACATAAGTTCTTTGCTGTCAAGACCTGCATCACAAAGTTCTAGTAAATTCTTCAAATGTCATCAATTGCATACATCCATAATATTACATACATATCATAATAAACATCATAACATTCATATATAATCCATCACATTATCTCCAAATTTCATAATAAATACATGTCATATCATAATCATATGTAGCATCATAACTATACACTATCCATAAACATAAATCACATCACATGCATAATAAATCAAGATCCTACATAAAACATGATAATACCATAATAGAAAGCCATACATAACATCATCTACATAAAATTATATAGACCTATAGTGACAGAAAAAGTATCGCTTTTCCTCACTGAATTTGGAAATTAATAAAATGAGCTAAGTGATGCCTAATTTAGTGTTTTAATATGTCCTACATATTCACATTAAGTTTTAGGCCCTTTTAATTAAAATTTGGATTATTTATGACTTAATTGGTCCTATTTTACAACCACAAGCCTAATTAAATGCATTTTTTAAGGATAATAATGACATTTAACAAATGACAAATCATAATTCAATATTTTTGGTTGTGTTCTAGATCTAGGGATCGGGGACTCATACGCTGCTTTCGGCATACGATCCCACCTAGGTCTTGAGACCTAATTTTAAATGTGACATTGAAATTAACACTTCTTGAGATCTGTGTCCCAGGTTTAAGCCACCGGGACTCATATTCCCAACCTGGCATATGAGTCCCTCTTTAACCTGGGCCTATTTTAATTCAAATTCTTGGCAAAATTTTATTATCCTAGATCTGATGTTAGCTTGTAGTGTTGTAATTTTGGGAAACTAGGCATAAACAAGTATAAATACAAGGTTATTTCACATATTCTCTCCTAGCAAGTTTTCAAGTCATCTAAGCTTTCACGTATTCAAGCATTATAGAAAATTTATGATCAAGGGATCATTCAAGAGAAAATCATCAAGCATTTGGAGCAACATTCAAGATTCCAGCATCATGTGAGTTTGTGAGCTAACATTTGTGATGTAGGTTTTCATGATTCAAGCAAGCATTCAAGACAAATCTTTAAGCATTTAATCAAGAGTCAAGATCTACATCCATTGAATCCATTTCACACAAGTTTGCAGCCTTAATTTCAAGGGTTTGATGAGTTGCAACATTTTATTTTTTCATTCATCATTCCTTCATTCTTTTCTATTTCATTTCAAGGTTTAATTACCAAAATGAGGTTTGAACAAGGAAAACCCATATTCCCTAACAAAAAACCTTTTTCTCTCTTGATGTGTGTTTGCAGATCTAGGTGAATTGGAGCTTGAAGATCCTTTGAAGATAAAGTTGTAAAAGTTTTCAAGAAATTGTCATCTTCATGAAAAAACCCACCTATAGGCCAGAATTTAGACTTTTGGACTTGAAGATCAGACACAAAGGGAGCAACAAAAGATCATTAGAGGCTACAAAAATATTAGTTAAACCCTAGTAGCGAGACTAAATCAACCTACTGCGTGTATGAGTCCCATTATAGCCCTTTTTCCATATTTTTGTAGAATCTAATCAGTCACCAGAAGATTCTAGATTCTACCCAAGATCCTATAGCAGGACTAAATTGACTAGTCTAGTGTACCAGTCTTAGTGCACCTCAAACAACATATTTTTAGAGTTTCAGATGTTGCTTTGACTCCATCATCCTTCTAGGTTCTTTTTTATTTCATTTTTGTTTTTCAATCTAATTTCATGTTCTCAAATTTGTAGGGTTTTGTGCAAATTTTTTGCATTTATCCTTTGAAGCTTCATTTAATGGTGAACCCCTGTCCAGTCACACAAGGAAACCCCTAGTCCATCCCTCAATTGAGTCACTTGGTTGAGAAATCTAGGTTTCCTAATGATTAAAGTGTGAAATAGGTCCAATTCCATCTTCCAAAAGGTGGAACCCTATTTTTAATCAAGACCAAATCCATCATATATATCAAAATATAATGTCCTGATACAACATGTAAAAAATTCTTGTGTGTACATTTAAAAGTCAAGCCCATCCTAGGGAAAAATCCAAAAATTCATAATCAATCTACACTATCATGTGCTCCCTACATCTGACTACCTATTTGGGAACCTCTGTGGTCGTTGTTGATCCCTCCATGGTGGTCATGGAGAACCCATGGTCACTGAGGACCTTGGGTGAGCAAACTTGTGTGATCTACTACTAATAGTAACACTAGCCACCCTTCGATCTGGTGACACTACCTCCTCATACACCCACCTCCATCACTCTGCCTCTTGAATGGCCCTACTAACTTCTACAAAGCTAGTAGCCATCATCTACCATGTCGTGAGCTATATCCTGCTCTCTCCGTAGTCTCTCCACCTAAGCTCCTCTCCACCAATCAAATGTTGAAAATGAATTTTTGGGCCCCTCAAAGCCTATTTATAGGTTGTTTAACCCTAATAAAATCCCCAACCCTATTTTCTTCCATAGTGGAACCATCGAATTTCTCACATTTCATCTCTTTTCAATCTTATTTCTATATTTCTTCTCCTACCTCCTACTAATTTCATCTTCTACACCATCATGCATCATTCTGACCCACCTTTTTCGAGATGCAAACCAAAAATATTTTTCTAAATTTTTCTAGTCTGCTTCTCAAGGGGGCATCACCTCTTAAATAAATTTTCAATCCATTTAGGAAAAAAATTAATTTTCTTTGATGTAGCATCACTTTGGACCCTACATAAAATAAGGACAAAATTTAGTCACCCTAAATCTGACATTATTCCTCTTAATTAAAATTAAATAGCATGATTTGTTTAATTCATCCATTTATCCACTTTTAATTAATTAAATAAATGTCATTTAATTAATTAATCCATTATTCTTTTTATAATTAATTAAATATTTTATTTAATTAAAATTATATCATCCTCTAAGCTATAGTTCTTCCAATCAATTAAATAATTCCTATTATTTAATTGATTCCACTAAAATCCCCCATTCTTGTAATTACCATAGTGTTAATTAATCCTTGATTAATTAACCTACTAACCTTCATTATCCCATTCTCCAACTTTTAACTCCACCCAAGTTAATAAACCCTTGGCTTATTAACTCCACCTATCTCATTAAGCTAATTAACTCTTGCTTAATTACTCTAACCCCCATCATTACCATTATTTCTTAATTTAAAATTCATCCTCAACCCCCTAATCTAGTCTCATTAATGAGATAAATCCCACCTACCTCCACCATCTTACACCTAGCCTACAAAATTTAATGACTTGTCATCCCAAGGTGTGCTCAGACATGTGTGAGCACACCTCACCACTTCTCTCACACTCAATTGTGATACTTGTCATAGTACTAATTAGCCACCACCTTGATCCATATCTCATCCTCTCAATCAATCCTAGCCCTCCACTTCTCCCTCCCAATTTTTTATAAATTGGGGCCTCAATTCCTCATTTTTCCATCTTGAAATTGGCTATTGTTATGTTCGTGCAATTAAGAGCAATCCAACATTCCATCCTTAGAGAAAATCAAAAAATATTAAGGTGCTTCTTCAGCTCAATCTAGGAGGGTCATCAAAAGGTGTAACACTTGTTATGATTTTATGTTCATTTCCTTTGTTCTTTATGCTTTTTGGTGATAAAATTAATCTCTCTATAGTATGATTGAACCTCGAAGTCTAACACCTTTCTGAATTTACTCATTCTTTCTTCATTCCTTTGAGGCATTCAGTATAAGGTATGCCTGAAGACCAAATTCCAAAACTCAATTGGACTTAGCTCAAACACTCTAACTCTTTTCTTTCTTCTTACAAGTGTAGTATAAGGTAAGCCCAAGGCTCAAAATTTTGCAACTCTTTAGGACATGCACTGCAACTTTAAATGCATCATTTTGAGTGAGACCACTTGACATCAATGACCATCATGACTAGCCACAATATCCCTTTTGACATCCTTGTGATTCCCTTTTGACATCAATGATAACTTAATGCCAAAAATCTCCTGCTTTATCATTGATGGAAAAACTAAATGATCTACACATAAAAATATAGAATTAACTTCTTAAACTTGCATTAGCTTTTGATGGACTTTGAATTGAAGCTCCTCAAGTCAACCTGTCTCAATCTCTCCCTTAGCCACTAAACCATTTGCAATCACAATTCCCCCTTTGACTATTATGTACAAAGTATCTAGAGAATTTTCCAATTCACTCCCCCTTTGGAGCAAAACTAGGCATTTTTCCTTTTTAATAGAACATTTGTATCTTTTTTCCCCTTTGACATCAAAAATTTCTAGACACCAAACATCTACATGTTTTCTCCCCCTTTGACATATGATGCAAAGAAAAAGAATGTATCCAAGAATATGTAACCATCAATTTGTTAGAAATTTATGAAACCAGTCATACCTGACTTTCCTTTTCATTCTTCTTCCAACTATAAATGATTTTTTTGTGGTTCTCCCCCTAGATCTATGTCATATCACTAGAATCTAGTAATGTGAGGTAGGAGAAACTACTCCCAATTTCTTCCTCAAGTACTCAAATTTCTCTAAGTGGGAAGAGGTTTGGTGAATATTTTTGTAACCTAATCCTTATTTGGTACCTATTCTATGTTGACTTCTTGATCTGCTACATTCTCTCTTAGGAAGTGATACTTGATTGATATATTCTTAGTCTTAGAGTGCATTACTAGATTCTTTGATATTTTTATGGCACTTGAATTATCACAAAGAATAGAGATAGTTTCTTTGTACTCTACCTTCATGTATTTAAGTGTTTTCTTCATCCATAACACTTGAGTACAACATGCCACTACTACCACATACGTTTCTTCAGCTATTGAAAGAGTAACTAACTCTTGGTTCTTTCTCATCCATGAACCAAGTTTGTTTCCAATGAAGAATGTACCACCACTTGTGCTTCTTCTTTGATCCACACTTCCTGCCCAATCAACATCTATGTATGCTATTAAAGTAAAGTCTTCACCTTTGGGATACCACATTCCATAGTCAAAAGTACTCTTGATATATCTAAATATTATTTTTAATGTATTCACATGAGACTCTTTAGGAGCAACTTGAAATATTGTAACCATACACACTGCTTGCATGATATCTAGTCTTGATGTAGTTAGGTATAGCAAGCTACCTATCATTGATATTGACATGGTCTAATTTGTATCTAGGGATTCATCTATCTTGCTCAATTTACATCCACTTATCATGGGGGTACTAATTGGTTTACTATCTTCCATCCCAAATTTCTTGAGCACTTCCTTAGCATACTTGGTTTGAGATATAAATATCCCTTGATTAGATTATAGGGTAAACCCACAATAGTGGGTTACAATTTTTTGAATGAGAAAAAATTAGAAATTCCCATCAATAAATTTAAAATGGTTTATCCCTTCTAATGAAGGGGGTTCGAATGAACCACCCCCCTTCTAATGAACCCCCCCTTCGAATGAACCCCCCCTTCTAATGAACCCCCTCTTGCACCATATAGGGGGGGTTTGAATGAACCCCCTTCATTAGAAGGGGGGTTCTAATGAACCCCCTTTTTTCACCTTCCCCTCCACCATTTCAAAATTTATGCATTTTTTTGACTATCGAAGCTTGGGAAGGAGGTGCAAATGGAGTCAACTTGATAAAACAAGCTAAATGATTGTAGTGATCTAAATGTGCTTTCCAATGACTATAAATTTAACATATTTTGATTTTTTGATTTTTATTTTTTTTTAGTTTTATTGTACATAGGTTTTTCGCCGAACATTAAGTTCAGTGAAAAATCATTGTGGAAAAATAGTAAATTTGAGGAAAAAAATTTGAAAAATATATATGAACTAGGTATTGATGTCCTCATTCGAACAAAAAAATAAAAATTGAATTTCAATAAATACCAAAAAAGTTATACGAGCTGAAGTGCACCTATGTCTAAATTATAAATGTTTTGACTTCAAAACTTAATTAAAAGAAAAATATTCAACAAAATGCTATGAAACAAAATGAAAGAACTAGATACCTGTGTTACCAACCTAAATTCAAAAGAATCATAATTTTATCCTTTATAGAAAAAAAGTTATACAAGCCGAAGTACACACCACTTTTTAAAAATGTTGTTTACTATTAAAAACTACTTATCAAAGGAGATGCAAAAATATTATAATTTAATTTAATTTTTTTTTTTTTTTAAATACATTTAAAATCTATAGAAATAATCTCACAAATCACTAGTTTACATCATTTTCAAACTCCTAATAGTTTACCTACTATAAGTGTCAGAAAGTGAAGTTTTCTCTAAAAAAGTTGATTTCAATGTCAAGTTTGGCCAAAAAGTGTAACCCATTATTCCTTACAACAAATCCATCCTCGTTGAGGTTGTTTCCAAAAACCCATTTTGTATGTATCACATTCTTGCTTGAGGGTCTTGGAACTAATTCCCAAGTTTTGTTCTTCTCAATTTGGCTTAGTTCTTCTTCCATTTCTTTTATCTAGCTCTTATCCTTGCTAGCTTTGACATAGCTTTGGGCTCTATTTGAGACATGAGACCAAAATTTACTTGCTCATTATTCTTTGAAAATTTTCTCCTTATCTAAACTCCATCTATATTTCTAATAATATGTTTTGTAGGATGATCCTTTTGAACATATCCTTTGAGTTCCTTTTCATTTTCGTCTTTAGGATCTTCATTAGTAACTTCTTCTTCAAACTCTAATTCAACTTCATAGCTATCTTTGTTAGGTTCAACATGCTTCAAATCTTCATCAACCTTGACATTGATACTCACTATAATTTTGTGTAGCCTTTTATTGTAGTACTTGTAGGATTTGCTTTGGGTGGAATATCTAAGAATTATTCCATCATCACATATTGATTCAAAGCTTCCTAAGTCATCTTCTTCTCTCCTAATATAGCATTGTCTATCAAACACTTTAAAGTATTTAACAGATGTTTGTTTGTCATACCAAATTTCATAGGGGGCCTTCTCATTATTTACTCTTAGTTGAACTCTATTCAATGTATATATTATTGTATTTCTTACATCTCTCTAGTAAAAATCAAGTAATTTTTCCTCATTAAGCATTGTTTTGACCATATCTTTGAATGTCCTATTCTTTCTTTCAACTACTCCATTTTGTTGTGAAGTCCTTGTTGCAGAGTATTCCCTTTTAATTCCATGCTTCTCACAATACTCTATGAACTCATTTGATGTGAATTATCCACCTCTATCAGATCTTAATCATTTGATCATTCTACCAATCTCCTTCTCAACCATAGCTCTAAAGATCTTGAATCTTTCAAATGCCTATGAATTATCCTTCAAAAAGGTTACGCAAGTCATTCTTGAGTAGTCATCTAGCAACAACATGAATTACCTTTCACTTTTTATTCATTTTTTCCTTGTGGGGCCATAAAGATTAATATGAGCTAACTCCAAAGTTTTTGTAGTTGCATACTCCTTTTTTTGAAATATGACCCTTGTTTTCTTTCCTCATTGACACTCCTTGCAATTGGTGTTTGCATGTTTTGTTATCTTAGGCATGTGCCTTACAAGTACTTTAGAGCTTACTTTAACTAGATTATCAAAATTTACATGGTCCATTCTCCTATGCCACAACTAACTTTCATCAAGCTATCCTATTAGATAGCTTTGACCATTCACTTCACTGAGATTATAAATATTTCTTTCAATCCCTTTCCGTTCAGCAATAATTCTTCTTGATTTCCTTATCTTGCATCATTCTACATTGAATGAAACTTTTTATCTATTGTCACACATATGACTGACACTTAGCAGATTGTGCTTCAATCCTTCAACATAAAGGACATCGCGTGTAGGAAATCTTCCATATATGCTCATATTTCCTTTACCACAAATCTTTACAACAATGTTATCTCTCAAACTCATAGATCCTTCCTTATACTAGACTAACAATCTGACACACTAAAAAACTATCTCAAGGACCAATAATCTTATATGTAGAAAAAACTCGTATTTATAAATCTTTAGTTTTGGAACCTATTTTGCACATGGAAGCTTTAGGATAATGAAATCATGGATAAAATAAGGAAATCGATCCATATTTGATCATATTCATCCTTCCCCCCATGATCTATGCATAAAATGATGTGAAAATTTATCAATAAATATGTCTAGATCATTATGTGAGGTATGGAGGAACATTCCAAAGATCTAAATTTATTTGTTTGTTTATAGTACCTTTGGATTTAGTGTATCATCCAAGAAATATCACATTAAAACTAATAGAGTGATAGCCAATAGATGACATGAGGACCTTAGTAATTTTTTTAATGGCAAATATTTGCCAATTGATTACATTAGGGCCATATCACCAATATTTTATCACACCATTTATTTTAATTTATAATCTAATGGATAGGGTTGTATTTCATGGATTAAAAAGTATCTATGGAGCTCTAATTCCCATTGATACTAATATCGAGTCTAGGTCATTGAAGATTTATAACCTAATAGCTAGGGTTAAATTTTATGGGCCAAAATATACTCATAGAGGTCCAGTGCCCATGGGCCTAAAATAGAACCCAAATCATTAACTATAAATAAAATCAATGATGGTGATAAATAATTTAAGGCCAAATTAGAATGTTAAGGAAATAAAGAATTATAGACACATGTGATCTAACTACACCTTAAGGCTTAAACTAGTCAATCACTGGCACCATCAATCCCTTGCTTTTCCATAGGAATTGAATTGTTTTTAAAGTAAGGATTCACCATGGTAATTAATATATTTTACTATTTTTCATCAATATTTTCCCCAATTTTCTATAAATTTCTAGTGATTTAAAAAATTTCCAATTTTTTTTCCAAAAAAAAAGGAAATATTTACCAATAGAAATTAATTATTTTTCCAAAAAATGAAAGATTCACAAAGATTTTTTTTTTTATCTCATGTTTCTTAAATTTATCATTGGAGGAGCATCAAGGCTTCAAACTTGACCACTATATTAATCACAACATGAGCACCTTTATTTCTATTCCATTTGAATCTATAGATTTAAAATAAATAATGATTTATAGGAATGAAAAAAAATGATTTGTAGTTTTAAGCCAAGTATTAGATCATTTATGGAATTCTAGGTGAAGTAGGGAGGTAGGTTGGAGTAAAAAGTGAAAATTGTAAGAGTTTCACAATTTTGAGGCGAGGAGATTAGGGATGGCTCATAACTCTTACTATGTATAGGGGGTGATGGATTAAGCATATGGTATACCAAGTATCCAAATAGGAGAGTGTCCAAGAACACAATTCCAAAGGGATAACATAGTCAAAATTTGTTGGGGATCATGGTTTGATGATACCTCATGACAAGTACATAAGTGAGAAAAAAGGACAAAAATTTGACTGTGATAAAGATAGCATACTACAAATAGTTAGGGATTCAAAGTTTTAGGGAATCAAGGCTATCATGGGAGGGGTTCCTAGGTAGGGGAAAGTTTCAAACACCAATAAGGATATGGGAATAACATGAGAAATGATTGAAAGGGATACTAGGATAGAGAACTCTGAAACTTTAGAAAAATAAACTTAAAATTTTATCTTTTTCTTAGCCAATTTTACTTTTAAATAAAATGAGGGGGAAAAGGAAAGAACTCAAAATGATTTATCAATTCCAAACATGGAATTCAAGGGATTTTTTAGATTTTTAGGGTTTGTGGATCAAAGATGACAAGAAATGAGTATCCAAGGAAAGGGATGGCTGAAAAATTGGCATCAAAAGAAAATAATAGGGTTTCTAGCATTAGGGGAAAGGAATACCTACTACCCAAGTGAGGATGAGCCCAAAAAAATTACACAAAAGGAAAATATTGTAATGGTTCAATGTTTTAGAGTTTTGGGGTGTGAATTAAATGGTAAATAGGGAAGAAAAAGTATAAAACTACAACACATAAATTAACTTAAGTGCAAGGTAAGAGATTTAGGGGTAACAAGGAAAAAGTATGTAGGTAGGAGAGACCTTGAAAGTCCATAAGTCTAATAATATACCCAAACTTAGAGAAATGATCCAAAAACATCTAACACTAAGAATTTTCCTATATTTTATAATTGCTAGCACATTAATAGGCATACAAAGGACCCACTTGGAATTTATCATATTGATAGTTAATGGTGGGTAAAATAGGGAAAGAGGCTCAAGAAAAATGTCATTATAGGATGGAGTCCCTAAAAACTTGACAAAATGATCTAAAGGATTTTTTGTCAAATTTTGAAATTCTGCATTTTCTCCAATTTTGGTATCATTAGAAAGTGCTCGAGATCTTGACTCCAATGCAACTTGAAAGGAGTCAATTGGAGTCCCAGAGCTCAAGATATATATGGTCAAACCTCTGGTCAACTCTCAGAACCAAGACAAAAAAAGGGCAAAAAAATAAAAGTCATCAAAACCGGTCAAATTCAGCACCATTACGAAGTGCTCATCATCATGATTCCGACAGAGTTCATTTCATGGAAAATGGAGTTCGTATGGCGAAGTTATGGAAGGTCAAAGATTGGGTCAACCTAATGATGTCAGCGCCCAGTCAGTACAATGGCCAATCAGCCCTTGACTAATGGCATCACCTTCTCCCTCCAAGTAGCAAAAATTATTTTGGCAAAAATAATTAAAAATAAAATTTAAAAAATATAATAAAATTTATATTTAATAAAAATATCTAAGATGGGCCCCACCCATCCATGGGGCGGCCCACATTAAGTGGGGCACCACCCATGGTATGGGGGGAAACCCACCTTTGAAGGGGAATGCATCCCCCTCTTTTAGGAGGAGATAAAGAGGAGGGGAGTGTGGTGGGACCACCACGCCCCATTCCCTCTAAACTTAATAAATTTTTGCCCATAAAATGCCTAAAAATAAGATTATGATTTATTCATGGAAAATCTTATATCCTTTTTCAAAAATATTAGGAATATTATTCCTAATCTAAAGGGGAAAATCTTATCTGTAAAACTTTATATAATTGATTATCCCAATTTAATAGGGAATAGACCCCTTAGAGCCATTCAATTGAAAAAAATATATCTTGAGGAATATTATCCTTCTGGGAGTTGTGAAAAGGGGGATATTTTTGAAAATTTGCACTATGTAAGGGAGATTGGGTAGTTAATTGGTTTTACACCAATTTTGGTAATTTTGGGCTATAAAAGGAGGTGAGAAAGGTGAGAGAAGTCAAGTGATTTTGGAAGAATTTTGCAAGTGTGAGAAATGGTTTTCCTTGGAGGAATTTTTTTATTTCCGTGCTTTTGGAGAAGCTTATTTCCACGCACTTTGGAAGTGCATTTGTAAATTTCTTTGTAAACCAAGGGGAGGTTTTGCCAACGAATGTAACTGAATTTTTGGAGGAATAATTGGATCGGTCCACTCAATTGGAGAGGGGATCGAAGACGTAGTCATTCTAAACGATGAACTCCGTTATCAATCTTTGTTTGCACTCTCTTTATCTCTCATTTTGTTCTTTCTTTAATTACTTTGTAATCTCGTTATTTAAATTTCGTTTGTGTGTTTAATTATAATTAAGCACTTTTGGTTTGTAATTGTTAATGTAAGCATTCAAAGCAATTGTCATAGATCCTTAAAACAGATCAAATTGGTATCAGAGCTTTGTTTTGACTAGTATTGTAGATTTGAATGCTTACATGGTCGAAGCTTCAACAAGGCAAAGGAAAACTTGAAGAATACAATCCTGAGATCGGCAAATGAAGGACTTCACCAACAATGGATGAAACTAAAGTTGGGAAAAGCACCGAGCAAGAGCTTGATAATAAGACTTTCCAGCGAGTCTTCCTCAAAATGAAGGCTATGGTGGAAGAGTTGTATGTGGAAAAGAAGAAGCGCGAAAAGGGAGATTCGTCGAAGCAAGAAAAGAAGGAAGATAAAAAATACAAAGGAGGAAAAGATCTAGAAGCTCCATCTCCTCCATCTTCCCCTTCTTCTCCATCTTCCTCTTCTTCTTCTTCCTCTTCGACTACTGTTAATCCTTTCAAAAGAAATTCTAAGCCTATTATTAAACTTGATGTAAAATTTGAATTGCCTAAGTATTGTGGTGAGTTAAATGCCAAAAATTTAGATGATTGGATCCAGTAGGTAGAAGTCTATTGTAGGATTCAAGGCCTAACAAAAGATGCTTCTATGATCCAATTAGCCACTCTCCAGTTGGGAGGTACAATTCTCACCTGGTGGAAGAGTAGGACTCAAGAGGAAATTGCTCACCATGGTAAGGTCAATATGACTTGGATGGAATTTATTGCTACCCTTAAAAAATAGTTTTATCCTTTAGGTTATATGCAACAATTACAATGAATTGGCAAACCTTTAGGTAGGGTAAGGGTCAGTCTGTCCAAGATTACACTCATGAGTTTAGAAAACGGGCTATTGCTTTAAATGTTCCATTGTATACTTAGGATACATTACTCAAGTACATAGGTGGTTTTCATTCTTACCTAAGACATACTATTCTAATGTTGAGTCCTAATAATTTGGATGAAGTGTCAGTCCAAGCCACTCATTTAGAGTCAAGGGGTAAGAACACTTCCAGTGATAATTTCTCAAAGAAACCATCTAAGTCTGAGGGGAAACCTAAGGGTAAAGATAAAGGAAAAGGAAAAAAGGTAGCCATGGTAAAGAAAGAGGGTGAAAAACCCGCCTGTTCTCATTGTAAGAAAGAAGGACATGAAGATTCTAAGTGCTGGAAACTACATCCAGAACTTAGGCCAAAGAGGTATGGTGGAAACAAAGGGAAGCAAAAGACAATTGTTGTAACACAACATGATCTTGGATCTGATTCCAGGGACAAGACAAAGATAACTGCCGCTGGGATTCAAGGTAAAAAAAAAAGTATATCTCTTGCATCTAAATCAAGTATTTCTCCAAGTACAAGTAAGCAATCTAAAGTAGATAAGCAGATGAATGAAATTTTTCATATTCGTGCGATAACTAAACACACTAAGGTTGATACTTTATTTGACACAGGTTCACAAGTTAATCTCATATCTGAAGATGTTGTTAAAAAGCTAAATCTGACTACAACTCCTCATCTGAAGTCATACCCTTTGGGATGGGTTTGTAATGATGCATAGCTACAAGTCACTAAACAATGTAAGCTTAGTTTTGCAATCACTGCAAACTTTAAAGATGAGGTTGTAGCAGATGTTGTACCTTTAGATATTTGCAAACTTGTGTTAGGAAGTCCATATTTGTACAACCATAAAGCTATCTTCTTTAGGGAGGAAAACAAGTATCATCTATTTAAGGATGGGATTGAATATATTACACGTGCACACAAAGTCAAAACTAGTCTTGCATTAGTTAATGCTGACCAGTCAAATAAAAAGATTAGTGAACTCCAGTAAAAAAATTTTGTTAATGCTTGTTAAGGAAAAAGAAGATGAAACATCTAAGGTGTTTAAAGTAAGTGATCCTAAACATAAGACTGAATTGGTCAAAGTTGTTGCCGCTTATGATGACTTGTTTTAGGAACCAAAAGGATTGCCTCCTAAAAGAGATATTCAACATGAAATTTAATTGTAGTAGGATGTGTCACTACCTAATATTGGCATGTACCAGTTGTTTATCATGCAAAATGAAGAAATGAAAAAGCAAGTTCAGGAGCTCATTAACAGAGGAGTGATTCGTCCAAGTACATCACCTTGTGGTTCTCCGATCGTTTTGGTTCCAAAGAAAGATGGAACATGGAGGATGTGCATCGACTTTAGGGAACTGAACAAAATCACCATCAAAAATAGGTATCCACTTCCTAGAATTGATGACTTGCTTGATCAACTTAAGCATGCAATTTATTTCTCTAAATTAGATTTGCGAAGTGGTTATCATCATATTAGAATTGCAGAGGATGATATTTGGAAAACTACTTTCAAGACAAAACAGTGACTTTATGAATGGATGGTTATGCCCTTCGGGCTTACCAATGCACCTGCTACATTCATGCGAGTCATGAATGACATCTTCCATCCTTACATTGATGATTTTGTTATTGTATATCTTGTGATATCCTACTTTTTAGCAAGTCTTGGGAAGACCATGTAAGTCATGTTAAAAAAAAAAAATTATGTACTAAGAAAAGAAAAACTCTATGTAAAGATGTCTAAATGTGAGTTTGCAAAGACATCTCTTGTGTACTTAGGTTATATCGTAGGGAATGGTCAATTGAAAGTTGACCCTGCGAAGGTCGAGGCAATTGTAAACTGGCCTAAGCCAAGTACTATAACTGAAGTCAGGAGTTTTTTGGGTGTTGTCCAGTACTGGAGGAAGTTTATTGCAAACTTCTCCTTCATCGCATCACCATTGCATGCATTAACAAGTACAAAGATAAATTTTCAGTGGGGAGGACCACAACAGAAGGCCTTTGACACACTAAAGGAAAAGTTAAGTACCGCACCAGTCCTAGCTCTACTAGATTTGCACCAACCATTTGAGATTGAAACAGATGCAAGTGGATTCACCATGGGAGCAGTATTGACACAAGGAGGTAAGCCGATTTGTTATCACTATGAAACTTTTTCTGGCACAATAAGTAATTTTCCAACTTATGATAAAGAAATTTATGCTTTAGTATAGAGTGTTAAGAAATGGAAACATTATATAATGGGCAAGGAAATAGTAATCCATACCGATCATTAGCCATTGCAATATTTGCATTCACAAACTAAGTTGCAGCAAAGTAGGCATTTCAGATGGATGGGATTTTTACAGCAGTTTCACTTAGTCATTAAGTATAAGAAAGGAGCCCATAACAAAGTAGCAGATATGCTTTCTAGACCTCCAGTTTCTAATGCTTCAATAATCTTTAAAAATAGTTCTATGATGCATGCAAGTTTTGAAGAACAATATGCTACTAATGAAAATTTTAAGGATATCTATGCAGCTCTAATCCAAGGTAAACAAGTATAAGAAAATGATTATTATGTGCATGATAAACTCTTGTATCACTTAGGAAAATTATGCATTCCAAAGGATGAACAAGCACATGTAATCAGAGAGCCACACACATCGCTAATTGCAAGACATTTTGGGGTTAGTAAAAATTTGGCATAGCTACAAAAATATTGCTACTGGCCTCGAATGCCGAAAATTGTAACAAAATATATTAAGGGATGTGTGATGTGTGCAACTAGCAAACCAAGTAACAGGAAATTGGGGTTGTACACACCTTTACCTGTACCATCCCGACCATGGGAAAGTGTATCTATGGATTTTGTCAGGGGGTTACCTATGTCTAGGAAAGGGCATGACTATTTGTATGTAGTAATTGATCATTTTAGCAAGATGTGTATTCTTATGCCATGTAAAACGCAAGTCACTGTTGAACTGACAGCTCATATGTATTTTCAATTTGTATGGGTCCATTTTGGGTTACCCACTTCCATTGTATCAGATCGAGATTCTTGATTCCTTGGGGAGTTTTGGTCAGTCTTATGGGGACTTATGGATACTAAATTGAAGAAAAGTACAGCCTTCCATCCATAGACCGATGGACATACAAAGGTAGTCAACAAGACAGTCACGCATCTGCTCAGAGGATATTGTAGCAAGCATCCTAAGTTGTGGGATGAAATTCTTCATTATGTGTAGCATTCCTACAACCATGCAACCCATTCTTCTACAAAGAGGTATCCTTTTGAGACTTGCTTCGGTTATTTTCCAAAGACACCAATGGACTTCACTTTTGGAACAAAAGATGTTAAAGATGGATGCCTTGATGCAGAAAGGTCTTTAAAGTTCATCCAGAAGGTCCAAGCAGTTCATCATGCCGTAGAAGAACAATTGGATAAGAGTCAAGCAAAGTACAAGGCTCATCATGACAAGCATCGCAGTGATCATCATTTCCAAGTTGGAGATAGAGTTTGGTTACACATAAGCATGGAAAGAATGCAAGGTGAAGGAAGGAAGCTCAAGCCAATTAGATATGGTCCATTCAAAATTCTGGAAAAGATTGGCACAAATGCCTTCCACCTTAATCTTCCTCCATACATGCAGATTTACTCGATAGTCAATGTTGAGAACTTGAAGTTGTACGAACCTCCGATGATACTAGATGAGGAGGTTGAAGACGTCATCCTCAATAGGAACACCAGGACTTCACGAAGAGGAGCAGTTGAATACCTCCGAGTGGGGCTAAAAGGGATGCATCCAAGCAAGGAAAAGTGGATGGAGATTGGTAAGTGAGGGAACTTTACCCTCACTTACTTTCTGAGTAACCAGCTTTCAGAGGTCCAAAAGCTCTCCAGTGGCGAGGACCGATCTAGAGGATTTTTCATCAAATTTTGAAATTCTCCATTTTCTCTAGTTTTGATATCATTAGAAAGTGCTCGAGATCTTGACTCCAACGCAACTTGAACGGAGTCAATTGGAGTCCCAGAGCTCAAGATATATATGGTCAAACCTTTGGTCAACTCTTAGAACCAGGGCAGAAAAAAGGGCAAAAAAATAAAATTCATCAAAACTGGTCAAATTCAACACCATTGCGAAGTGCTCATCATCACGATTCTGGTAGAGTTCGTATGGAAAAGTTATGGAAGGTCAAAGATTGGGTCAACCCAATGACATCAATGCCCAGTCAGCACAACTGTACCAATCAGCCCTTGACACATGGCATCACCTTCTCCCTCCAAGTGGCAAAAATTATTTTGGAAAAAATAATTAAAAATAAAATTTAAAAAATATAATAAAATTTATATTTAATAAAAATATCTAAGATGGGCCCCACCCATCCATGTGGCAGCCCACATTAAGTGGGGTGCCACCCATGGTATGGAGGGAAGCCCACCTTTGAAGGGGAACACATCCCCCTCTTTTAGGAGGAGATAAAGAGGAGGGGAGTGTGGTGGGACCACCACCCCCCATTCCCTCTAAACTTAATAAATTTTTGCCCATAAAATGCCTCAAAATAAGATTATGATTTATTCATAGAATGTCTTATATCCTTTTTCAAAAATATTAGGAATATTATTCCTAATCTAAAGGGGAAAATTTTATCTGTAAAACTTTATATAATTGATTATCCCAATTTAATAGGGAATAGAACCCTTAGAGCCATTCAATTGAAAAAAATATATCTTGAGGAATATTATCCTTCCGGGAGTTGTGAAAAGGGGGATATTTTTGAAAATTTGCACTATGTAAGGGAGATTGGGTAGTTAATTGGTTTTACACCAATTTTGGTAATTTTGGGCTATAAAAGGAGGTGAGAAAGGTGAGAGAAGTCAAGTGATTTTCGAAGAATTTTGCAAGTGTGAGAGATGGTTTTCCTTGGAGGAATATTTGTATTTCCGTGCTTTTGGATAAGCTTATTTCCACACACTTTGGAAGTGCATTTGTAAATTTATTTGTAAACCAAGGGGAGGTTCTGCCAATGAATGTAACTAAATTTCTGGAGGAATAATTGTATCGGTCCACTCAATTGGAGAGGGGCCCGGAGACGTAGTCATTCTAAATGACGAACTTTGTTATCAATCTTTGTTTGCACTCTCTTTATCTATCATTCTGTTCTTTCTTTAATTACTTTGTAATTTCGTTATTTAAATTCTGTTTGTGTGTTTAATTATAATTAAGCACTTTTGGTTTGTAATTGTTAATGTAAGAATTCAAAGAAATTGTCATAGATCCTTAAAACATATCACAAAAAGCTAACAAAAAGAAGAGTTGGGAGGAAAGGCATTCCCACACAAAAAGGTCTAAAACTCTAAAATATTGCACAAACATAGTAAATTTAACATACCTCCCCATTTAGAAACTTTTGAGCTGAATAGGAACATGGGGGGTGATGAGAGGAAACAAGTCTATACAAATTTTTACCAAGGGGGACACTAGAAATAGGAAAAAGGTCTCTAGTATAGACAAACATAAATTTATTTAAAGGGGACATTATGAGTTCACCCTTCCCAAAATTGCTTTTCCTCAAAAAATAAAACTTTAGGGGTCTTCAAGCCTTCATCTCTTCCTCCAAATTCATGATATTTTCCATGATGAGAACTCTTGTGAAAATGATCTACATCTATTTTTTGGAAATGGTATTCTTTAAAACTCTTTTCTAAATGATTTAGCACACAACCATCATCATAGAAAACTTGTCCAACATTCTAGACATTTCTATGAAAATCACCTATTTTCCTAATTGTAACCAAAAAAGATACGAGGTATTTCCACTAGGAATCATAATGTGTGCATGCACATGACTAACTTTCACACAACATGGCCTAATATCAATGTAATTAGATTCCAAAAATTGTAAAGGGAAAGGAAAATTTCCTTTGGGAAAAGAAGAAACCAAAAATCCTTCACTAGGTTTTAAGAGGTTGTAGAGAGCAATTTAGGCTTGTTCATCCATTACCCATTTTCAAATGAGTCACGCTAGTACAAGATATTATTTGTATTAACCTTTCTATCAAGATAGTCTCTTATCTTAAGAAATAGGTCTATATTGTCTAGATTCTATACAACACCCAATATTCATATTTTGGGAAATAAGAAGGATGTTTTTCACTAGTATAATATGTCAATTCAAACAATGTATCATTATATTCTCTACTTTCCCAACCATGAAGTATAATTGTTGATACTCGCAAGGAGAAGAAACCTTAGAAAATGCATTAACCTATTTTTTTATCATTGTTATATATATTCCCATCATTTATGAATCAACTTTTGATCTTTGTAATTAAGGCCCATTTACTAACAAGCTTCTCTATATCTGAGGAGAAAATAAATGTATTCAAACTTCTGTCCACAAAATTATTCATTTCTTTCTTATTTTTTATTCCTATCCAAACTAACTTTTCCTAACCATGATTAAATGGTTTCACTACAAAATAGGTTTTTGTTTTACATTATATTGAATCCATTGTGGTATCTCATAGTATGAAAGAACATGAATGAAATAAATCACTAGAGTATCTTTGTTGTATATTACCAATAAAGGTCTCTTGTATACCCCTCCTTTCATCTAATCACCTACCCAACTTACTTCTAGTAATACATCTTTTCAACTCTATAGATCTTGTGCCTTTTGTGCATTATATTTATATTTTATGAATACATACGTATTTTATAGATTTGCATACCACACTGTAATTCAATTGGTTTTGTGGGATTGAACTTAATTTTCCTATAAAATCATACTGGTTCTTTTTTTATTAGAAATAATTTCTATGCTTGACTCAAAATTATTGAAAGTGCTTCCAAATGATACTACAAAGTCATCTACAAATTATTTTATTGAAATTCCTATGACCCCAAAAAAGGATTCATTTACAACTATTCTCATGATTCTAACAACTTCACCTATTAAAATAAATTTCTCATTTATAGCCCTCAACATAATTGTGTTATATTTTTTTCATTTATGCAATACATTATTTTTATACAAATTCCTAATAAGATACCACACATCATTCTCGACCACTCATTTCTACATGGTGCTCATAAATACATGAATTCTCAATCCTTATTGTTTGAGTATATTAAAAAATGTACCTATTGGAAACTAGTGGATCCTAGTAAACTATATCCTATGTTGCACCAAAGCTATTAGAATCCATAATTGCATACCCAATCCAAGTTAGTATCTTATCAGCCCATTTCCCATCAATAATTTTTATTTACAATTTCACCCTTAAACCATGTGCAATATCAAAATTTTCTTATTTATAATTTTTATAGAGTATTTGTAATCAAATATTGGAAACAACTGAAACAATACTATAATATTTATATAATATAGAGTATTTGTAATCCAATATTGGAACCAACTGAAACAATACTATAATATTTATATAAAAGATACAAACTTATTTATAATGATATTCTCATTCTTATCTCTTAAGAATATATAATCAGACGACGCTTTCTGGGTGATGCCTAATACTTTTAGACTGTGTGTAATGGATGTATTGGAGAACGTACTTATTCCTGAGTGATATTCTCATCTCCTCCCTTCTAAATATATAAACATACATCGTTTAGTGCGTGGAGGTTAGTACTCATGGACTGTTTGTAATGGATACTTGGGAGCCGGCTAATGCAACGCCACATTGAAAGTAGCGATCACAAGCATTACGCACAACACCATTTGTTGGCGTAGCGACTATATCCACGATGAGATCCCTTTCCACTGCCAGTACGTGCTTTTGGTGTGATGGCAAATTTAACATGGTATCAGAGCGCAGGTCATCGGTTCGAGTCCCTCAAGCCCTCAACCCTTCATCCGCGTAAGCTTGGCTTATCGATGTGGTACGTAGTGGGTGCAAATCCCACATGGTACGTGGTTGTATCTGGCTCTATTGTGTGGGGGGGGTGTTGGCGTAGCGACTATATCCACGATGAGATCCCTCTCCACTGCCAGTACGTGCTTTTGGTGTGATGGAAAATTTAACACCATTTACATAGCTTTCTCTTCTATTGCCTTGCCCATAAATACTCTATCTTTTTACATCCACATAATACATTACATCTGGAGATTTGGAGTTGCAGAGACAATGGGGAAGGCAATAAATGTGCATGCGCTGCTTATACTACTATTGGCCGTCTTCCTTTCTGGTACTATTCATTCTTCTTTCTTATAGGGGTCTAAATTTAGAAAGGTTTTCATGGGTAATAAATTCATCTGTAACAATTCATCATGATGGAAAATTCACCACTAGTAATTTATATTATATTGTTTTTGATAAAGAAAAAAAAGGGTTTTATTTGGACCCAAAACCACAGAGTTTATAGAAAATAAGAATAAGCATTAAAGTCACCATAGACAAAAAAACTGCATCAAAATAAAGCCCAAGAAACACAGCAGCCACCAACCCAAGGCCAGCAAGGGCCACAAAAAAACCCAAACCAAAAAACCAATAAGAAACCCCCAGCTAGCCTAAGAACTTAAGAGCTTCAGCAGCCTCAGCTTCAAGATTGTGCATTTCCTGAGTGCCCTTCTTCAGGACCTAAACCATCTGGGGCATAGGAGGAGTCTTCCTCTTCATGCTGACTCATCCACTTGGAAATACCAGCATCCTCAGTACTGTTCTTGTCCTTATTTGCAACCAGATCCACAACCAGAGAACCCTGTTGTGAGTTATCCAGTTTCTCAGACATTGCACTAATGATGATGGCATTATGTTTCGCCATTCTATTATTATGCTCCATAATAGTTTTCATAGTATTTATATTATATTGTTGGTTCTGAATTTTTCACGAAATGAATTTGTCATGACGATGAATTGTTGACAATAATTTGAAACGATTCAAAAGATATATGCACAGTAAAATTAGAAATATAGTATTGTTTGTATGATTACAAGTGGGCGATACGATTGATCCAGAGTGTGGTGGTGAATTGAACAATAATTATGAAGGGGAATGCGTGGAAGAGAAATGCAATAGTGCGTGCATAAATAATGAAAAGCAACTTGGTGGAATTTGCGACGAGACTCCTTCGGGAATTGCTTGTTTTTGCTATAGCTGTTAGTAGCAGTAAAGGAGTAAATCATAAGGAGAGTATTAAATAAAGAATGATATAATAACATCATTGCCTAACTTAAATGTTAAAGGCTAAACTCATTTGATTGGAAAGAGACTTTATAAAGGTTAATGTGGTTCATAACTTTATATTATTTTTCTTTTTTATCAGTTTCATTTTTATTTTTCAATCTAACAATTTTTATTCTTAAATTAGGCTAGTGTATTAGATTTTATTATTATTTTTAGTACTTGTCATAAGTATGGTATTATTGCAATCAACTCATTTTATTAATTAGTTATTAATAAGTTAGTTTTGTAATGTCACTCTATAATTCTTTATTAGTAAGGTTAGGGTTACAATCATAATTATGGACAGTGTTATGATCATAGTTAGGGTTAGAGATAGGTCTTGGATTAGGTTAATGGCTTAGAATTTATTGTTAGCCTTAGGGTTAGGGTTAGGCTTAGAGTTGGGGTGTGAGTTAGGATTTTGAGTTAGGTCATGCAAAGAACTAATTAACAATACTAAAACATTATAATTAAAAAAAATTACATTTATTAATGTATAAGAGTGAAAGATATATATTTAATTTTATTTTATTTTATTTTATTTTTTTTAATAGTTTAATAAATAGTAATAAAATTATTAAATAATAAGATGATATGATTTGGAAATTTCTATGTTACATATTCATTAAGATATGCATTTAGGTATAATCTCATTTAAGGAAGTGGATTTGTATAATTTCTATTTTCATGCCATATCATATGTTTCCTTTATATAAAAATGGTTAGGTTATTGAGATTGATAAGTAATTGCTTATAAAGGTTTATCTTATTTTTATTATTTGTTGGGAACTTCAAATTTTTAAAATAAAAAGTAGTAATTCGTTATAATTGTAATCTTAAATTTTAAATTTTTATTGCTAGAGTTTTTGGTGTATATTGTAGCAAACCATTAGAAAATATGCATAAGATAAAACCTCAAAATCAACATAAAAAATAAATCCACACTAACCCTTCAAGGAAAGAAAATAAAGTATCTACATTACAAAAATCAATAGAATTTCAATATATATATCTAACACTTAGAAAAGAACAAGAATTAGACAATAAGAAGAGGAAGAAGAAACCATAGAACAAGAGTGTCATGTAGATATATCTTAGAAAAACCATTTGAATAAAAAGTATGGCCTCTAAAGAAAATGAGAGATGTATTATTCAACAATGCAATATTTACAATATTTTCTTAGGCTAACCCTATGAGAGACTTTAGAGGCATAAAAAAATCAAGTAAAATAACCCTAAAAGATATAATGATTCATGCCTCCATCTCAATCCCTCAATATATAGTCTTAAGAAGGTCCCAAACCCATCATAAAATAATAACATAGGCTCAAAGCGTGCACCCAAAAACCATGGTAAGAATTCTCCCAACTCACTATATAAGAGAATGGATTGAAAAATGATTGCAACTCCTCTAAAAGAATCTTTGGAATTCACTACTTGAGTTGGAATATGTAAGTTCTAAGTACTCCCCCACAAAGAACTAATTATATTTACATATAAACTCATAAAGGAAAATTCTCTTACAAGTCCACTATGTTACCCCCTCTTCAATGTTTCATTATAATAATATTTCCAAGACGTTGAAGAATAATTAAATAATTGAAATATGTTCCCACACATGGGCATCCCATTTTACCCAGTTCATGAAATTTGGATTTATACATAATTAATCTCAATAAATAATTAACTTGTATTTGATCTTATGATATGAATGGTGAATAACACACATAGTCCTAACATAATCACACTTCAAATAGGGTTCATCAAATGAGGGGTATTCAAAATCAAAAGAAAATAATAAGGGAAAAGAAAAGAATGCGGACCTTATAGTCTTGTTCTATATTTCACATTTGGATGGGTGATGATATTCTAGTTGAGGAATGTGAGAATTTTATTCACATAGGTGATGGGATATTTTAGTTCATTCTTTATGTTCCCTCACTATCAACTAATACCATGTTATTTTACCAAACCATTCACACAATCTCAAGCCGAATGGGTTGAATTTACTCCTAACATAGTGGTTATTTAAGAGACCCATAGTAGTTCTACAACAAATATTAGGAGAGTAGATCACCAATCTTAGTTGTATGATTTTTATTTTTTATTCTCCTTCTAGCATACTTCTTATTCATTCTAATTATTTGAGTGAGTTGTGGCATGAACATTTTGAGAATTTGAACTACCACCACTTACAATAATTAATCAATGCAACATTGTTATACAATTTCCTTTAGTTCACATTTTTATAGTGATTACTAGTGATGTGGTCCAAGTAAACACCCCAAAAGAAAAGTTTGAAAAATATAAATCATAAAAGGCTACTTAAATTTTAGAGTTGACTGATAGTGGCTTGTATATTTTATTTTTGCATCCCTCATTCACTAGGGCTAGAAACATATTGACCTTTCATTAATTATTTTTCCAATTAAAAATAAAAATGGGTATATTTTCTTTGATAAAATTCTAAGGTATTTAAGTATCTTGAGGACTTCTTGAACGGTGATCCCACAATAGTGGTTTACAATTTTTGGCCAAACTGGACATTGAAATAATTGTTTTTAACTAAATCTTCAGTTTCGGGCACCTATAGAAGCTAAACTGTGAGGAATTTGAAGATGATGCAAACTAGAGTTTCGTGACATTTTGTCTGTATATTTTGAATATATTTTTTTCAAAAATTTTGGAATCATGTTGCACTTCTTTTTCCATCTCCCTCAAAAACTAGTACTTTTAAAAAAACAACATTTTTAAAAAGTGACCCTCACCGTATAACACATAACTTTTTTTTCATGAAGGATAAAATTATAATTCTTTCAAATTTAGATTTGTAACTTTGATATCTAGTGCTTCCACTTGGTTAGATATTTTTTATTTAATATTTTTCTTTAATCAAGTTTGAAGTCAAACCAATTACAATTCAAACATAACATGACCATATAACACAACTTTTTTGTATGTATCGAAATTCAATTTTATTTTTTTGTTGGATCAAGGACTTCAATATTTGGTGCACTCATATTTTTCATTTTTTTTTTGATAATCTTCTATTTTTTTCACATGTGTAGAACAAAGAGCTTGATTTTTGGTGAAAATCCTATGTTTAATAAAACTAGAAAATAAATATAATAATCAAATTTAATTTAATTAAAATTATACTTTTTTGGAAGCTTATAATAAGGACTACATAATTACAAAAAATAAATTTTAAATGAATCAATTTGATCTCCCAAAAGGTAAATCAAAAGTGGTTTTTAATCAGCATTTTGATAGGTGTAAAGGAGACTCTGTTATAGGTGCATGGTTTAAAAGTAGCGGGGTTCTATCCAAGGGGGCTTGGTATAAGGTGGTTTGATCAAACCCTCTTCAATTGGAATCCTTTAAATGGAACTTTTCAAGGCTTAAATCATTATATTTTTAAAAAATATGTGATTTCAGCAAAAATCAGGATCTCCCAGAAAGTGTAAATGACTATTGTGGCAGCACGAAAATCACTTGTGAGAAATAGTTAGGTAAATTCATTACACATTGATAATGTTGTTGAATATTCTAACCATCATTTTGAGTAGTTTTAAAATTCAAGGGGGGTTAATTTATAGTGTATAGTTATATACATTCCTCCACAAAATGATGTGGAAAAGAATTTAAAAAATTACTATAAGAAATATATAACTATTTGGTTCACTCTAGATCTCTCATACCACAATACTGTGTGGAAGCCATTAACTATGTGAGTTATACCAAAAAAATACATGTTTCTCATAACTTAGCCTTTGTTGGAAATATGAATCAATAACCCACTTGAAGTTGCAGTTCTTCAATGGATCACCAAGAAGAATACCATCCACATGAACAAGAAAGTAGTGCACTATGAGCAAGAAGATAACTTGATCAAATGATGATCTATGATGAATTGATCTAGAATGATTTACAAATATACAAGAGCCTTCCTTATATAGGCAAGATGAGAGGAGGTTGGATAACAACCTTAGTTGCAATCATTAAAATCCTAATACATAATTATAAATTATGCATGAGAGAAATATTAAATGCCCAGATAACTACATGCCTATTAATGAGATATCATCCCATTAAATACTAGTTTCTAGAAAATGACACCTAGGAAACTAACTCCTAAGTAAAATTATTAATGATGTGAATAGTTCCTCACTAATATCTAGTTAGGAAATATTCCATTCACACTAACAACCTCAAAGAGAGTCACTCCATTTGAATCTTAAATTTTTTGAAAAATCATTGTAAAATATTTTTAGAAAATTGTTTCACCATCATGGTTCAACATTCTAGAAGATAGTCATAGCATTTTGCATCCACGTAGTAGATCTTGCTTCTTTGTGAGCTATCCTAATTATGTTAACTTATTTTGATTTCTCAACCAGGTACCATAGCTGACTTGTTCATTGAGATCAATGTTTTCTTTGGGGAGAGATCTTTAAATTATACTATTAAAACTTTTCCATTTACTTTTACTTTAGATTCACTTAGCATGATTCTGAGCATAAGTTCACACTCTCACTAAAGTGGGGGCTAAATTTAGCATAAAAAATTGTCACCATTAATAATTTCACACTAGGTTTAACTCCCCTATGCTTGGACCTAATTATGCATTAATTACCTATTTTACAAATATTCTTAGAAAAAATATGGGAAATCAGTCTGAATCAAAAAATACACATTTGAATACAAAAGGGAACCACCAATGCTAGAGAAACTATGCATTTAATATTATCCACCAACACTATTAGACCCTTAAAAAGGTGGATCTAGTCTAGGGTGTACTACACCCTAGGCCACCTGATTTGGCACCAAATTTATGTCGGCACCGATATTTTATTATTTGAATTTCCAATTTCAATTGTTGATTTTCAACATTTGATTTTGATAACTTAGAAGAATTTCATAAAAATATAAATTATTTTCACCATTTCAATCCTAGTGAATTTAATTGAACAAATCAAGTTTCCTAAAAAGCATTCAAGGGTTAAGAGAAGAATTATCAATATTATTGTAACATTTCATCATTTAAGCATCATGTCATATTTTATGTAATTTTTTCATATACTCTACATGCATTTTTTTTAGAAGAACTAACACTTGTATGTCTTCAAATCAATTCAAGTCAAGAAACAATTGATGCTTTAAGGTGATGAGTATGACTTAAATCCATCAAGGAGATCATATCTAAGTGGTGAGTTGCAACAAGTTGTGAATTCATTGTTTTTTTATCATTATCCAATATCCAACAAAGTATAATCTCTCTTTCTATATCATAATTTTATATTGTGGAGGTAGGAATACTAACACACGGTTTGAATTAAGCAAGCTCCTATATGGCACAACCCTTCCCCTCTTCTCATTTGTTAAAATTACATATTTGAATTGAGTTGAAGAAATATTTAAGACTAATTTCCATTCATGCACTCAAACCCTACAAGTTATTAAGTCACAAAATATGCATTTTCTCATCATTGGAAAAAGTTTTGATAGCAACTCCGAGAAGACAAAAGCTATATCCCAAAGACCTCAAACCTATATTTTCAAATCCCAAAAAATAGGAGGATAGTATAGGGCATATTGTTCCTCAAAACTAGCTAATCTTACACCAAATTTCAACCCCAAGTTCTGTTAGGAACCAGATGAAGAATTAAAAAAAAAACATAAATCAAGCATGGAACAAGAACACAATCACAACATAGTGATTTACCCTGGAAAACCCCAAACCAAGGAAAAACCAGCAATGAAGATCTTCATAATAACCCTCAACCCCAACTGGGCTAAGCCTGAAGGCTTCAACCGGCCACACATACAATGGAGTCACCAAGCCATTATATAGACTTCCATACATGCAAAACCATGGGCTCAAAACCACTTATGGTTAATCCACTAACTCTAACCCAAGAGCTAGTTTAACCCAACAATCCCCCCTTTAAACTTGGTCTTGGGGTTAAAACCAAACCCCCCTTCCACAGGTACATACCAGACCTTTCCTTTTAGGGATCAAGCAAGCCATACAAGGTCTTACAGCCATCATCCCAAATACATGTATTAAATTTTACATTCAACTCCATTAAAATTTTGTTCTTGCTACAACCAGCCTTGGTTGTGGGCACCTGCATACAATGACTTTAACCAGACAACATGCCTAGAGCAGCAACCACAACCAATTGTGCACAATCGAGAGAAATCCAAATTCATCTTGAAAGCCAAACAAGACCTCCATCACAACTAGAATGACCGCATTCATCGCGTTGCTCCGTTAACATTCCAGCTGCACACATGCTCGAACTTCTCCCATTCTCCAAGGCCCAATCTTCAGCTGATTCCTTCAGACTTCTTCAAGTTTGTCAGGCTAAGAAATCTTCACAGAATAAATACCCAGAACCTTAAACACCAGGAAATCTTACATGCATCAACATGCAAGCACATACAAGCCACATGCAAGTCCATGCAAGTACATGCAACACACATGCAAGTACATGCAACTCACAAACCCTGCACATGCAAGCAGAAAGCAAATCCCAAACCTTGCTCTAATACCACTTGTTAGGAACCAGATGAAGAATAAAAACAAAAACATAAATCAAGCATGGAACAAGAACACAATCACAACATAGTGATTTACCCTGGAAAACCCCAAACTAGGGAAAAACCAGCAATGAAGATCTTCATAATAACCCTCAGCCCCAACTGGGCTAAGCCTGGAGGCTTCAACCAACCACACATACAATGGAGTCACCAAGCCATTATATAGACTTCCATACATGCAAAACCATGGGCTCAAAACCACTTATGGTTAATCCACTAACTCTAACCCAAGAGCTAGTTTAACCCAACAGGTTCCTTTATGTCTACCCTCTACATTTTTGAATCTCATTTTTGTCTAATTGCATTTAATTTATCAAAAATCATAATAGAATACTACACTTTCATAGTTTGCATAATTAGATCATTGCATCCTGAAAATTAGTCAATTACCAATCATTCAAATAATCATCACACACATTATGAATACCAGATTAAAGCTCAAATACATCATTTTGACTCTCCCAAATAGGTTTGTAGCTAAGTGGGTGTTGAGGTTACCTTTAATACAAACAAAAAAATAATTGGGGAGAGTGTTCTCATCATTTTTCTAATGAAATAGCTTCTAGGTGGGATAAATCCTTTTGGAGTAGTTGTAGAGTCCAAAACTAGCCATTAATAGCATACAAGGAGGTAGGTGGGAGAGAGTATTGCCAAAGGAAAGAGTTTCAAAGTTTTAGAATTGAGAATACCTCAAGTCTAATACCACATGACAAGAGTTAAATTTCAAGAGTATAGTATAGTAGATATCTAAATAGGGAGATATATAAACCTATGATCTCGATGAGGTGACATAGTTTAAATTATAAGGAGTTATATTTTAGGGTTTCCATGGGAAAGTTACTAAATTAAGGGTAAGCTTGAAGCATCAATCATGAAGGGTAACTTATGAAAGTATTGGGGAGTTAAGGTTTGAGAAAAATATATGCTAGTAGGAAAAGGTGCAAAATTTTGACTAAAATAGGGGAAGAGTGGAGTTTGGGAAAAGTGCATGCTACTAAGGAATGGTACAATTTAATTATAACAAATAATGGAAAGAGTGGAGTTTGTTGAAAAGGGATGATGGGACAGAGAACTCTAAAACCTTGATAGAGATAAAGGTTAAAGGTAGACTTGGAAGAAAAAGAATGATCAATTTAGAAAGTTTGATATAAAAATAAGAATAAACAGAATGGTATAGTCAGACATAAAGATATGCCAAAATGGGAAAATATAACAAGGGTAAGAGAAAGAGTGGGGAATGGATGAATAGAAAGTAGGTATTAGGGAATTTGAGGGATTAAGGATTATCAATAAGGTATACTAGAAATCAAAGTAAGGGCATGCCTAAAACTTTGATTGTAAGCATGAAGGAATTAAAAGTCAAGGTTTAATAAAAGGATACGCTAGTGTAGACACTCAAAAAGTCTTGATCGATATTACACATATAATTCTAATTAACTAACATCATTTAGTTAAATTCATCAACTTCTACTATTAATCAAATAATTAACTTTATTGGATCAATTCACTTTCTTCTTAATAATGTTCATCTTATTTAATTAAAATCAAAATACTAAATTAAATCCCCCTAAGTCCTCTTATTTGATTAAATATATCAAACTATTTAATTAAATGTCATAAATCCCCTAACCCACTCAAGTTGATTAATTATGAATTAATTAACTCTAATCACTCTCTAATCCTCATTACCCATTTCTCTAGCTTTTAACTTCACCAAAGTTAAATCAACCCATGGTCAACTAACCAAGTTGCACATGAAAATAATTTCTTCTAATTAACTAAATAGCCTATTTTTCTCATAGAGGTTCTTAGGAATATTCCTCCCAACAACCCCTTCATTCAATTTCCCTCCAAATGGCTTTTAAGTCCTCTTACAAACTCATAAATACCTCTTACAAGGGCATTTAATTGCACTTACATGCCATCTTGTCCCTCTTACAAAGGCATTTAATTGCACTTACATATCATCTTGTCCCTAGATTACATCTCAAACATATTCATTCAATTCTCTTGCATCCTCTTACAAATCCACCTACATTCCTTAACTCTACACATTCTCCAAAATGTGCTCCACCTCCATCCATTAGTCTTGTGACAAGTGTCACAATTCTATTGGCTCCCCTTTTAGTCCCACATTCACCAATTTTGCTCAATCTTCAACCCTTGAATCCTATAAGTAGAGGATTTTTCTACACAATATGGATCCACAATCTCATGCAATCTCGCACTATAGGAATTTTCACTCATAGAAATCACTCATTTATACTAATTTTCATCATATTTTAGTTTTGTTTTCATTGCCACTTGTAGTGAATCTCATACACTTGGAATCACTTACATCTTAGAGATTATCAAAGGGATTGGGAAAGGGATAATTTCCACATCAAAGTGGCACCAATCCCCCTATGGGATGGAAGTTTGGTCTATTTAGTTTGATTACATGCTCTTATTTGATTTCTTTTATGGTTTTATTTCATGTTTTTATCTTTGTTTGATCAAGAATCTCATAGGGAATGCTTTTTTTGTGCTTTCTAACATGACTAACCTTATTTTTTTGTCTCAAGTGTTAGCTAGTTGTAGATTGGCATTCACATTTTGGCATTAGAAGGAGGGCTAACCATTTAAAAATTTGATATTTTGGCTTGAAAATAACATTTTTTGTAGCTATAGGAAGACGACGCCACTTCTTATGTCCAGAGTCTTGCCTTTTCTTGTAGATATAGTGTCACTTTTTCTTACAGCACTGTCTTTGTCACGTTGTGCTGCCTTTTCTATGCTCTGTCACACTGCCTTCGCTAAAGTGTCACTTTTGACTTCTTGATCAAACTGTCATTTCCAAATTTCAACCAAACCGTCACTTCTAATTTTGCACTGCTTTTTCATTTACTGTGTTGCTTTTGTGCTCTTTGTATGTTGTAGATTTTCGCTTATTTATTTCACTAGAGCATCGCCTTTGATTTCATTGCCACCTTTGTTGCCAATACAACAGTTCCTTCATCATCCAGTGCCACCTTTGTAGATTGAAGAGAAACATCAACTTGGAAAACTAAAATCATTTTTTAATGCTCATTCCAATAGCCTAAAATTTCCATTTTTGCTTTTCATCTTCTGTTTTAGGACCAACTAGCATTGCTTTGGGTTTAAAATTAATCATTGAATTGAGCTTTACAAATTGGTTAAAATTGAACCTACAAAATTACTAGATCATTGCTATGTGGGATTAAAATTGAACAAGGAAAAGTCACACTTAGTTTGGTGCTTAAAATAAATTCACCATTTATCTGAAGGCTAAAATGAACAAGTTCTTAAAGTGATTGATCTTTTTTTTTACATGCATTGAGTGTGTATCCTCTACCCTTGCGCTTTGTACGATCTTGGGTGAAGAGAAACACTCAAGGTGTTATTTTCTTTCTTTTGTGTATTTGATAGGTGTATCCTCTCCCCTCATGCCTTTTGGCGATCTTGGGTTACAAAAAGCATCTTGATATTTTTCTAAACATTTTGAATTTATGTCAAAGTGTTACCTTTAGAAGGGCCTGCCTCCCAACTTGTGAGAGGGAAGGACCCAAAGTGGTGATTTCATATTCGATTTGCTATATAAATGAAAAGGTGGTGATTAAAGTCATCAACCAGCTGGTGTTGGTATCCCATACCAACAAGTGCCACCCGTAGTATCCATGTGATACATTAAAATCCCTTCTTAGGAAGGGACTGGGAGGCCTCTTAATTGAGATAATATTTCCATGTGCATGGCACCAGTGTTTTATCCCAAATATCTGAATTAAGAACCAACTTGTTGTAGAGACCAAAAACCTTTATGCTTGCTAGTGCAGGAATGGTCATCCTAAAGCTGCCCCACATTCCACTATTCATTGTAGGAATATAAAATTCTAAGTTAGATCCTCAGATCTTCAAGGTTTGAGATTTGGTGTGCCTATTCCATGTAAGGGGGATCCTGTGTCACCAAATCTCTAGTTGTTTTCTTTTTCTTAGTGTTTAGAGCAATCTAAGTGGCGACTCAACAAGTAGCATCTCTTCAGCCTAGGATTGTGCATTTTTATGAGTTAGTTGAACACATTGCTTGGTTCCAAAACATTGAAACAAACATTTAACAATCACCGAAATTTCAAACCATTTGAAAAGAGTGAATACCTTAGAAGATTCCAATTATTACTACTTATCCCTGAGGATCTCATCTCTACAGGCTTCTAAATACTCAGGCTCATATCTCAATTCACTCTCTTCAAAGTTAACCTAGGGGAACTATGGCCTTGTCTCTTTGACTTTCACATAATGAACCTGATGGAATGAAAAGGAGCTAAGACATAGACATTTAGTTCAAAATTTAAGCAAGATAAGTTGATGTGGTAAAAATAATTCATTAATCAAGTTAAAATCACAATTGAACCCCACACATGTGCTTGTCTTCATGATTTCTCGCAAGGTCAAAATTCCTAAAAGAAGGTCCACATGTCCCCACTTCAAGCTTAGACATCATATCCCAAAGGCTATCAGGAAACACATTGTGGCACTCTACTACAATAGGAACATCTTGGTAAGGAAGTTTTATAGATGTGTTTCTTTGAGGAATGATCTAGAATTGTATGTCCAATATGAGCCCCTCATTTAACCTATTGATCTTGAGTCATTTATAGGGTAAAGCATGTTCTTCAACACCTTGTTCCTGTAAACAAAGTTCTTCTAGGTTCATCTAGAGTCAAAACAAACACCTCCATCCATCCTCAAAGCATTTAAAAAAATACATCTCCCAAACAACTTTCTAGAACTTTGGAAACATTCTTATGCTAGACTTTGGGTAAATCCTTAGACCAAATCAAAATCATCTTGTTTAGTTAGGTGTGTGGAAATGAATCTTTTCTCACACACTTAGTTAAATTAGCACACCCCTTTGGACAAGTTCATCCTAAGATCACATCTACATCTTGGGGTTTACAAGTTCATCATCCAAATAAAAAAAAATCAAAATCAAAATCCGAAGGTCTAGAATTGATCCAAAGTTCTTAAAAGTTCAAACATCCATATCATTCAGCCTCTCATTTTCCATATCATCGTCATTTGATTCTAAAACATCCTAGAATTTCCTTTTGTACCTGAAGTTAAGATCAACCAAAGGAGTTAAAGGTTTAGCCCACATATTCCTAAAAGTTGATCCCAATTTTATGGTCCAAACAAGGTCACAATACAAGAAGAGCATGGAACAAAACAAAGAAACATCAACTACAAGTGATTTGAGTCAAATGGACTTTGACCCTAGGGTATCTACCAACCCTCAACCTAACCCCCCTCAACTACTACAAGATCTTTAAGAGGGAGGATGCCACATGTGGAGGATACATCACAACCAATTACAAAGGGATGTCTCAAGATGAATTGCTTGAATTAGTACAAAATACCTAAACCCACAAACTTGTCAACACAGTCATGAAACTAAATCCCACCCAATACATGTTGGCATTGGAAAAAGGAGCTAAAATCCCTTTTGATTTTGATGTAAGCACCATTGTGAAGAAAACTTTAGTGAACATCCAACAAACATCACTTCACCCTCATTCCCAAGCATAATCCAAACAATAACTCAATCATCATCATCTCATGCACCAATCCAACCTATGCTCACCAAAGGAAGCTCACTACTCCAAGTCCTTCGAGGGCACCTAGATCTTGTAAATTCCTTCAAAAGGATAATATGTCAAATTTGTGATGTTCAAGTCTAAAATGATGAGTCAAGGAAATGTAAAGCCTACTTTTAATGTATTCAAATCATTTACTAAGTCCTTAGGTGGTCACCTTATTAGATTTTCAAAATATTGTTAAAAGGTGGGAAAGATGTCATGATGTGAACAAAAGTGCCCAAATTAGGCATGTTAAGAGTTATGAAGTAGTTTTCAACCGATGAGAAGTTGGGCGGTCAGTTACTAAAGGGGAAAATTTATAAAAATCAAGTGTAAGGCGAGGAAAGGAGATTCCATTGTATTCTTGTAATAAAAATTTGAGAAATAAAAGGCACTGTCTGCAAAATTTTGTGTTTTCCTCCTTTTTACCAATCCCTGTATAGACTATATTGAGGTCTAGGGGTTACAAATTTTTTGTTTCATTATCAAGAAATGAATCATTTATCCTCTTGAAGAGATTTAAAGTAGTTTCTTTCTATTTAGTGCATTTTGAAAAAATTAATTTGGTAAACCCTCAAAAATAGGGTTTGAGAGTCTTTTAAGGGCATAAATCCTCCATCTCATCGATGTAGGCATGAAGGGTCGATGGGATGGATTGTAGTTAGTGTCTTTTCATTTTTTTTAATGTTTCTTGTGGTGACAGGGCAGTAGGAGATGAATATACAAGAATATGATGTTGTTTCATTGTAAAATCTATGTTTTCATCTTGAACCATGAAGGCTACAAGTAGGGTATGGAAGGATTTGCATGTGCACAAGCTTGAAGATGATTTCAAAAGAATAAGCATGTATATTGAGACAAATTTTAGGTGGTGGCTTGTTTGTTGGAGGTCTTCAAGTGCTTTGTTCATGAAACCCTCCTTGTTTTGGTGCTTATTCACCTTATATACAAGGGTTTAATTAAATAGTATGTTTTCAAACTTTTGTATCCTTAAGAACTAAATAATCTTGAGTTTGGGGATATGAAAAATGATTGTTTGAGGTTGGAAAGTGATTTGGGGTGGTGTAAAGGTGACTCCCTTTGTAAAATATGCTTAAATTAGTAGCCTTTCCAACATACAGTGCAAGGAACTGATAATTTCTTTAAAGTAGATTGTTGAAATCTTTTCTTATGTTGATGAGGGAAATAAAGGGTCTCTAATTATGTATTTGTTTCTTGGAGTCTAAACTTGGTTTGTGGGATCACCCAATCTAAGGGTATATTGGCCTACTAAGAACATAATGGTTTATGTGCTCAAAACAAAGAACTTGCGTAAACAATGATATTGGTGAATAGATTTGTGTTGGAACTGACTACACAATGGTATTGAACTTTTATTAATGCTTGGATAAAGTTAAGAAGGCAGAGTTTGAAAGTATTGATGTTCTGGACATGTGTGTTCATTGTACTCAAATGGTGTTTTGTATACAAGAACTTGATTGTCTATTGGGATAGTCATGTGACTGATGAAAGGTGCCTTGGAACTGTCTGAAAATATGTTGGGAAATGTTCTTCTTTGTTTTGGATAAGTTTATAGGGGAGTGTATGTTATTTTGATGATTTGAACATGGTGTTTCTAAGGTGTAAAAGTGGAACCATGACTGTGAAATCAGTGGCTTTTATGTTATGATTCATTTTCAGTTAAAGTTATGTATCTTGAAGGTCTGTGAACAGGGTAATAGCATGATGAATTTCTTGGTGATCATTGCCTAGAAGATTGACATGGTGAGGAAGGTTGATTGTTATCATTTTTCCTTGGTAATAGAATTCTTTGAGGAATGAAAGTGTTAGTAATGAAGGGAATATAAGGGTCTAATGGTTTCTAGTCAAGATTATGTTTATATAGTCATTTTGTGTTTGATGAAGATATGGATTACTATTTTGTGAGATAGAAGATTTGTGGCTTTGTGAATGGCTGGGGAAAAATGAAGGATGTTAAGTTGATAGGTGAATTTGATGAAGAAATGAAGCAATTTCTATTGTTAGACTAATTTTATCTTCTCCTAATTCAATTGGGGTTTGATTTTCCCTGTGAAATGATGTTGTTGAGGGGTTTGGTATGATGCTCTACATCACACCCACTTGTCAACAATCAAACTGAGAGGCCAACACAATCTTGGGTATGCCTATCATCATCCCAAGAGACCCTAAACATCCATATGTTCCACTTGTCTTAAGAGACTCGAACATATCATCCACTTTCCATGCCACACCCGCCTATGCCCTTGGTACACAAGGTTACACCCCCAACATCTGACAAGGACAAGTTAATTTATTTGGAAAAGGGGGTACCTTCAATGATTCATCTTCACTTCCACAAGGGAAAATGTCATAAATTTACCCACCATTCCCCATATTGACACCTTCACCCACAACAATTCAAGGTATAGGACAAATCACTTCATTAAACATATCAATCCAAAATCAACCAAATCAATTCAACCCCCCAAGCAAAAATAAAATCAGCACATCTATCACATCAAATCCTCCAAATGTGCCACTGATATTGCAACACCAAGTGGCATCAACCCAAATATCTCAACCACTAATCACATCATCTGACAACACCTCAAAAATCCCAAAATATAGTCTCACAAGGGCTTGGCACGTCAAATATGATTTTGAATCCACCATCCACCACTCAACCCCTTGCTATCACTCAACAAACATTTCAACAACCACCCCAACAACCTCTTGTCACGTCATCTCACACAATCCCTCAAAATCCCCCACCTCCACCTCCAAATCCCAATGCAACAATTAGTATAGTAGTACATTGCAAGTAGCACAACAAGCTTACCAAAAGGCCTTGTAGCAATTTCAATCCCAACAAGCTCAAGAACAAGCACAAACACAAGATTTTCTACAACAGTAACAAGTCACACTGTAGGAAAAAAAACAAGCTCAAGCTCAATCCAAAGCACAAGCTCAATACCAAGCACAACAAGCACAAGCACAATTCTTGTTACAATAGCAATCCTATCAACAAGCTCTACAACAACATTGCACACAACAACAAGACTTGGTAGCACAAGAGCAGCAAACAACACAACAACAGGCCCAACAACAAGTGTTATTGGCACAACAACAACAACAAAATCAAGCCCACCAATAAGAATTTTTGGCACAACAACAACAGGAATACCAACAAGCATTGCTTGCACAACAAAGCTTCCAACAACCTTTCACAAAAAAAAATAGAAAAATTCCTTGAACCTTAACACGTAAGTAACACACGCCACCTCGTCATTTACCCAACAAACCATACCACCCAAAAACATGCACATTCCACCACCAGATCCACAAGTTGATCTTTCCACACAGGTCAAATTGCTCTCATAGCAAATACAGGACATTCAATCTAGAAAATCCAAAAAATCATACAACCAATGAGATTTGTGCCCCTATCCATTTGATAGGAATATCACTATGGTTCCATTCCCACTAGGATTCAAAATACCAAAATTTGACAAATATTGAGGAAAATGAAATCTTGATGATCATATCAGAGAATTTCACATACATTGAATGGAAGTAGCATATGACGATTCCTATTTGATGCGACTCTTCCTCCAAAGTTTGGTTGATCTTGTAATGGAATGGTTATCTCGCTTACCCCCTGGAATTAAAAATTTCCAAGAAATCATGGACCAATTCATAGAAAACTATTCATTTAACCTAGACATCGAGGTAAGCCTGGAGGAACTATCTGGCCTCAAACAAGCTAGGGGAGAGAAATTTGTGGCTTTGTTACAATGATGGAGATCCAGAGCCAGCAAAAGCGAATGGTCCTTGCCAGCGGAACAACAAATTGGAACCATCATCTCTAATCTTGAAGGGGAGTTTTCCTTCCATCTAAAAATGAAATGTATCACAACGTACAATGAATTAATCCCCAAATATCTCAACATTAAGAGAGCCCTTATAGCACAAGCATGTGCACTCTTGTACCAAGATGCAATAGACCACCAACAAGCTACAATGACAAACTCCGCACTTGGGCTAAAAATAAAAACATTACCAATGATGGTGTTGTTGATGCCAAAGTTATTATTAGTGCTCCAAGACAAAACACATAACAACAAACGTACCCATAACATAACACTCATCAACCACAAATCAACACACAACAACCCATTCACCAAAACACCCCACAAACAAACCCATCATAACAACAATCGAATAATCAAATAGTCAACAATTTGAACACTCAAGGAGGACCAGCCCCAAGGAACAAATATCCACCAAAACGTAAGTAGACACCACTAGGGGAACCCATTGAATCTTTCATGTAACAACTAGTGCAAGAAAACCTCATCACACTCGCTGTTTATGAAAATTACCAAAAGCCTCAAGTTAAATCACCATAGTATAATAAGAAGCACCTTTGTGATTTTCACAAAATCAAGGGACACGCAATAGAGCTAGTTGTATGAGACTCACAAATCTTATCCAAGACCTCATCGGTGATAAAGTCATAACCATTGACCAACTAGCAAGGAATCAATATCTCAAGATATACACGAATCCAATGCTGGATCACAACAATGGAAAAGGAAAGAATTACACCAATGTAAACCATATCTATGACCATGTTGTAGCATCATTGGATGAGTTTGTAATAGGCGTCAACATCAAAGGACCTAGAGACAACTATGGAGTCACCACACACAATGGCAGGATTTCTCTCCTAGGACCATCACCACCACCTAAGGCACCACCTGCCAAACCAAAATAAAACTCTAGTGGTTATAGCATCTTGAAAGAACTAAAAAAGATGCCAACCCAAATCTCCATCATGGAATTGCTTAAAATATCACTTGCACTTAGGGACATCCTAGAGAAAGCCTTGATCGCATCCTTCATTCCCACAGACATTGATGCAGATCAATTTCAAGCTATGGTTGGACATGTATTACTACACCACATCTACTTACATTTTTTGAGCATGACCTCCTAACCCAACCATCACATAACTGTGCACTCCACCTTGAGGTCTTGTTCCATAACTTGAACAAAGTCAAGTGAGTCTTGGTGGATGGGGGTGCAAGCTTGAATATTTATACTTTGCAGCTAATCAAAAATCTAGGCTTTTCTAAGGATTTTATTGAAAAAGGAAAGTGGATAGCCATCACTAGTAGAATTTGGAAAATAAATGACTACATGACTAAAAATTTTAGTCACAAGACTAACACTAGTAGAATTTGGAAAATAAATGACTAATTTGGTCATTTATAAGTGACTAATTTGGTCATCAGGTAAAATCACAACTAAATGACTAATATTAGACAAAAAAAAATGGCTAAATAAATGACTATTACTCCTCTATTCTTTTTTCTTTTGAATTTGATCATAATCCATAGAGCTTAAGCCCCCCTCATGGGACCCCTACCTAAGTGGGCCATTTGGTGCAGGTACCATACACCTTGCAATCTTGTTGTTTGAAATTTTTTTTTTGATTAATTTTTCATTACTTATACTTACCATATTTTGGGTGTTCTATTTGGAGTGGAACTAGGTGTCATTATAGTTTCTATTTACAACTATAATAAATTGTAAGGTGCAAGTAGTCTAAATGGAAAGAGCATGGGGATTTGGAGAGAATCATGGAGTAGTTATGAAAATGTTAGGATAACAATACTTAGCTAACTAAGGTTGATTTGGGTGTTGAAATTTATGTATGGAGATGGATGTCTAAATTATATATTAGTTTACAACACATGGTTTTTTTTGCACACTCATATATATTAAGTGCTAGGGTTAGAGATATTATCATAATATTTTATAAGTACAAATATATTTCCAAAATATCTCCAAAACTATATTCACAAATATGATCTTCTATAGAGCCTGATTATATTCCTGATTAAGAGGTTTTAGCAATTGACTTCATGTACTACACAAATGTATGCAAAAAATGGATGAAAATATTGCCTAATTGACCTTCCCCACTTCTTCAACGTACCCATTGCACACTAAGGTGCAATTGCTAGTTTATAGAACATATAATAATAATAAAAATTTCTAAATATATTTTACCATCTTGCAACCCATTGATATTGGACAATGTACGGTTTCAACGATGCCCCTAAAACTAAATGTAAATAAATTAAAAAAATATATTTCCTTTTATAGATCAAATATTTTGAAAGAGCGAAATTTCACGCTTTCAAATCGAGAAAAGAGGGAAGAAGTTCAGAAACCAAATTAAATGAAAAACACATTTGAAGTTTGGAAAGAGAAAAAAATTCAAGAAAACAAATCAAATAGAAAAACCATGTCCTGCATCAAACAAGAATTCAGTGAGAAGGGCCATGACTCCTTGTTATGTTATTCCCCAAAGACTTGGAAGATGTGCCCGATGAAGAAGACTTCATGAATACTTATGAAATTGTTTAATTGGAGTTGGGTATGCGTAGGATCACGATGGGCCAAAAAGTGGCAATATGATGGGTATTTGTAGGGTAAGTGGCTGACAACTTTTTTTTAACCCAAAATTGATGAAATGAAAAGGGTTTTAAAGGACATTCTCAGCTTTCCACCAATATAAATTATACTTTACTTTTAATCTAATAAATAATTATTATTTATTTTCTATTTGAATTACAACTAAAGTGTTGATTGATAGGCTGGTTGAAAAACATCTATAACTTTCAAATGGTATCACATTTTTTGAATCCAAAACATGCATCACATTCTATGATTTGCATACTATAGGATTAAAAAAAGAAAAAATGAATTTCATGATTTTTTTACCAAGTTAAGGTGGTCGACATACGATTTTTAATATTTTTTTAAAGTTTTACAAAAAAATTAATAATTAATTATTTACTAGGAAAAAATTACAAAAAAAAATGCATCACATCTGGACATGAGTCCTCTACTTATGTCTAAAATATTATAAACATATTATCATTCTATTGTGGTTAGGGTGGTCGGTGACACCTACTTCTTATTTTTCCCTAAATTTAAGTACTCTTGCATTGAAATTTCAAATTTTCACCAAATAAATTTTATTTAAAAAATAAACATAGTAGTTTATAAACTACATTCAATTTGATACAGATTCTATTCTTACATATTTTTGAAATAATATAGATAACTTATTTAAATTTTTATGTCAAGTTGCCTAACTCTGATTTTTTTGAATTTTTTGCCACTTAAGGGCCTGTTTTTTCCATGATGATCCTGCACATACCCAGTTGCTTTCACCTCTGATGGGCATGTCCTAGGTTAGATTATTAGTATTTCTCTTTGTTTTGTAAATTAAAAATCTCAAGCATAGTTCATATGTTTCACATCTTTGTAACATGGTTTTTACATGTATTTTTAATGAATCCATTTTGTGCATATCCTGCAATCATGGCAATACACATTTTACATACATTTCTAGTTGTAACTATAACATCTAAAAAATGTACCCCTTCCATTATGCTTCGATGAATGGCCATACCCTGTTCCAAAGCTCTGATTTTGTCACATGCAAGCAAGATGCTGTCAAAGGTTGTCGAGTATGGCTCTACACCTACAAATTACATTTTCTTGAATGCTTCTAAATTATTTTCAAGAAATCTATTTTGTGCACATTTCCTACAATCATTGCAATTTACAAGGACACATCTCTTTGAGGCATTTCATCAAATAGTTCATTTTCCTTGTCTATGCTTCCATATTAGGAAGCTTGTCAATTGCTTTTCTTGAATGTTTCTAAACCCTTTTCAATATGCTCCCCCATGTTCGAGGATGGGGATGTATTTCTCAAATAAGTTTTTCTCAATGGTTCCACATTTTGCGTACTTCTCTACTAGGGTAGTTTTAACTATAACATCTGAAAAAAGTGTCCCTCCTTTTATTCTTAGATTGATGTCTAAACCCTATTCCAAACTTCCCATTTTGGCATTGACAGGGAGGATGTTAGTAAAGTTGTGGAATTTAGTTTACAACTGCCAATCGCATTTTCTTGATAGTTTTAAAATCCCTTAAAAAAATGAATTTTGTGCACCCTGCAACCATGGCATTCCATGAGATCACATTTCTTTGAGGCATTCTTTCAAACAACACAAGTTCCTTGTCTATGCTTCCATATGTTGCATACACGTCTACAAGAGCATTTCCAACTATCATATCTATCAAAAATACCCCTTCCATAAAAAATTGATGGATTTTTATACCCTATTCCAAAACTCTCCCATTTTAGCAAAGACAAGAAGGATTTTGGAAAAGGTTCTCGAATTTGGCTTTACACTTGCCAATTACATTTTCTTGAAAGTTTCTAAATCCTTTTCAACAAATCCATTTTATCCATATCCTGTAGTCATTCCATTTCATGAGATGACATATCTTTGAGGAATTATCTTAAACACTTGACAAGCCTTGTCTACGGTTCCACATTTTGCATACATGTCTACCAGGGCACTTGCAAGTCGGCTTTGATGTACTATGTTTAAACCTATTCCAAAGCTCCTATTTTGGCACAATCAGGCAAGATGTTGGAAAACATTGTCAAGTATGGCTTTACACATTCCAATTGTATTTGGTTGAAAGACAATGCATACCCCTCAAGCCCTTTCTTATAGGTTTCACCCTTGAGATATTTATTACTGTTGAAAAATACGGATGTTCATTAACAGTATTGAAACAACATCTGATATACAACTATTAATTGGAAAAGAACTTCAAAGAAAAACATAATATATAGGCAACAATTATGAGGAAACTATGCAATGATAGGTACCATTTATAACTTGTAATCAATCAAGATTTTATTGATATTAACTACATGCATATATTTCTAGAATCTTGTGGCCTTTTTGTAGAACATATTGCTAGAGACAGACAAGGCACTTGCAAACACATAAAAATAGATCATGTTTGAGCTCTATAATGGTTGTAGCTGCCTCTAATTGCAACTTTTGTACTCATGATTACCGGTGAATTTTGTTCTTTTGCTGCAAAGCCACCTTTGAAAACGATCATAGTGTCATTCAATCATTGCTTCTAGCACTCAAACAGGAATGCCACTGGTCACAATTTACACCTCTTTTTTTTAAAAAACCATATTTAGTCTAGATTTGAGATTGGAAAGGATTTTTCCCCTTGACATTGATTCTTAAGTAGGTAAAAACCTTAGCCTAGTATCCTACACATCAATCAAGATGCCATCAAGCTCTATCACAACATCTAGTATTTATTTCTAGCCTCATTCTCTATCAACTTCTCAGATCCATACTGACCCAATCTTTTGTGGTCAAACAACAATTTGAACCACCGAGAATTTGTGACACACAATGCTATGGCGAACCTTAAAATCTCCAAAGCAATATGTTGTAATGCTTAAAGGCATGGTTTTTGTAATGATAACAAATTGTTCAGTAACTTCTCTTCACTGTTGTTTTCATTTTATATCTAATGAAAAGCCTAGGGATAGTGATATGTGAAAGTGACATTCTTTTATACATGATGACGATATGTCTTATTACAACCTTCCTTTGCATTTCATAATGGATGTTTCTTTTTGACTATCACAACATAATGTATTAAATAAAGCAAGTAGAGCTCTAAAATATTTTCTCTATATGTAAAGCTATGAAAAATGTTTTGATGTTTATAGGATTTTAATAATGACCTTGAAATTACATACAATTGTAATCCATCCATAGAATTTAACATTTAATAACGACAAAGAATAATTCAATTATGCTTAATTCCAAAGTATTGTAGATGAATAGAGATTGTGATGCTTAAATAACCTTACCTTAAAATTTTTGAAGTCCTTGAAAAAATTATGATTTTGCATGATCAAAATATTTGCAAAGAAAACCCCTAGAAAAGGTAAAAAAACACCCAAAAAAAGTAGATTGAACACTTAAAGGTGCTTCAAAGTCTCAACAATTTCCATTTTTTGCACATAAAAGTCCTCTTGAAGCTTAGTGAACTCTGTGAGATCATTTTTTCAGATTTAATGCTTTTTTCTTGCTTGCTTGGGTTCTCGTACTAGGCCCAACATGACTCTTATTTCTTTTACTTTAGTGTCTTGCTTGATTTGGCCCTCTTGGTGTTCTTTTAGGTTTTTAATCAAGATTTTGATCTCAGTAGCACTATTCCTTATAGTACTATCTAGAATTAAGCAATTTTAGTGGGATTTTGCTTTGTATTATCTTTTATTGAAATTTTGTTTGGTGTGAGATTATTGCAAATTTTGAACCAGTTTTGTCAAAGATATGAAGAAAATAACTCAAAATTTGTCCCATTTTGTTGGAAGTGTACATCCTGTTAAGTCTACACTATTGAATTCAGTGTTGATACTTTTTTTATTATTTTCAAGTGCTAACTACTTTACCATTGGACTTCTTGTTTTTTTTAATAAAAATCTATCAATCTTACTAGTTTACTTCTATATCAATGAAAAATGCTTTAAGACATACATTCGCATAGTTATTTTCTTTTTGTGTGCTTCTTTCTTAGTGTTCGATTAAACTAAATGCTTCTTATGGCCATAAAAATGTAATTTGGATGATGATATCTAGTTAGGAATTTAATTTTTAATACAAAAAAAAATTGATTATTTTATTGATGCATTAGTTGTGGTCTTGGAGACCACTCCCATTATAAACATCAGTTTATGCATCAACCCTCCTATTTCCAATTATAAAAAATCATAAATGACCACAACACCTATTAACATGTTGCTTTTATGGCTTCACCCATTATGTTGCTCCAATTGACACCTCCAACATCTTTCAGGTTAGTGATGCTTTTCTGCCAATGGTTCTCTGCTAGGGGTATCTTAATTAGTGATTATGAAAGGTTGTTTGAACTTGAAGTGATCTTCAAATCCTTCCCATGCACTAGGCATATTTTCAAGGATTAAATCTTCCTCATGATTGACTGCCTGTGTTGTTAGAAAATCAATTTCTTGATTAACCTCTTTGTGACAATGTTGAATTATGAAAAACACTAGGGTGTCTAATAATGGCCACACATTTTGTCAGATGTTAGCCACCTTCCAATTTGTGAGTGTCTCTTTATGATATCATTGACTATAGTTTTGGGGTCTCCTTCCAATAGAATTGATGGGAATGCAAGATTTGCACATACCTAGAAACACAAAAGGAGAGCTTGTGCTTATACTTCATTCTTAGTTGCTTCCTTCAATTTATTTTTAATGTTATTTATCATATTTATGAAAATATTAAGAAACAAAAATGTTGTATGCAGGTTCTGAAGCATAGTTTGTTACTTGATAATAGTTCATAGACAATGCCCTAACTTAGTGTTCTCCCTATTTTTCATTGTAACAAAGAAAATTTGTTCTTCCTTTGTGCCTTTTAGCCTTTCTCGTACTCATTTGTAAGAAAATAAAAGAAAATTCAATGTGTATGGTTGAGCAATGCTAGATTGAGCTGGTTTGTTTAAAACTAGATTTTTTTTTTAGCACATAATTTACTTTATCTCAAATATACATCTTTTATATGGTTCTATGCCAAAAAAATGGTAATTTATATTCTTCCTATCATAAAAATAGTCTTTAAGTTTGTTATTTTTCTTAGCTAAGGACAATGAGGTATAAGGTCTCAAGATAAAGGTAAACATTCTGCATAGTTTCAAATGGTGGAAGTGGCACTTTTGAAGTTGGATTTTATGTATAACAGATTTACTACTTTCTATAAAAAATATTATTAATACTCTTTTGAAATAAAATAATATTATACCTTATTTGCACTAAATACAAAGACAAGGATGCAACCCTATCTCATGTAACCCTTTTTTATTAATGGCCTGTGTAATTTTTTCTTAGTTTCACAAAATTTATATTTCTTTTTGAGACTTAGAAAAGGCTCCTTTGAAGTAATTCAAAATGCCAATAAAGAATTATAGGTTTCTTTCAATTTCCATCTTTGGATTATTGTTTATATTGAATTTAATTGACCATGCTTTTTCCCAGGTTTTGGTGTAGAAGCATTTTTTAATCTAGACCTAGAGTTTATATTATAGAGTTGGTGTTGTTGGAGTGTTCTAGGTATTGCCATTGCACACTATTGCAAACAACATGGTTAGATTTACAATGCCCCACTACTCTTTACTACAGTTTTTGCATTTTGCATTGGTTGTTGGAGATTAAAAGGTTGAAATGATTTTGCATTCAAGAAATTTTGTATTCTTAGATTGTGGTCACTAATTATTCTATAACTGTCTACCACCTCAATTTAATTTTCCATTGCCAACAAGCATTGATTCTCCATGTTATCTATCATAAGACAAGTATAAATAGTAGAGGTATAAATTTGAGAGTACAAGATAGGCTAAAAATATAAAAGTAGCATTCAGTAGTTAATTGAGAATTTCTGCTCTAAATATCATAGAGAAAAGATTAAGCAACTTGTGAGCAAAGTAGGACTGGGTGAACTAGATGGTTACCCTCACCTCATTCTATTCAGACATTACATACCATGTGACCCCAAGAGAGGTGATTATGCAAATTTTTCAAGTGGCTAGGGTTTCTATGCAATGGCGCAACTAACCCTAGCCTTAACTAATCTAGTTATCCTACATACTTGCTGAAATCTTCCTAGGGGTCACAATACAAAATTTCCTTTGATGTGAATAGGGGTAATGATTCAGAAATTTAGATAGAATCACAATCATCTTATACAAGTGTAGTACCCCTCAATTTATGCTTATGTTTTTTGTTGCATGTTTTCATACTGTTAGACTTTGGTACCTTGGTTTGGATATTTGATCGCTGATTTTGAGCGACAGTGGTTTCATTTTGTGATATGATGATACAATGTATGGTGATTAATGTTTTTTGATATGCTTTGAAATAGTGTAGATGTTTTCCTTCAGTTGATTATTTCTATATATATGTTTATGATGGACTAACTGTTGTTTAATTTGTCAGTCTGATGTGATGTGTATTGGTGTGGAGAACAAAATCACATCACTTGCTTGCGAGTGCCCTATGATGTCCGTGATTTTCTTCGCACGGTGTGCCTGTACAATGAATTATATATATATGCATGTTATTGGTTTGATTGCAGGTACATGACACCGACTCCACCTGGTTATTCAGGTCTGCGCATGTCAAGACTCAATGGAAATGTTGATTGGGAGGTAGTAGCATGGTTCATCCTAGTCTAGTCTTTGACCCGGTCATAGGACATCGTCAGTTTAGTTTGGAGTTTCAAATTGTTTTTTCTTTTCCTATTTGGATTATTTGCTTGAAAAGGAAAATTTTGTTAATTAATAATAGTTTATTATGTTTTAATTTATTGTTATTTAAACTAAATTTTTTTAAATGTTAAAAAAATAAGGTTTTTACATTTTATTAATTAATTAGTTAGTTTGTTTAGTTAAGTAATTTGATCGTAAAGATTAAATTTATTTAATTAAATTAATATTGTTTAAATTGTGTGTGAATAGATTTTATTTAAATTAATATTTTTGTGGAAATGGCATTTTTAATTTTTAAATAAATATGCAATTTGAAAATTCAAATTTAAAATTTAAAATGAATTAAATCCATGCAAATCTTGAGAGGCAAGATTGCCAAGAGGTGGTTAAAAGATATTTTGTACTTCTCGACATGTGTGCCAGTTGAATTTATGGTTTATGGTTGAGTTTGTTCACGGATATTATTTTGGATCTGGAAAACACAGAGGCTATTAGATTCTTCATGGGAAAAATATTAGAGCTCTGTAAAAATTTATGTTTATGCTATTTGGTAATATTGTATACTTGTGGAAGTTCTCTGGTTTGCAAATTGGGAATTGGTGTTCGGGAAAGGCTTTGGAAGCTACAGGAAACAAAGGTTCTCATCACCAGACAGTTTTCTAAAGCAAAGGAACACAGGTATTCTCCTTGTGATTTTTATTTTGTTTGTTTTCGAAGGGAATGATTGTGAAAAGAAATTAAGTTTAATTTAAATCTCTGTACTTCTCGCAAAGAAATTGTTCACTGTGTTTTTGTCCTGAAAAGATTTGTTGGGTTCAGAAGAATTTTTGTAGCATACTTTTGTGGAAAATATTTAAATTACTGAAGGGAAAATATTTAAATGGGGAAAGGAATTTAAAACCTCTAGGGTAAATTTGTATTTGTTTGGAATTGCAGTGCGTAATTTCTATTGAAAACCTTGATGTAAATTTTTTAGTTTCCCCAATTTCCCCATTGGAAATCCTATAGAAATTTATTTTATTTCTCAGTTGTTAAACCCTGTGAAATTTATATATGTATTTAACCTCATATATCAATTGGATTGTGAAAATTATATTAAAAATGTTTTTATTTTAGGGAAATCACCGTACAGGCAAAAATTGTCAGTGGTTTTTCTTTAAAAAAAAAAATTTTAAATGAGATTTTCGTGTCGCCATACGGCGAATGTAAAAAAAAATTTTAAAAAAAATAACAGTGTGTCGGGGAGGGCCGAAACCCTCCCCATTCCCCACATTGGTGGGCGCAGCTGCCATGGCTACGCACAACACCCAGTGGCTATTGGGCATAGCCCTGGCAAGGGCCGCATCCTTCCCATAGGGAGGCTGCAGCTTTCCCAGCTGCGTACACTTTGTAATAAAAGTTTTCTTTGAAAAATAAAATGAAATTTCGATTTGACTATGTATAGTTTCATAAATATTAAGTCATTCAAAATTTAATATATATGATTTATATTAAAATATGTATATGTATATGTATATGTATATGTATATGTATATGTCTATATATATGTATGTATATATTTATATATTTATATATTTATATATTTATTTTAATATTATATAGGAAATTGTATATATATGTATTTGTTTTAAAATTTAAATGATTAAATAATAAATATGACGAATGTAGATGTGTGTTAGATATGAGATCGATTAGATTTAAAACAATATGAATGAAAGAGAAAATAAAATAGTCTTTATTTTTATGAAAAATTGAGGAAGTTAAAATTAGAATAATTTGATTTAAATTCTTTAATTGTTTGAGAAAAGATTTGAAATTAAGTTGTTATAATTTCTTGTTGATTTTATTGAATGACTGGATTTAGTAAATCTCAATAGTAGACGTTTATTTTTCAATTTTCTTTTAATCGTGTATCTTATTGGACAAAGTGGGAAAGTCTTAGATGTATAAGTCTTCCAGAATGATTTGTATAGAAAGGGTGATGTTATTGTTCATATGTATTTCTTGAGTTGACTTGGGTTGTGCACGTGTTAGAATATGGTGTATTGTTACCTGGTTTATGATAAAAGTTTTAATGACTGTTGTGTGTCATTTGTTATTATGTGATTGAATTTTGTGCACTTTGTAAACCCTAGTTAGGAAAACATAGTATACCTTTGTTATGTTTAGGGGAGTGGCTCTATGTAAGGGCTGACACACAAAGTGGTGTCAGGGTAACTTACAAACAGTTAGTAAGTCAGTGATAACTAAATAACACAGTAGTTAGAATTAAAATCTTTAACAAGATGTTTATGCCTCACTTATGGAATCTTGAGCTAGTTCAGTCATGAGTATAAGATGAGAAGGCCTGGAATGGCAAATCGATATCTTGTTACCTTAAAAGATATTTGATTCCGCAATAATTTGCAATGGGGGCGGGTTTCGTAAGAGGTTACCAGGGTAACCCAAGTTGGGGGCTGGAACCTAGGAAAAAAACACCAGGGTAACCTTTGCAATATTGTGATGACACTCCACCTAAAATAATAGTTAACCTTATGTACTTAGTATATTCAATTGTCTTAAATCTGGAAGCAATGTAACCATCAGTTAGTTATGTACTTGTGTCTAGGGTTAGTAGATTATGTCTAGGTAACCATATTAATATCTCCTAGCACGGGGGGTGAACCTACGGGTACCACATGGTTGGGTGGAATGTGCACCTTACTCCATTGTGTCCCCAGTTTATGATCATGGCATCAAGAGCTTCATGGATGGAGAGCTCATACTTGGATACAGATGTACTTTCTTTATTGCATTATTGTAAAACTTGTATTGTAAAACATCCCTCAATTGTATATGAGGTGAACATTTGTAAATGTAAATTGTAACTATTATTTGATCTACCTCATTAGATGAATAAGTAATGTAATATCATATCAAATGCAATGTAAGAAACACGTTTGTACTTTATGTTATCTTGAATGGTATTTCAAATGTTATGCAATGTGTACTTTTTAAGTTTATGATTAATTAAATATGTGCAATGCTAAATACTAAAGTCGTCTATGGAAACTCAAGTAGTGTAACATCGCGTATCTTAGTGAATGTATGCAACTAATTAACTTAATATTAATACTTTTAAAAAAAAAATTATTACACCTTTATACACAATTGCAACATTCCTTAGGTTATAAGATAGGGAATTACAAATTGGTATCAGAGCCAAGGTTACAAACACTGGACACTCTGGGTAATCGCGAGCCCATTAGGTTGACCTAGTACGTAGTGTCGCTATCTGTTAGCCTTGGTTGATTAGTATCTAAGACTCGTTATTGTTATGTGTAGGAACATGCCTAGGCGAGGTGGAAGAGGTCATGGTAGAGGTCGAGGAGGAGGCTGAGGGCCAATCCCTCAGGTTACTCCCCCTCTGAGCCCTCATCAAAGTGATTAGGTAGAGTAGTTGGATTAGAGGAATGAGGGATAGAATCTTGAATAGTCAGGAGTAGAGGGTTCACAAATACGTCCTTTATTAGAGGAGGTCCTAGCTCATCTTGGACCTAGATAGGAAGATGAATAGGAGGTTGTTAGAGAGAGAGATAGATTTCCTAGGAGAGTAGATGATAAAGTGCATCAGGATGCTATTACTACAGGACACATGAGGGATTTACTGAGGGCACGCCCTCCTACTTTTGATGGTACAGGAGGTGGCTTAGAGGTGGAGACCTGGCTACTAGATTTGGGTAGATGCTTTGCCATGCACCCTTACGGTAGCAATACCCGTGCGAGATGCGCTATCATGCATCTGAGAGGATTCACCTCTACTTGGTGGCACCTGGAGGAGTAGAAGCTCCACTTAGATATTGGGTCAGTGTCTTGGGAGATGTTCTTGGAGAGGTTTAGAGCACGGTTCCTATCGGAACACTGGAGGCAGTGTCGAGTTGACGAGTTTCATGATCTACGTCAGTTGGCTCTATCTGTTGAGCAATATGAACGTAGATTCTATGAACTCAAGCAGTATGCTGGTATTGGCGATGATGAGCCTATGCTAGTACAACACTTCATCAGGGGTTTGAATGCCCGCATTAGTGGTGGAGTCAGAGTCTTTGAGCCAAAGACTATGGAAGTTACAGTGGAGAAGGCTTGCATAGTGGAAGAGAACCTTGTTATGGCATTAGGTGGTCACACAGGAGTACATATTGGTAGTGCTCCTACAACAAGTTTTAGTCCACGGGGTGGACAGGCACAAATAGGGGGTTCCTCTAGGAACCAGTAGACACCCTCTAAGGGTGGGCAACAATAGCAACAACGAACACCTCAAAAGAATAATAATCCACAACCACAACAAGGTAATAGTCCACAAATAGGAAAGGGTCGCAACTGGTGGCGCAACAAGCACAATAGGCAGGATCAGCCTACTCAGAGTGCTCAGTCTACTGTTAGTAGAGGTAGTTTCTAGCAATCCAATGCACCTTCGGGTGGCAGAGGATTTGATAGAGGCACAGGTTGTTACTCGTGTGGATAGCAGGGACACATTGCTAGGCAGTGTCTGATGAGAGGTTCTACTGGTTTTGGGCCTCGACCTATAGTTTCAGAGCCTACAGTGGGTGATGCAGGATGATCACATACAGTATATGCTGCAGTTAATGACCGCCAAGCCGATCACCAGAACACAGTGGTCGAGACTTCAGGTAAGTTACATGGTGTTAGTGTTTCCATTCTTTTTGATTCCGGAGCTACCGACTCCTTTATTTCACCGACCATTGTTGACCGATGTGGTCTTGTGGTGGTAAAGCAAGGTGGTAAGTGGTAGGTTGAATTCACCTTTGGGGTGAAGGTAGGAGTAGAGAACTTAGTACATAATTGTGAACTTAAAATTGGTATGTTAACTACCTTAGTAGATCTATATGTTACACCTTTAGGATCGTATGACATAGTTTTAGGTATGGATTGGTTAGCGTCTCATCATGCTGTGATTGAATGTCGACTTAAGACAATTAGTTGCATTAATGATTTAGGTGCGAAGGTGGAAATAGTAGGTGTTCAAAGACCTATCTCTTTGTGGATGATATATGCTATGCAATTAAAGAGATGTCTTCATCAGGGATGTCAACTATTTGCAACAATAGTTACTGATCTAGAAGAAGGTAAGAGTCGAGAGGTATCTCTTGATGAACATCCTATTCTTAGGGAATTCACTGACGTGTTTCCTGATGATATACCTAGAATGCCACCAAAGAGAGATATTGAATTTAGAGTTGACCTAGTTCCTGGAGCTGAGCCTATATCTAGAGCTTCGTATAGAATGACGATTCAGGAGTTAGAGGAACTTCGTATGTAGTTAGAGGAACTATTAGAAAAGGGTTTTATTCATCCAAGTGTGTCCCCTTGGGGAGCACCTGTTATCTTCGTAAAGAAGAAGGACAGATCACTTAGATTGTGTATAGACTATCGTCAATTGAACAAGGTTACGATTAAGAATCGTTATCCTTTGCCTAGAATCGATGATTTTTTGATCAAATTAAGGGAGCTAATGTGTTCTCTAAAATTGATTTGAAATCAGGATACCATCAATTTCGAATAGCTAAAGCAGACATTCATAAAACTGCTTTTTGAACTCCTTATGGGCACTACAAATTCATAGTAGTACCATTTGGGTTAACGAATGCACCATCAGTATTCATGAGTTTAATGAATGGTTTTTTTCGTACTTACCTTGATCGCTTTGTCCTTGTATTTCTTGATGATATTTTGATCTATTCAAGGAACATGAAGGAACATGAAGAACACTTGAGACAGGTATTGCAATATTTAAGGGAAAATCAATTGTATGTGAACCTGAAGAAGTGTGACTTCTTTCAAACTGAAGTAAAATTCCTTGGACATGTGATATTTTGAAAAGGTATTGATGTGGATCCTTCAAAGATTCAAGCTATTGTAGAATGGCCCACGCCTACTAATGTAGGTGAAGTTCGTAGTTTTATGGGTCTAGCTGGTTATTATAGGCAGTTTGTTGAGGGATTTTCTAGAATCGGTCATCCTATTACTTCTCTTCAGAGAAAAGGGAAGAAGTTTGTTTAGACAGAGCAGTGTCAGTTGGATTTTCAAGTACTTTAAGAAAAGTTGACTAATGTGCCTATATTAATTGTTCCTGATCCTACTAAGGAATTTGTGGTTTGCACGGATGCATCCTTAGAGGGCTTGGGAGCAGTTCTGATGCAAGATGGGCATGTGATTGCTTATGAGTCTCACAAACTCAAAGATCACAAATTAAACTATCCCACTCATGATTTAGAACTAGTTGTAGTTGTGCATGCATTAGTTTGATGGAGGCATTTGTTATTAGGACATCATTTTGAGCTTCATACTGATCACCGTAGTCTATAGTACATTTTCACACAACCTAACTTGAATGCTAGACAAAGACTATGGATGGAGTTCTTGTGTGAGTATGATTTTGAAGTGAAATATGTTCAAGCAAAAGAGAACATAGTGGCTGACGCTCTTAGTCGTCGTCGACATGAGATCTCTGCTACTACTCTTGAAGTAGATTTGAGAGATCAAATACTAGTAGCACTTCCTACTGATAGATTATATCGGGAAGTAAAGTCGAAGATTGAATCTGGTAGACCTTTAGAAGGTCAATTTGCAGGGTATATCCTTGAACCAAATGGTATATTGTGGCATTTAGGTCGTATTTATGTACCACATTTTGAGGGTCTTCGTACATTAATTATGACTGAAGCTCATCGAGCTCCATACTTAGCTCATCTAGGTGTTAAGAAAATGCATGCCAATCTTTGGCAATTGTATTTCTGGCTTAGTATGAAATGTGATATTGCTGACTATGTATCGAGATGTCTTGAATGCCAGCGGGTCAAAGCTGAGCATCAACATCCTGCTAGGTTATTGCAGCCACATCTCATTCCTGAATGGAAATGGGATATTATATCCATTGAATTTATTGTAGGGTTACCTACGTCATCACGTTGACATGATGCCATTATAGTAATTGTTGATCGATTGACTAAGGTAGCTCATTTTTCACCAGTACGATCATCTTACAATGCTTCATTCGTAGCTAGGATATTTATGGAGGACATCATTAGATTGCATGGGATTCCTCATAGGATTATATTGGATAAAGATCCTGTATTCACTTCAGCCCTATGGACTTCATTACAACATGCTCTAGGTACACAGTTGAACTTTAGTTCAGCGTATTATCCTCAAACCGATGGAAAAATAGAGAGAGTTAACCAAATATTAGAGGATATGCTTAGAATGTATGTAATGGACCAACAATCACGTTGGGAGGATTATCTCTACTTAGTAGAATTCACTTATAATAACGGATAACAAAGTTCCATAGGTATGCCACCATTTTAGGCATTGTACAGTCATCCTTGTCAAACTCCATTGAGTTAGGATCGACTTGAGGATAGAGTATTACTTGGTCTTGAGATGCTTCGAGACATGGAGCAACAGGTTGACCATATTAGAGAACATTTGATAGCAGCACAGGATCTATGGCAAATGAAATATGCCGATGCGCATAGAATAGATCGACAGTTTGTAGTTGGAGATAGAGTGTTTCTTCGAGTGCGACCGCGAAAGATTCCAATCCATTATGGAAAAGGCTCTAAGCTTGCGCCTCATTTCATTGGACCATTTGAGATCTTAGAGAGAATTGGTCATGTGGCATAGCGACTTGCCTTACCACCCAGTTTGTCACATATTCATGATGTTTTTCATGTATCTGTACTTAGACCATATCATCCCAACATTTCTCATGTACTTGATTGGAATGCATTACAGGTAGAGGACGGGCAGCTGGCTTTGGAGCCCATGGCCATTCTATAGCGTGGGATGCTCGGTCTCAGGGGTCGAGACGTTGATCAGGTGAGGGTCCAATGGGATCCTAGCCATAAGGCTTCTGCTACTTGGGAGGATGCAACACGCATGAGGGAACTTTATCCCTATCTGTTCGTAGGCTTTCAGGAGCAAGCCTGATCCTAGGGGGGGAGGATGTAGTACCCCTCCATTTATGCTTATGTTTTATGTTGCATGTTTTCATACTGTTAGACTTTGGTACCTTGGTTTGGATATTTGATCACTGATTTTGAGCGACAGTGGTTTCATTTTGTGATATGATGATACAATGTATGGCGATTACTGTTTTATGATATGCTTTGATATAGCATAGATATTTTCCTTCAGTTGATTATTGCTATATATATGTTTATGATGGACTAACTGTTGTTTAATTTGTCAGTCTGATGTGACATGTATTGGTGTCGAAAACGGAATCGCATCACTTGCTTGCGAGTGTCCTGTGATGTCCGTGATTTTCTCCGCATGGTGTGCCTGTACAATGGATTATATATTTATGCATGTTATTGGTTTGATTGCAGGATTGTAGGTACATGACACCGACTCCACCTGGTTATTCAGGTCTGAGCGTGTCAAGACTCAACGGAAATGTTGATTGGGAGGTAGTAGCATGGTTCATCCTAGTCTAGTCTTTAACCCGGTCATAGTACATCGTCAGTTTAGTTTGGAGTTTCAGATTGTTTTGTCTTTTCCTGTTTGGATTATTTGCTTGAAAAGGAAAATTTTGTTAATTAATAATAGTTTATTATGTTTTAATTTACTGTTATTTAAATTAATTTTTTTTAAATGTTAAAAAAATAAGGTTTTTACATTTTATTAATTAATTAGTTAGTTTGTTTAGTTAAGTGATTTCATCGTAAAGATTAAATTTATTTAATTAAATAAATTAATTAATTAAATTAATATTTTTTAAATTGTGTGTGAATAGATTTTATTTAAATTAATATTTTTATGGAAATGGCATTTTTAATTTTTAAATAAATATGCAATTTGAAAATTGAAATTTAAAATTTAAAATGAATTAAATCCATGCAAATCTTGAGAGGCAAGATTGTCGAGAGGTGGTTAAAAGATATTTTGTACTTCTCGACATGTGTGCCAGTTGAATTTATGGTTTATGGTTGAGGTTGTTCACGGATATTATTTTGGATCTAGGAAAACATAGAGGCTATTGGATTCTTCATGGGAAAAATATTAGAGCTCTGCAAAAATTTCTATTTATGCTATTTGGTAATATTGTATACTTGTGGAAGTTCTTTGGTTTGCAAATTGGGAATTGGTGTTCGGTAAAGGCTTTGGAAGCTACAGGTAACAGAGGTTCTCATCACCAGGCAGTTTTCTGAAGCAAAGGAACATAGGTATTCTCCTTGTGATTTTTATTTTGTTTGTTTTGGAAGGGCATGGTTGTGAAAATAAATTAAGTTTAATTTAAATCTATGTACTTCTCGCAAAGAAATTGTTCACTGTGTTTTTGTCTTGAAAAGATTTGTTGGGTTCAGAAGAATTTCTGTAGCATACTTTTGTGGAAAATATTTAAATTACTAAAAGGAAATTATTTAAATGGGGAAAGGAATTTAAAACCTCTAGGGTAAATTTGTATTTGTTTGGAATTGCAGTGCATAATTTCTATTGAAAACCCTGATGTAATTTTTTTAGTTTCCCCAATTTCCCCATTGGAAATCCTGTAGAAATTTATTTTATTTCTCAGTTGTTAAACCCTATGAAATTTATATATGTATTTAACCTCATATATCAATTGGATTGTGAAAATTATATTAAAAATGTTTGTATTTTAGGGAAATTGTCGTACAGGTGAAAATCGTCATTGTGGTTTTTTCTTAAAAAAAAAACTTCAAATGAGATTTTCTTGTCGCCATACGGCGAATGTAATTTTTTTTTTTTTTAAAATAACAGTGTGTTGGGGAGGGCCGAAACCCTCCCCATTCCCCACATTGGTGGGCACAGCCGTCATGGCTGCGCATAGTAGCCAGTGGCTGCTGGGCGCAACCCTGGCAAGGGTCGCGTCCTTCCCATAGGGAGGTCGCAGTTCTCCCAGTTGCGTACACTTTGTAATAAAAGTTTTCTATAAAAAATAAAATGAAATTTCAATTTGACTATGTATAGTTTCATCAATATTAAGTCATTCAAAATTTAATATATATGATTTATATTAAAATATGTATATGTATATGTATATGTATATGTATATGTATATGTATATGTATATATATATGTATGTATATATTTATATATTTATTTTAATATTATATAGGAAATTGTATATATATGTATTTGATTTAAAATTTAAATGATTAAATAATAAATATGATGAATGTAGATGTATGTTAGATATGAGATCGATTAGATTTAAAACAATATGAATGAAAGAGAAAATAAAATATAGTCTTTATTTTTATGAAAATTTGAGGAAGTTAAAAGTATAATAATTTGATTTAAATTCTTTAATTGTCTGAGAAAAGAATTGAAATTAAGTTGTTAGAATTTCTTGTTTATTTTATTAAATGACTGGATTTAGTAAATCTTAATAGTAGACGTTTATTTTTCAAATTGCTTTTAATCATGTATCTTATTGGGTAAATTGGGAAAGTCTTAGATGTATAAGTCTTCCAGAATGATTTGTATAGAAAGGGTGATGTTATTGTTCATATGTATTTCTTGAGTTGACTTGGGTTGTGCACGTGTTAGAATATGGTGTATTGTTACCTGGTTTATGATAAAAGTTTTAATGACTGTTGTGTGTCATTTGTTATTATGTGATTGAATTTTGTGCACTTTGTAAACCCTAGTTAGGAAAACATAGTATACCTTTGTTATGTTTAGGGGAGTGGCTCTATGTAAGGGCTGACACACAAAGTGGTGTCAGGGTAACTTACAAAGAGTTAGTAAGTTAGTGATAACTAAATAACATAGTAGTTAGAATTAAAATATTTAACAATATGTTTATGCCTCACTTATGGACTCTTGAGCTAGTTCAGTCATGAGTATAAGATGAGAAGGCCTAGAATGGCAAATCGATATCTTGTTATCTTAAAAGATATTCAATTCCACAATAATTTGCAATGGGGCCGGGTTTCGTAAGAGGTTACCAGGGTAACCCAAGTTGGGGGCCAGAACCTTGGAAGAAACACCAGGGTAACCTTTGCAATATCGTGGACACTCCACCTAAAATAACAGTTAACCTTGTGTACTTAGTACATTTGATTGTCTTAAATCTGGAAGCAATGTAACCATCAGTTAGTTATGTACTTGTGTCTAGGGTTAGTAGATTATGTCTAGGTAACCATATTACTATCTCCTAGCATGGGGGGTGGACCTACGGGTACCACATGGTTGGGTGGAACATGCACCTTACTCCATTGGGTCCCCAGTTTATGATCATGGCATAGAGAGCTTCATTGATGGAGAGCTCATACATGGATACAGATGTACTTTCTTTATTGCATTATTGTAAAACTTGCATTGTAAAACATCCCTCAATTGTATATGAGGTGAACATTTGTAAATGTAAATTGTAACTATTATTTGATCTACCTCATCAGATGAATGAGTAATGTAATATCATATCAAATGCAATGTAATCTAAACATGTTTGTACTTTATGTTATCTTGAATGGTATTTCAAATGTTATGCAATGATTACTTTTTAAGTTTATGATTAATTAAATATGTGCAATGCTAAATACTAAAGTCATCTATGGAAACTCAAGTAGTGTAACGTCGCGTAACTTAGTGAATGTATGCAACTAATTAACTTAATATTAATACTTTTTAAAAAAAATTATTACACCTTTATACACAATTGCAACATTCCTTAGGTTATAAGACGGGGCATTACAACAAGCATATCCCCTACCTACAATGAGTACACTTTACTCAATAAAATAAAACATGGGTAATCAATATTTTCCCATCTAGAAAGTTAACAGAAGTCACCCAAAGGATATAATTTATGGTATATTTCCTTAAGAAATAGCTAGGTTTGATTGGTCATCTCCCAATGTCCATGGACGTCTATAATATTCTTACTATCCTCTTTCACTAGGATAATATTAAGATAATATTTTGGATCATACTGTAGAGCCTCTTTGTTCACAATGACTGACTATAGATTTAGTGTCAGGATATTTGAATAACTACTAAAAATCTTCTTGTTAGCATCTTTTATCACCTCTTTACAATGTGTCCCTTCATATTCCTATTTGAGGCCCCATAGGGATTAAATTTTACTTGGAATTGGATTAAAGAGATGATCACATTAGGATTATAATCTTCTTCATGCCCACTCCATTATTGTAGACAACTCTATGTTCGTGTGTGTAATTGTATGTAAGACAATATTTTTTGTACATTATTTCATAATCTATTTTGGTTTTATATCCAACATGAGTCTCTTACATAATTTATTTAGGAAATGTTTCTTGTTTGGAGCCTACTGTAGTAATATTATTATTGTATGAAGAAGTTTAAAGATTTTCTTTTAAACTATATATACATTTGCATTTGGTTTCTGAAATTACATATGGCATATACAGGCTGCAAAAATTCTGGAAAATTTACTTGTGATGGGCTCAGGAATTTTGGTGAGGGATTTAGTTCAGGCTTACCGCCAAGATCTTGCAAGTAAGATTTAATCATTTTTTTTGTATGCATCATGGTTGATGTGTTTTTTGCTGAATTGTGTATCACATGCTAACAAAATCTTTCAAGGCAACAAAAACAGATGTCATTCTGATGAGAATATTAAGTGTTAAATTTCAAACATTTCCATCTTTTTGAATTAAGAATTTTAGTATTAAATATGGCATAGTTGCCACTTGAAAAGGGCATAAAGCAAGCCATTTCAGTTGTCTTACTAGCAATTTGAAAATACCACTTGATTACAAAGTAATTATAGGTTTGTTTGGCACCTTAACTCTATTATCATGTTAGTTATCGATTTCAATCTTTAAATCTCTTTTTCTGGTAATCATGGTCATAATATTTGTTTCTTGGTTTAGTATCGAGTGTTATGAATCTCTACATGCATCCACTGAAGGAAATTGTATATAAAATAAAAGAAAGGACTTAGATTTAGTAAGTTTACTAAGAGTTGGTGTCAAATTTCAAACATTGCCATCTTTTTTAATTAATAATTTAGTATTGAATATGGATAAAGTATCATCCTCCCTTAGATATCTTGTGAGAATGCTTGAAAGCTCTTCAGTTATCCACAATATCCAATTGCTATGAGCTATAATACAAATATTGTACATATTTCTTCTTAGTTTATTCAATTTGGTGCTAATATGTTTATCCTATGATTTAGGCTTTAAACCAACCCCTCTCATTAGTATTTATCTTCCAAAAATATCTAGAAGAGGGTAATCAAAATTAGTATTGGAATATATGAAAGTCGAAGATCCTTTCCCTGAAACTAAAGCTTTGTTCTCAATAAACCAGAGATAAGACGAGCCAAGAACTAGTGGAAGAGAAGTTGAATGAAAACTAAGAGCAACTAAAAGGCTTCATAAGAAAATTTCCCTTTCCAATATAACTGTCGGTTCTAGTGTCTCCTTGTTCATTTTTTCTAGCATCTCCTCATTTTTCATTTCTTGATAGAGAGCTTCTAAAAGATGTGCAAGATGTTCTTCAATCTCAACAATCAATGTTGCGATAAAATGGAAGCATTGCTCTTACAAATAAGGTGCTAAATCATTTATCCTTGAAGGAGATTTATGTGCATAAAGAAAACTTAGGAGGTCTTCTAGAATATTCTTGGACCCCTCATCTATGGGTTTCAACATCTTTGTAACTTTCCAGAGATGTAACTATGGATTCAAGGAATTTACCAACCTTAACTCTCTCATGTAGATCTGCAAATCCATCAGCTATTGTTTGTTTCATCCTATTAACAAACAGGCTTTCAAAATTTTCATCCCACAGACTCTTTGAGTGCTTCAAAACAATCTCACACATGCATTTCCATGGAAACTCAACATTTGAACCAAAAACCATTTTTAGCCACTCCAAGCTCCCTTCAAATGCATCTAGACTGTCCAATGTTTCTCTGATCAATGTCTTATTGTCTACAAGTTCCTTGCCACTTTTCACAAGATCAATCAAATACTTTCCCCCAAGCCTATCTGTAGAGAGAATATCATCTACACATGTCTTAAGCCATGCTAAGCAAGATTCTGATATAAATTCTCTTGGAAAAATCATCATGGTAGCTTGTAGCTTCTCTCTATGATATTTCCACAATTGTACCTCATTGTCTGGATTTGGAATCCCACCAAACAACTATGATCTAGGTGGCACTACCAACACAGTCTTATAAAAAAGAGGCAAATCATTTAGAACCTCCAAGAAGAGTTCCCCAACCTAACATAGCATTACCAGTATGACTCTTACCACATTATAGAAAATGGAACTGACTGCCCCCACCTTATCCATCTATCGGTTGAGCTATGAGGGGAGTTCCCTTGATGTAGTCATGTTAGGCTGATAGTGTTTTACCCTTGAATATAATATTATTCCAGTTCATCCAATGTTTTCCATGTTTAAATGATCAAAATGACACATCTCTCAGAACAATTTCTCTTTCATCAATCTCAGAGATGAATTTAGATGCAATGTGGCAATCAGAACATACTTGAAGGTTCTTAACAACTCTAATAGATGTACTAGGGGACATGTTTAACAAACCAAATACAATTTCTAACTTTTCACTATGGTGGTAGATAAATGATTATTTATACCCTACTACCTTCATTTTCCAAGCCAATTTCTCCTCCTTTGCATAACTCTACCATGTTTTTGGATGTGATATGTCCCCTACACAAAAAGCATGTACTAGTTTACGGCCTTCAATCAAACTACATCCAGGTATCTTTTTAATTCCTCTATCTTTCATCAATCTCTTTACTATTTGAACCTCATACAAATGTTTTAGAGAAGAACATAAGTTGCAACATTTTTAGGATCCAACTAAAAAAACAAAGTTGCTGGAAATACTCAGCCTATAGTCATATATGATCCATGTGTACCACAAATTTAACTAGCATCTTAGTAATAATGTTTCAAGTGTCCTCAATATAGCCAACATGGGCACGAAGGTCAATCATTCACACCTAATGATCAACTATATATGTAAATTGTAATGCAATAAGGGTTATCAGATGATCGATGGAACTAATGCTTCACTCCCACCGATAATCATTTTTCTCCCTAATATGCTTTGTCAGACCATTAGTGGGATGAGGTCTCTTGTTCTCATGATGGTCCAATGGGATGTCATCAGTGGAGTTCATACTTGTTTTCGATACTTGGGTGGTGGTTCCAATGATGGTCCGATGTTCATGTGTTTGTTGTATCGTTCAGCGAGAGTGTGACCTACCGTTCTGAGGTCTCACCAATTAAATTTGCTCAGTATTAGGATCTGGGCCATAATTTTTATTTTAAAAATATGCTCTAAAACCCTCGTCAAAATCTTATTTTCAGGCTGCAACTTGCCACTTTGTGGACTCTTGATTTGTTTTCCAATAATCCAAAATACCTATATGAACAAATTTTGGTTGTGATGAAATGTATTTTAAGAATTTCTCTATTAATCAAAGACTTACTATTCTATTTTTGGAGTTGGTACATGTAGATAGGAATGGATATTGAAGACTTTAAATGCTCTTGGCTTGTAGTGCAAGCTCTTGAACGAGAAAATGAGAGCAAAATTCAAAAACTATATGTATGCAGATAAGTCCATTTTCATTTGTGACTATCTGTGTAATTTTCCACTAGTTTCTTGTTGACTAATAGTAATTATGTTCTTTTTTAGGATAATTATGGAAAATAAAATCCATCTTGTGTTGTAGAAGTTAAGGATTTATATAGAGAACTTGGAATCAAGGTCTGTTTATTCTTTTCTTTTCTGTTATGAGATGTTATAAGTGATCTTTTCTTTTCGAAGTTTCCATTATCAAATTGCATAGTTCACAGGAGAACTTACTTTTATCTATAAAAATTATATTAAGGGACATGTAGATTGAGTTGTCTATACAAATTTTAGAATTTGAACTCTTAAAATTAGCTTCCACTTTCTAAGGGGGCATGCAAATCATTTTTGAAGTTGAGTGTAAAAAATAGAGCAGCATGTAAAGAAAAAGGATGAACAATAATAAAGTGAAAAGTGGCTCTTCTATCAACCATGTATAGAAAAAAAGAGACGAACACAGAGATACCACAAACATGTGGACTTCCATCAACTCATCAATAACATACATGAAGGCCATCTTTTCCACAAGATGGAGGTGTTTAGGATATCTCAATGATTCTTATTTCAATAAAGGGAGGTGAGCAGTTTGATTGCAGCCAAAGATATGGAAGTAATGATTGTATTTCAAATTTGTTGCTTCCTACTGTGTCTTTGCAAGATTCTTTTCATTATGGGAAGCATTTCAAAGAAGTTATAGAGTGAAGGATGTAAGTTGTAGTATAGGAGGGGATGTAGATTATTTGATTCAAGTTTAAGATTGTCTTTACATTTAGGATCCAAAGGATATTTGGAGGGACAGAGAGGATAAGGTTTTTCATATCACTTGGATAGAAAGAAAGTTCTTGAGAAATCATATAGACTATGTTGTGCATTCTAACAAATTTGTGAAGGATCATTGCTCACAATTCATAGGTCACTCCTTGGAGCTAAATCCCATAATTGAAGATAAGGTTATAAATGATGGCCTAATGGAGATAGTCACTATGGGTGATTTGAAAGTCATCTACAAGGTTGTTTGGGCTAATAAAAATCAATTGGGAGCTATACTTCATGTTTATATGATCACAATTATCCAATGTCATGAGGCTGAAATGATATGCATAGAAACACCAAGAGAAGTTGGGGACTCTAGGATACTTGGTACAACAAAGACACAACTTCATCTTGCTCCTACTGCTAATTTTGAATAGTAGCATAATTATTTTTGTAAGCAACAACATACTTATCATGTTTCTACTTATAGGAGTAGAGAGTCCATAGATATATAGACACTAGAAGGAGATATTTATGCTCCTAAATTTTTGCATATAATGCAAGCTATGATGATTTTTCTATCCTATGGGAACGTAGTCAAACCTCGTAGAGCTGTGTATGACCAGCAATCAAAGGAAGGTAATCCAAGAGAGTGCTACTTTAAAGATAGTCTCAAGGAAAGGCCTCACTGGGATGTTCTCATTGATTAGAGATTGAGGAATGTTGAAATAAATGATACATGTTGGGAAATATTCATCTTCTCCACAAGTATTGAACAACTTGTTAGTGAGTGGGCATCAATTGTAAAGGTTTCAGCTTTTTTTTTGAAAGAGGATACGTAGGTACAGGTGCTAAGGGTTTTCATCTCCTAGTTGGGAAAAAAGAGTGTATAGTGATTAATATCTTGGATTGGAAAACATAGTTGTTGCTCTCCAAGATAGTGGGGCATCCATGAAATTTTGGCTATGGTAGTACAAGTAGCTCAAGGGTATTTTGAGGCAATAGAATAGGGTTTGGGCGCTATGCTATTGCATACAAATGGACCTACCAATCTTATTATGGCATTGAAGGACTATCTTGGAATACAAGTTGAGACAAGCATAGTAACAACTCTTTAAGGACATCATTGTAATATAGAGTTGGTCATAATTGAAATAGATGAAAAAGGTTCACTTGGTACAGAGATTCCAATTGCTAATTATATCAGAGTAGGGCAGCTAAAGCTAACTACATCACAAGGAGGATCGAGGATTGAGAATTGCAAATTCCAAAAATTGACTTGGGATCTTTTTATTTGCAAAATGGTTAAGTTAGAAGGAGTTGATGAGTTGAATATCTTTGTTGCATGCATCATCTTCAACTCTTGTTTGGTGTTGGATTTGAAGTGTTTCAAAATTGAGTAGTAGTGGTCCATTTAGATGCATAGCAACTTGCATCAAAGCGGACACTTAGATTAAAAAAATGGTGGGTGTGACTTATGGAAAAACAAAAGTAATCTTCTTAGAAGAAAGTTTTCATGATAATTTGCAGCTATAGTGGGTGATGGAAAATAAAAGATTCTAATTGAGGAGGGGGTGTTTATAGACAATCTTGTGAAGACTGCAGAGGAGGAACTACTCAATGGAGATGACTGCAATGTGGGAAGGATTAAAGCAATAGGACAATCTTCACTAGGAATATTTATGTTGCATGCACAAATAATAAATTGCACAAGGACTGGAAAATATAATGAAGCCCAATAAATTGTTAAAGCAATGCCTGATTTATAGCAATCCAAGACAAGATGCAGTGCACAAATTTGGACAGGTTAGTGGACTGGAAAATGTTCTTGTCACTTATGTCCATGCTTTAGGTGGTTGAAGAAATTAAATTGTCACTTCAATTGATGTAGTATCATAACTATCAATTCTCAAATGTGATGTGATGATTCATTTTCTTTTTATTTTCTTCAATTTTGAATTTCATCAATTTATATCAAATAAAGAGATTGTGAAGCTAGAAGTAAGATTTGATGCATTTAGGATTTTTCGAGTTCAAATTGTATGATTATAAATGATAATACAATGATTAATCATTAAATAACAAAAATATTGTCTTCTAAATGTTTAATACATGTCTCTGCCCTTTCCTGCCTCTGAACCTTCCCACTATTAAGTTCTCTAAAAAGTTTTAGATGTTCCAAGGATGTTTCCCTGCATCCCCATGTTCTAAGAACTTCATGCAACATTAAATATGCATGTTTTTTCTTATACTTGAGAGCTATAACTTTCAATTTGTTTGTTCTTGCCTCAGAGGTTTTGGTTTTGGATTCTCTCAAAGTGATTTGACAACATTGAATCCTGCATATGTTAATGTGATGTGTCTTAAACTTATAAAGATATGGAATACACAGGCATATATGACTCTTTTTGTTGATATGTTTAGCCTTAAAAACTTTGGTTCTCATCCAAATTTGTAGTTCTCATTATGGTCTTTTATTTTAACTGCATGGATAAATGGTTGTGATTTTTAAGTGCATGGTTTATGGTTACAAGTTTTAACTTAATGGTTCATGATTGTAAGTTTAATTAAACACTTTATATTTTTCACTTTTCAGCTTTAATTGTCAATGTCTCTTCTACGTTGAATATTATATGTAACAATGAAGGTAGAATAATTTTTCATTGAAATCCTTAACCATGACATGAAATTCTCTACAAACATTTTTTGCAAAGATCATTTCAGCATCTGCTTCAAAATCAGGCAGGTGATAGATCTGTGTGGGAATACCCATTTACTATAGTTGGTGTAAACATAACATTCATACTTATTCAAATGCTAGATCTTCAATTGGGTGTGTATTCTTCTTGATCAACTGTATTTCCTTGATGGTAATATTTGAATAATAAAGCATGAATGTCTCAATACTTTTGTGTAATGAATCAAGAGTCTATCTGATTATATATTGATTTCAATTGATATGCTCTAAACTTGCTTCTAAAATGTTATTTTTTTTAATTGTATCTTCGAGACTTATTGCCATATGATGGTTGTTGTCTATTGCAACATTAAATTTCAGCATACAGTAGTAACTATGTCACATGTCATCTTTTGATATGGAAAAATATATTAACATTGTATTATTATTTTTAATTCCACAAGACTCATCCCAATTGGATTAACAGATCTATAACATTTGCAACAAGGCCTAGCACTACAGCGGGATTTGTATTACCGTAGATCTGAATTATTAAATTTCAAGGTGAAATCATATGAGAGGGGATTTTGATTATTAATGTATAATAGGTTTTTTCTCATACCTGAGAAAGGGATTTTACTCTTTTCTGTATAGGCCAACATATCAACAAAAACATGCTAATTGTATTTTCTTAAGATCTCTTTTCTAGATATTTTGCACAAAAAAAAATGTATTGACCAAGGATGGACATAGGTATTCATTGACATAGGAAGAGGATATTCAAAACTGTGAAGGTGTAAAGTATTGATTTTAATGTCTATTTTGTATTTTTATTTTTTTATTTTTGATTGACATAATCTTTTTAAAATAAAAAAAGTAAATAAACCCCACAGTTACACAAGAAGCACAGGATCAAAAAATGGGTGGTTGAAATCCACCAAGAAGGCTCATAGAAAAAACAGACACTGAGGGGCTAGACCTCAATCTCTAGCCTCCTTATTACAACTTTATCTCATATCTAAAATAGCAAAAGCATGATTCAGTATCAGTCTAATTATCCTCCATTGTCTTTGCATATTTTCCTCAAAACACAGTTAATAATAGTAATTCATATCATTTGGCCTTTATTTTTATAGATAGTTATATGAGTAGATAGTTGTTATCATAGCTATTGTTTATATTTTTTGTTTTATAGTGATAAAATTTCAATCTTTTTTCCTATTGTGATGGTTTTTAGATTCATTGTAGAAAGTGGGCTTTTCAGTTTGCATATTTCATACTTGGCACATGGGATTCCTACTACTTTTTGGGAGAGCTCTCAAGGTACTGTATTTCATTTTCCTTTTAACCTCTATAAATGCAACAATAAGGCAGAAATTTTAATTTATTTATATATGCTACTAACTCAATTGAGATAGAATTTGTGATCAACTTTAGATCCCCATTTTGATATTAGGTGTTTTATCTTCATATTAGATGTTTTTTCTTGATAGCATGTCTAATCTAGGATTATTGTTGACCAGAGATGTTGTGACTCTATCTAGTATGGTAATCTTTTTGGCTAAATGGCTAGCATTGTATCTTTGTCTATAACTTGATGGGTATAATCTTATATTAAAACATAGCTTAATTCATTTACAATGAAAATGGTTCTAAAAAGAGTTATAGGTTATGGATTTGTTAAAGTTTAAAGATGAAAGACATTGGTTAAAATTTTATAAAATGTCAAAGTGATTAAAATACTTAAATAAAACTAAGACTCATCTCCGAGCATCTTCTCAACAATTCCTAATTGTTGCAATCACAACCTTCATGTAGAGTTTGTCCCCATTGCAATTATGTATTAGACTAAGCTTGTCCCATTGTTTAGTATATTGATCTTATCCCTATTTCCCAATGATATATCAAACTAAGCTTGTCCCCATTGCTTTGTGTATGAAACAATTCAAAACTTTCCTTGGGGATGCACATAACTCAGTTGATGAACCAAGTGGGAAATTATGTCCATAACATGGAAACATTTTTTGGAGGTCTTGTTGTGGGATTCATAAATAGTTGGAAAGTTTCCCTTGTATCTCTATCTACTAGTCCATTTATTGTGGTTGTAGGAGGAGTTTCAAATATCTTTCTTCATAGGCTTGCTGAAAAAATTCAAGATGCATATGCTGAAGATGCTAGCATTACAAAGCAGTTTTGAATGGGGGGGAGGATGTAGTTCATATAAATTAACTTGTTAATTTTTTGTATTTTGTTTGTAAACTGACTTTATGCTAATTCCTTGTTGACTTGTGGGTAGTTGCTATGATTTGGCTTCAGGTAATTGTTGATGGTTGTGTTATATTTGACAACTGCCAAACATTTTATACATTTTTTTCCTAGTCTAGGAAAGTAGTCCAATCTTGATAGATGTTTCCTGGTGTATATTTTGTGTACAAGAACTACTCCTAATGAATAAAACAATCATTGATATTTTTCTACAATCTCTTGGCATGTTTTGTTATATTTTTCTTGCATAGCAATAGCTAATGTTATTGTTTGGTTGTAAATACCACTCCTACTTATATTTATGTTACAGGCTTAGATTGATGGTAGTTTCTTTATTAGAGTTGATACTTTGATCACTTTTGTTTTAATAGAAAGGAAATATTCTTTTAAGATGTTATTTTCATGATAGATATTTAACAAATGTAAGTAATTTTAACTGATAATGACCCATGGAAGTCATTATCTTGATGTAAGTCATTAATATTTCTAGGAAAATCTAAAATCTCCTTAATGCTTTGGTACTTTAGTATAGACCCATTGAATTATTTCAAATTTAAGGTTATTGTTTACACTAACCATGGATGCACTTTCTTTGCTTACATTTACATTGCTTTTATTGATTGTAGCATTGAGGGAATCTTTTTTGCCTTGTGTAGGAAGGGAATGCGTATCATAAGTGCTTATGGAGGTAAGGGATGGGCTAGTGGAGGTGGTGGCAGAGTTTCCATAAAGAGCTATAGTAGGCAAGAGAGTTTGAATATCTTTGTGCATGCTTAGTTTGAATGAGGGAAGCCTATAGATGATTGGAGCTTTATCAAAATCATAGAATGAAAGTTCCTTTGCAAATATGTATCATGTACTTATGCATTACAAGGGTAAGGGACTATAGGTTATGATATAAAATAATAGCCATGTTCGTTTTCTTTTGTAAGTTGTTGAACAACATAAAGGCAAGGTTTTGGAGTAGAATTCTGCTAGTTCTTTTCTCTCTTAGTAATGTATTGTAATCTTTTCAAGTTCTTTCATGTTGGCACAAAAAATTGTAACTCCATTTTCAAGCTTGCACAACTGAATGTAATATCATTTTGATTAATAAAATAAGCTATTTTTACCTTCTCATTATTGTTTTACTGTGCAAATATTTTAGATAGTTGATAAGTAGTCTTTTTTATTAATGGAAACCAGTAAATAAAAATGACTAAATATATGATTAAAGTAATGACTAAATTAATGACTAAATATATGACTAAATTAATGAATAAATATATGACTAAATATATGATTAAATATATGACTAAAGTAATGAATAAATTAATGACTAAATATATGACTAAATTAATGACTAAATATATGACTAAAGTAATGACTAAATTTATGACTAAATAAATGACCAGTTAACAACAATCAATGACTAAATAATCACTACCATCACTAAATCAATGAGCAAATCAATGACTAAATAAATGACTAAAATAGTTTAGTCATAAATTTGGTGGTGTTATAAATGACTACAAATAAACCACTAATAGTCACGTGACTAAAATTAGTCATTTATATGCAATTTTTAGTAGTTTATTTAGTCATATATTGTTGTTTGTGTACTAGTGCATCGAGGCCTACGATGAATAGGAACAGGTGTCCCAAGGCACCATCCAACTTCCTATTCAAGTAGATCCAACCATCATGGAAACCACCTGCTAAGTCCTTGACCTTGAGCTTCCATATAATATTCTCCTCGAGAATCCATGGATACATGGGATGCAAGTTGTCGCATCTACATTCCACCAATGTGTAAAATTCCCTTACCAAAATCAAGAAGTCATGATCCATGGTGACTACAAACCTATCTAGTATTGCAAAAATCTAGAAGCCAAATATTACAAGATCCCCCAAATTCAAAAAAATGGTGAGGGACCCACATTTCCCTATGTCAATCCATCTAATTTAGCCTCCACTTCTGAGACAAAGACACCCATCATCCAAAACATCCTAGATATCAAAGTCATAATCAAAGACAATGGCTATGGGAACTAAAACTTGTAGAAGGGTGCATATACATGTTAGGAGAGTTACCTCAATCTCCTAAATCTCATGGAAGACCACAACATAGAAAAAGTGCATCCCAAACATTCATAGCATATCCTACCACCTTCAAAAAGTGGGGGGATTTGAGCAAAGAAGTTGTGGATGAAGAAGATGTCTCAGGTCTCTTATATCAAGGTAACTGACCTACAACCATTCTCTTGATGCACGAGGACAAGGGTCTACATTTAATGTTTGGTTGGGGCTACAACAAAAAATCTTGGGAAAAAGGAAAATCGACTATTAGAACCTATCATTCCTAAGAAGTGCCTCAAGAATCTCATCCTTGAATGTACCTGGATAACCATACTTGGCAAAGGTGCTCATGTTAAAATGGTAAAATCTTCCCCATCGGTACCCGTATCACTTAGTAGTCCCTTCAAAGATCCTATCTCCAACCTACCCATGCTATTTTAGGATTCCTCCCATTTCATGATCACCTCCATGTTATTTGAGTCAAGTAACCAAGTCACTAAGCTAAATCTCATTTACCCCCAACTCATCAATTGTGACCAATGAGGACCATTGATCTTAGATATAGTAAAAAATGATGAGGCTCTCTTGGAATTCATGGGACTAATGGATAATCTACCACATAAAGATCACAAAGAAGGGTTCAACATCGAGCTATATACACATGCATACTACAGGGAAACAATTGAATATCTTAGCCACAAAATTGAAAATCTAAGAGTAATGTCTCGATCCTTAAGTGAAAACCACATTGTGGCACTTTTTGATCCCAAAATGGAAAAAATAAAGGATGCATCTGATTGTGAAACCCTCTCTAAGGCACCAAAGGATGAGGGATTCAATATTCCCCTTAGTTCCATCCATCAAGAGAAATCAACAGTCCTAGCAGAGAAGTGCAACCTAGTGAGCATGGAATTGAAGAGGCTTCACACATCACCTTCTACACTGAGTCACTTTTGACTAAGGAGCGAGAAAATCTCACAGCATTTCTAAAAGAAAGGAAAGTGAACTTTATGTGGACATACGCCAGCATGCCAGGCTTTATACAGAAGTAGTGGTCCATCATCTAGTAATGCATCTTGAAGAAAAACCTATGAGAAAAATTGAGAAATATGCATCTGCAAATCACCTTATTGGTCAAACTTGAGCAACAAAACTCTTTGATGAAAGAATCATTCAACCCATTGATTATCCAAAATGGGTTTCTAACCTTGTACTTGTTTCCAAGCCCATTGGGGGAATCCGAATATCCACCAACTTTAGAGACATGAATAAGGCATGTCCTAAGGATGATTTCTCCCTCCCCAACATAGATAAGATTGTAGATCTGATAGCGAGGCATGAAATGCAATCATTAATGGATGGATTTTTAGGATACAACTAGATCATGATTGCAAAGGATGACCAACATAAAACAACCTTCACTTGTCCATGGGGCACATAATGTTGGAATATGATGCCATTCAAGCTTAAAAACACTAGAGCTACATATCAAAGGGATATGACCTTGATCTTTCATGACATGATCCACAAGACTATGGAAGACTATGCGGATGATATCCTCGCCAAATCAAGGAAATGCCAATACCACATAGCAACACTAGGCCCAATCTTTGACAAACTAAAAGAATATAAGGTATGAAACAATCCCAAGAAATGTTTTTTTGGCATAGCTTCAGTCCATGTATTAAAGCTACCACATCATTCAGAGTTGTACCAGGAGGAACCACAATTTGTTGTAAGGTTGTTTGAAGAATAGTGTGGTAATTTGGTGAATTATGAAGTAAATCTCAAAGGGATATCTTTGCAAGAGTATTTTTGAGTTGTTCAACAAGATCATACTCCTTTGTGTGTGGGGGAAAGAAAGGAGCACTAGGTGGATTCGGTAAAGGTAAATAGGGTGGGTTTCATTGTGATTGTTGCGGATTGTTTTGGGTGTTATATGTATGAGCAACAGTAATATTACTAGATTGCTACAACACATCAGTTTTAGGTGGGTAAAGAGTGAACTTAGGTTTATTGGAAGGATGAAGTTTATGCAAGAGTGGGTAAATAATGAATTGAGGTTGAATCACATTAACATCCTTAGTTTTAGATTGTTCACAATAAACCTTAGTGGATGGCTTGAGTGATATCAATTCCTAAAGGGACTCATCTAACAAGTCAAAGTCATCATGACTAGAAGGTTTGATGGGTAAGTTATCATCAATTGGTTTAAGCTTTTTAGGGTAAACTATAGAGGTGCTAATGTTTGTTATTGTAGGTTTCTAGGCACAAAAAACCTTAGTGGATGACTTAGTCCAGATGAAGTCCTAAAGGGCTTCATCTAACAATTCAAATTCAACAAACCAATAGGTTTGAGAGATAAGTTGTCATTAATTGGTTTAGGCATCTCATGGCAAGCATTAGAGGATGAAGTGAGTGAGAGGAAGCCCTGAAGAACTTCATCTAACTTGTCTACATCATCACTTCTAAGAGGCTTGGATGAGATGGTGTTTCTAAATTGAATCATTTGTTTCAAAGGTTGATTTGATGTTTCTATTTTTGTGTTTTTATTTATTGACAAATCTAATCTAAAAGAACTAGAAACTAAAACTAAAAGGGAAACTTGCAAAAATCTAATACTATCCATAAATTCCATGAAAGGAAATGATGCTTATGCTAATGAGTGAAATATAACAGAAAGTAACTAAATTGAAATAGAAAAGGGACTTGTGGGAAAAAAAAAGTGCAAAGCAACAAACTGAACTCTAGAAACACTGATTCAAAAATTGTTGTGGGACTGATTCACCCAAGGTGGCGAATGAGTCCCAAGATAGGTATTTTTAAATTTTTTCTAATTTTTTTCACTTTTCTAGATGTGTGTAGGTCTGTACAATGCAAATGAAGACTAAAAATACAAAATTTTACAATGATGTAATGAAATAAGATGCAATAATGAACTCTAAATGATACTTTCACTAATGAAATTTTAAGAATCCCTAGGATGAAAAAGAAAATGAAATTAAGCCCTAGGATGCAAATGCAAATGAAAATCTGAAAGAGATAATGTTCAATATGTAGGTTCACCAAAATGAACCAACAAATTTTATTTTCTATGTGCTTCTCTTGCACTCTTAAGATCTTTCACCTAAAAGGAGAGATAAAATACTAAAATTCTAGTGGTTCACTCAAATAAAGGATTGTATTATGTTATTAAGACTAGGTACAATGATGTAAATGAAACTAATTAATGAAATTGATTACATATTAATGCAAAACTAATGAAATATGCAATATTTGAAAACACAGTGATGTTTGCAAAAGACTTAAAAGAATGAACAAAAATGCAAATGAAACTAAACAAAAAGTTGTATTTCAGAATGTGTGCACTTCTAAAGCTAAAGATGACTAAAAAACACTATAGAAATCTAGAAATTTTGACTTTGAGTTGATTGAGACTCATTCACCACCCTGGGTGAATCAGTTCTAGGATAGGGTTTTCTACCTAGAAACTAGTTTTTGCTCATTGGGCATCAGGATTTGTATCTAACTTTGAAATTCACCTCATGAGGGACTCATTCGCCATCCATGGTGAATCATTCCACTCTCATTTTTCTACAAATTTAGATTTGTGTTCTGCACCTTGTCACCTATACAACACTTTTTGACGGAAACCTAAATTGAGATCTTAGAAAATTCCTACAAAATAGCTTAAAATTGGTTGTCTAATGGGGGGTTTTCCTTGGTAAAACCCCTAGTGTGGTAATTAAACCTTAAATGGACAAAAATCTGCATAAAACCCTAGCCTTAAGTGTGTTAAAGACTAGGAATGTTTGAAGTATGATAAAACCCTATTCTATTGTGCTAGAATAAGATGTGCAAATGTGATTTGAATGATGCAAGACTTCAACCCTATAAATCCTACAACACATCAAAATGGAGATAGATAACATGCAAATGAAATGTAAATGAAATGAAAACCTTTATCTGAAGATAGAGAGAAAATGGAAGATGGAATCACTTTGAAAACAAGTCTTTAGGTGTGATTTGATGGCTAGTTGCATCTCCTCAACCTAGATTTCTCCATGATTCACCATAGGCATCCATCATCAACTCTTTGCAATGTTGAATCTTGAGTAAAGAGTGAGCTTCAAGATCTACAAAAACCCTAGTTTGCTGCCCTAAAACTTCAACTTCGCTAATGAAACTTATTGTGGAAGACTTGACTTTAGAATTTTCTTTGTGAAAATGACTAAAAAATGTGAAAAATGACCTAAAATGAGTATTTATAAGCATCAAAACCTAAATTTCTCATTATTTAGACCTAAGAGGCCAACATCCACTGAAAAATTAAGTTGAAATGATTAAATTCCCAATTAAAATTGAAATTTTCCTCAAAAGGGACTCAATTGCCACCCTTGGAAAATGGGTCCCACTAGAGGGGACTCATTTTCCCAAGGTGGCGAATGGGTCCGACTAGTGGTTTTTGAAGGTGATTTTCAAGATATTAGTGAATTAAGTGTTGTTTGTTAGGATTTAAGTAATTTCTCAAGTGTAACATGCCTCTAGATCAAAAATTATTAGTCTTAGGGGCCTATAAATGTTGTTTTGAAGAATGAATAATGCATGGGTACTCAAAAGTAGGTCAAATTAAGTGTGAAATTGCCTCTTTTGTCAAGAGTGTCCAATTTTCTACGCCATATTTAGCCCCTAATTTAGCACGCATATGACTCTATGTGCATTTGTAAGCTAAAGGACTCTAAACAATACACTTTATTGCATAAAAGGATACTCATTCAAAAGATGGGAGAATGAAGCCCCCAATGTAGTTTATTGCAAAACCACAACATTAGGAACCGCATCCTGCAACAAAAATTCGTTAATTTCACAAAAATCCTTTGATCTAACTCCTAGGAATCCAATTCAAGGGTAGATGTATGCCCCCCCTTGATTCCACTTGCTTTACAGAGGTGGAATCAAGGTAGCAATCTAGCCACGTCGAAGAGGAACATTATACCATAGGGAATTTCCAAGTACCATGCCATGTAATGATAGATGATTGATGATATTAGGTGTAGAATCATGATTCCAATGCATCAAACGACATAGAAAACAAAGTTCCCTAGCTCCCATCATGTTGTTTTGAAGAAAAGATGCTTTATTAACTCTTAAGATAAAATAATCCTAAGTTCATGCATAAGAGTAAAGGTGATGAAAATAGGTTAAAAGAAGTAGAAGAGAGTAATTTGTCACTTACTATTGCATTTTACCTTCTTGTAGCTTGAGACTGACGAGTGAGATAAGAAGATGTCAAGTAGACAGGGTTACACACCTTCGTGATTGGATGAGCTTCAAGAGTAGGTGGCACCTGGCGAATTGTACCATGAGGTGAGTCAATTTTGTAACTTTTGCTTAGTTATTTTGTAATGATTTAATGATTTTTAATGCATTTATAGGTTTATTTAGGATCTAGGAAAAAAATTTCACAAACTGTCCCCAATTTTTGGAAAGTTTCCCATTTGTTCGCAAAGTGTCCCTTTTGTTTGCAAAGTGTCCCATTTCTTCATGAAGTGTCCCAATTCTTTGCGAAGTGTCCCAAAAGGGTTGTAAAGTGTCTAGGGCCTTTAGAAAAGCACACTAGATGAAATTTAGCATACTTGCATGTTGAATAATGTAAAAATTGAAGATATTAGATGAGTTTTTAGAGTATATCATTATGATTTTGATAGGTTCCAACCCGGTCACAATAGCGGCTAGGAGGGAGATAGATTAGCTTTTTTAGAGATTTAACCCCAACACTATCAGCAGCAAAGACAGAGCATTTACAGGGAGTAGGTATCTATTGGTCATATTTGACATGCCACCTGAGATACCGTGATGACATGCTCATGGCCCGCATGGCAGCACCTTGGGATGCCGACACATGTACATTTCACCTTCCCACCAGGGAGATGACCATCACACTCGAGGATGTAAATCATATTCTTCGAGTTCCTATTCAAGGAGAGTGGGTATATTTCTAGGGAGATCGGTCATTCTATGAGAAGAAGGTGGACATGTAGTACTTCTTGGATGGACCTGTTCATGATGAGCACATGAGAGGACTAATTGACCTTCCCATGCTTCTATATTCACGAGCTCACATTGCTAGACGAATTATAATGCATATAGTGGCTCGTGTTCTCAATCCTGGTGGATGAGTGACACACTTAGATGGAGGATTGGTACACTTGATTTGTAGGATGGTGGAGCATAGGAAAGTCTATGCTTGGGGACGCTGCATCCTAGCACATCTTTATTATGATCTTGGCCGATTTTTGTTTCGAGAGATCGACAATATGGTGCACTGGACGCTTCTACAGGTGTGGTGCCTTGAGCATATTACATGCACCAAGCCTGTCGAGTTCCCATGTGCTATAGCTGGAGGATATCCACGAGCCTTCGACTATCCTCTATGATGCTTGTGGTAGTACAAAGATCTACATTTTTGGAGGGTGAGATTTGACTGGTTAGAGGAGGACAAGATCCTATGGAGACCTTATCTACTCACATTATAGTGGCCAGATCCCATAGGACAACTTAGGAGGATGCAAATGGACAAGTTTTTAGCTAGACGACATGACTATCTTGTATGAGCTATCTATTGCAAGTCATGAAATAGTTTGGGCAGGTGCAGACACCACCGAGGGCATGCCCCTTGATTAGGTGATCAGTGCGGAGTGCTCAGATGCCAGGTGAAACTGTTCGGCTCACTATAGATCATGTTTGTGAGAGTGATTTTGATGATTCAGATCATGACTAGCCACCAGTCCTTGATGCTGATGATGTTGGCAGCATAGATGAGAATGAGGAGTGGTGGTCAGTGACACGACTAGCTCTTGTGTTTTCCATGGATGTCCCTATAGGTGATGTAGGACCAACACCAGATGAGGGAGTTGAGCCAGAGGACAAGGCCGAGGATGTATGATACAGGCCAGCAGATATATTTACTGATGTTATTGATGATGAGTATGATTCAGAACCTGATCCAGACTATGAGGACCAAGATGGAGGAGAAGAGGATAAGGATGAGGAGGATGATTATTACAAGGAGCCACCCCTAAGTGAGGGTGATGAGATAGCAGCTTAGGATCAGCATGAGCGTGGAGAGTCCACACACATTTATATGACCAAATCACTTGTAGTAGCTAGAGTAGACATCGGGACCCATAGTCAGAGAGAAGCTAGCATGTCCTCCATGCCCCCTAGAGAGGATGAGGTTGATATCCCTTAGCTGACTAGAGACATAGGTGATGATATTTAATTTTATGCATGTACTTTAGTGTTTTATGCTTTATATATAGATATCATGATGATGTTTATTGATTGTGTACCTTTTCTATCTTGTAGGAGTGATGAGAGACTGGAAAGAGTTCTATCATCAGGTTTTCGCAGTGATATTGCTTACATCCATCGACAAGGAGGAGATGGATCCTCACTGCGTTCCCCCACCAATCATGGAGGAGGAGAGAGAGTCACTCATACCTTTCATGAGGCTATAGATAGTGTATGAGAGCGTGAGGAGATGAATCTGTCGAGCTAAGAGTGCAAGATAGTCATCAAAGAACTCAATAGAGGTTGAGAGACTGCATACAGAGCTAGCATAGGTGCGAGCAGAGAGGGATCAGATGGCAGAGGATCGACTTGTGGTTCTTGGTCAAGTACAAAGTATGGAGTATGCAGTCAAAGTCAAAAAAACGCGATCACGATCACACATGACCATCTCATGACATCCAATTACTAGATCATAGGCGCTAGATCCTAAGGGGTCTAGTTCTCACAGACCTTGGTGATTTTGTATATGATATTGAGATGTACATAAAACTTTTTGATATATATATATACATGCCCATTTGATGTTGTTATAATTTGTCTTAATGTTTTTGAATGTTAAATGTCACTATGATTAATTAAATAACTTGTGGTAAAATTATTTAATTAATGTCTACATGATTTAACATGGTTTATGTGATCTAATGTAAAACATATTTCAGTTTCACTTTAGATACAACATTTTTGAATTAAAGAGAGTATGTTAAATTAGATACACCTATAACTCATATAAGGATCTAACTTAACATAACATGAGGGTGAATAGTATGAAACCTAAAGTAATTATAAAATTAACTCAATAATTATCGTAGTGTTCAAGACAAACACAAGATTAGTTGTCAAGGACAAAGCAATGTGAAAGTTATTTAGAATGTAACCAAATAACTTAGGCAACACTATAACAATCATACTATTCAAAAAGATTGAGGTAATACCAATGTAAATCCATGGCATTAATAGGTTCCTTAAGGGGTGTTCCGCCCAGCTGTGTTAAGACATAAGCACTAGACCCATAACTGGTATCAACTATGTAAGGTCCTAACCAATTAGGGCTGAATTTATCTTTGTCTTCATGGTTAGCATTAGTATTACGTTGATTTTCATAAAGAGAAAAATCACCCTTATGAAACGTATGGGGAATGACATGAGTATTGTGTTTACCTTGTAATAGTTTAATGTAAGCTTGGAGGTGCTCAAGAGCATTAATGCGATTTTCATCGAGCATTTCAAGTTGGTGCAATCGTTGGTCTTTATAAGTGGTATCGTCAATAAGGTCTTCAAGAGAAATTTGTAGTGTAGGAATTTCTAACTCCAAGGGCATGATCGCGTCAATCCCATAAACAAGGTTATAAGGTGTAGTTCCCATAGATAATCTAACACTTGTTCGATATGCCCAAAGCACATAACGTAATTACATATGCCAATCCTTATGATGTTTTTTAATAGTTTTCTTCAGGATTTGTTCCAGAATCTTATTAGTGATTTCAAATTTTCCATTGGATTATGGATAATATGGTGTGGAAAATCGATGTTGAATGTTGAACGTTTCAATAAATTTCTTAACTTCATTATTCTTAAATGGGGTTCCATTGTCTAAAATGATTGCAGAAGGAAGTCCAAAGTGAACAATTATGTGTTCCAATATGAAACGAAAAATTACTTCAACATTTGTAGATCAAAGAGGAATACTTTCCACTCATTTTGTGAAATAGTTTGGTGTGGTTATGATAAATGTATGTCCAGCAGAAGAGGGTGGTGAAATTTTTCCAATAAGATCTAATCCCCATACTGAGAATGGCCAAATGGGAATTTGGGCATGGAGCTCAGAAGTAGGAGCATGAATCAAATTGATATTTTCTTGACATTTGTGACATCATTTAATGTCAGCAAAGTAGTATCTCTCCATATGTCTCCAATAATATCCTATACAGATGAATTTTTGCACTAACGACCATCCACCAAAATGACATCCACAAGCACCAGCATGAGCCTGCTCAAGGGCTATAGGAATTTCATAATCCTTAAGACACAGTAGTAAGAGACCATTGAAGGATCTTCTCTACAACACATCTGCGAGAATTACCTATTTGGCTACTAGTTTGCATAAACGATTTTCAATTTTTGTCATTGTGGGCTCTAGAATAGTACCATGTTTTAAATAATGGTAAATTGTGTCATACCATTCTCACAAGTCTTCTTGAGTTGTAGTTAAAATATCTTCTAATCGGGTATCAATCGAAGGTTTCATGTTTGGATGAATAATTGTAAGGAAAGCTTAGGTGCAGAAAAAACTCTCCTAATGCCAAAAACTCATGGAAGAATGCATATATGACTTTAAATTTTGCAGTTATAGTTCAATAAGATACACTTGAAAATAATTAATAGAAAAAAGAAATGAACACATACACAATTGGACACCAGAATTACATGGGAAAACCCTTACGGGAGAAAAACCCACCACACCAAGAAAAGCCTGTTTGTATTACAGTAAGGAAAATTACATACAGAGATCATACTTAACTTTTTGATGTCAATTTACAGTAGCAACATTCACTGATCAATCTTGTACAAAATAGTAATCTTACAATGCTCTCAGAAGCATTCTATGAATCCACTTAGATCAATCCATGTTCAGTTGAGCAACACTTTCGTTATCTCACACTTTTCTCATCATGAACCATTGCAGAGTGTAATCCATTCTACTCACAGCCTGTTCATTTTCCACAATAGAATAGTCGCAACTATTCAACTTCCATGGTTCACATTCCACTTCTCTCATTGGATCATAACACACCACGTAGGACAGTTGTTCGGTCAAAAATTTTAACTGAATCGCATGTCGGTGAGACACCAGACCATGTCTCCCTGATGCCAAAATTCCTAAACACATAGCTATTAGCAAGACCAAAGGTATCGACAACACCCTAAGAAGTGAGACTAATAACAAAACAAGTTTCCTTGATATCACAAGAAAACCAACAGTCCATTGGCAAGAGATCATACCAAATGCAAAACCATCAGCCAGGCCAACTCTATCAGCAAGACTTCTCACCGATGTCCATTGTAGAACTATCAGTAAGACCATCGTTGTCGCTAGGACTTCCAAGAAGCTCAACCATCGACAATATCCCACATTGACGTGGAATATTAGTAGTCATTAGCTTATAAATAAAAGCTCAAAGACTTTAGGTATCCACGAGTTAGTCCTTTAATTACCAACTTACTCGTACACCACATTTGACCATCACACTGAACTATTTGTCATTCCTTGTGGTCTCCACCATGACACTCGTCAACTGCTTATGCATTTCTGGAGAATCAAGTTGGAAATCTACAATATTCTCAACAAGTCTCCCAGAATTCCAAGTGGTCCCCACATCCATCTGCTTGTCACTCAATCAGAGAAAACACAAACTTACAACTTCCACGGTAGGTTAGGAAAATCTCGAACACCACAACATTGAAGGAGATCGACCAGTTGGGAAGTTAAGAAAATTTTGAACTGTGCGACAAGGTTCCAAGGTTCAGGATTTGGGTGATAGGCTGATAAAGAAGACCAACAAAGGATAAATCTGCCAAGTCTTTAACAGAGATACAAGCCAGCAAGTTGAGGCACAATTTTCAACAGTCTCCCACTTGACGAAGACTTATTGGCTTCCTTCAAACTCAAAGTTAATGAACGTCATGGGCTCCAAGGCCCATCAAACTGGCACACCACCTATACTTGTCTGTGCTCGCTGGTTTCTTCAATGCATCTGCAACATTTTCTAGAGTGTTTACTTTTTCTTAAGAGACCTTTCCATCTTCCACCATACCTCATACAAAATGATACTGCACATCAATATGTTTTGTCCTAGCATGGAAAGTAGGATTTTTTTCCAAACAAATAACACTCTGACTATCACAGTAAATTGTAATTTTCCCTACATCAAACCCAATGTTAGAACCCAAATGTTTTAACTAGATTTCTTCTTTATAGGAATGTATTGCTACCATGTATTCTACCTCTATAGTGGACAAAGCGACTATAGCCTACCACTTACTCATCCAACTAACTGCACCACCATTCATCATGAAAATATATCCACTCATGGATCTTCTGCTGTCAATGTCCCCTGGCCAATCAGAATCCACATAGCCTCAAATGCTGAGAGTCCTCTGTGATTCAACCAAATTTTCATGGTAACACAAAGCATATTTTGAAGTTCCCTTCAGATATCTAAACACTCTTTTCACATCATCCCAATGTGTCCTTCCAAGATTTTCCATAAAATGACTAAGTACTCCCACTGCTTGGGCAATGTATGGCCTTGTACAAACCATTGCATACATTAAACTACCAACTGCACTAGCATAAGGCACTTTGGTCATGTCCTCCATCTCAGTAGGAGATTTTGGACAGTCTTCAATAGATAGCTTCGTTCCCTACAAAACTGGAACAACTAGCTGCTTGCATTCAGTCATACAAAATCTCTCCAAAATAGTATTAATATACTTACTCTGACTAAGCCAAAGTTTTCTACTCTTCCTATCCCTGGTTATTTCCATTCCCAGAATATACCTGGCTGCACCAAGATCTTTCATTTCAAACTTTGCAGACAACTGATATTTTAGATCAGAAATCATTAACTTACTATTTCCTATGAACAACATATCATCAACATAGAGAGCAATAATAAGAACACGATCATTTTCAGCTTTGTAGTACACACAATGATCAAATTTTGATCTTAGAAATCCCAATGACAAAACAAATGTGTCAAACTTCTGGTACCACATTCTAGGAGATTGTTTTAATCCATACATAGATTTTTTTAACTTGCAAACCAGATTTTATTTACCTTTTCCACAAAGTGCTCGGGCTAGGACATATAAATCTCTTCTTCAAGGTCACCATGAAGAAATGTTGTCTTCACATCCATCTGTTCAACCTCTAAGTCATACATTGTTGCAAGTGATAAAAGAAATCTAATAGACGTCAGCTTAGCTACAGGAGAAAAAATTTCTCCATAATCAATTCCCTCTACCTGGGAATACCTCTTCGCAACCAACCTCGCCTTATACTTTTCCACACTACCATCCAGACCTATTTTCTTTTTAAATACCCATTTGCAGCCAACAGCTTTTCTCCCTTCAAGCAAGGGCACCAAACTCCAAGTATCATTATTTTCTAATGATGCCATTTCTTCATTCATGGCTTCCAACCAAGAGTTTGAATCATACATTCTAAATGCCTCTTTCATAGTCCTAGGCTCATCAGTGCTAGAAATTAAAGCATAGGCACAAGTAGAATATAACAAAGAAAACCCATAGCTATCAGGTTGCTTTCTATCATGTGTTGACCTCCTCACAGGCTGAGGCTAAGGTTGTTCTTCTTCTTCAGAACTCTCAGAACTACTTGAGCTCTCCTTAATTTAAGGTACATTTTGAATTTTCAATTCCTCTTTATTTGGTGTCAGAGGAATTTCAACTACATCCTTTTTATTTTCTAATTTTGTCTCTAACTATAGATCCAAAGTAGAAGGCTTCAGCTCACGAAAAATAACACTTATGTTGTATAGAACCTTCTCCATATCAGGATTCCAAAGCTTGTATCCTTGTATGCAGCACTATAACCAATAAAATTATATTTAACAGCCTTGTTTTCCAATTTAAACCTTTTTTAATTTAGCACATATGCATATGCCTCACAGCCAAAGACACGAATATGTCTCAGAGAGGGCTTCTTTCCAAACCATGCTTCCAAAGGTGTTTTCTCAACAAGAGCGGAATTAGGAGAATGGTTTATTAAGTAACATGTTGTTGCAACTGCCTCAGCCTAGAACTTCTCCTTCAAGCCAACACTGGTTAGCATACTTCGTGCTCTTTCCATTACTATCATGTTGAACCTTTCAGCAACTCCATTTTGTTACAAAGTGTAGGGTGTATTTTTATGTATTTTAATCCCATGATCTTTATAGTACCTTTCAAACTCATCAGAACAAAACTCACTGCCATTGTTAGTCCTTAAACATTTTATTTTTCTTCTAGTCTGATTTTCCACAAGGTTTTTGAATTCCTTAAAATGACTAAACACTTCTGATTAACTTTTCAAAAAATAAACAAATTCCCTTCTTGAATAATCATCAATGAATGATACATAATATCTTGATTTAGACAAAGAAGGAACATTTATTGGACCAAAAACATAAGAATGTATATAATCAAGTAAACCAGAAGATTTGTGAGGACTAGAGTAGAATGAGACATGGTGTTGTTTACCATATATACAATGTTCATAAAACTCAAATTCGAAGTTACAATCATCAAGCCCTTTAACCAAGTTTTTTATTTTTCAAGGTTTTTAAACCTTTTTCTCCAATGTGGCCTAGCTTGTGATGCTAGAGCATAGTCTTTTATGTTGGAAGTTTAACTTCCATAGAGTTTGCACTATCAAGAAATGTTTCCTCTTTTTCTCCATGAGTAGCCTTCTGTGACTTTACTGAGACACTATTACATTGCACAACAAATGCATCCAGCTTATACAAGGTACCAATACGAGCACCCCTAGCTAGCACCATTGAGCCTCTAGTCATTTTGCAGCTATTTCTGGAGAACGTGACTTGCACTCCAACACCATTCAGCTTACTAACAGAAAGTAAATTTTGATACATACCTAGTATATGCATTACATCATTGATTACCTTCACTCTTCCATCAGGGAACTAAATTCTGACTCTTCCACGACCAAATATTTCTAGAAATGAATCACTTGCCAAATACACCCTTCCACCATCGTATTTTTCATACTTAGTGAACCAGTCTCTATGAGATGTCTTGTGGAAAGATGCTCTAGAATCAATCAGCCAGACATCATCTGATGCCTGAGTAGCCAAGGTTGTAATGAAAGCGTCTACATCACTCTGAGAAGAATCATTGTCGAAAGAATTCTTCTTCTTCTTCTTTTTCTCCTCTTTGCAATCCTTTCGAACATGACCAGGTTTCCCACAATTCCAGCACTTCACCTTGGAATTCTTTCCAGGAGACTTTGATCCCCCTTCTGATTTTGATTTGGACTTCTTGTCCTTCTTCTTGCCTTTTTCTTTCTATATGTCTCTAACAGCAAGAGCCTCCTTTGCCATCTCAGAATATTTTCTTCTCATCTCTTTTGATAACAAAGAGGCAACATATTCCATCATAAAATTGGATGTTGTACTCCCAATAGCCATCACCAAGTGATCCCAAGAATCTGGAAAAGAACATAACAATAGCATACAGTGATCTTCTTCATCAATCTTCACACCCACAGATGCTAACTGAACAATCAACATGTTGAAAGCATTCAAATGATCAGCAACAAATGCTCCTTCCTACATTTTCAAAGAGTACAACTTCTTCCTCAAGAACAACTTATTCACCAAGGACTTGCCCTAATAAATAGCTGCCAATCTTTTCCACAAAGAAGATGTATTTTCTTCATGAACATGTAGAAGAAGAGAGTCTGTTAAATAGAGCCTTATCAGCCTCTTTTATTTTCGATCTGGAAGGTCCCAATCCTCTTACTTCATGCCTATAGGTTTTGTTCAAGACACAACAAGCCAAAGATCATGGTCAACTAATAGATCTTCCATTTTAAGTTTCCACAACTCAAAATTGCTACCATTGAATTTCTCAATTTCAATCTTTCCTGACATGCTTTCCATCTTAATTTGTAATTCCAATTACCATACTTCTACAAGACTCCCACTAAACAGAATTGACACAAAAAACCCAACGTACCCACAAGGATAACACAACTGACCAGGCTCTGATACCACTTGCAAGGAAAGCTTAGGTGCAGAACAAACTCTCCTAACGCCAAAACCTTAGGGAAGAATGCATATATGACTTTAAATTTTGCAATTACAATTCAATAAGATACACTTGAAAATAATTAATAGAAAAAAGAAATGAACACATACACAATTGGACACTAGAATTACGTGGGAAAACCCTTACGGGAGAAAAACCCACCACACCAAGAAAAGCCTCTTTGTATTATAGTAAGGAAAATTACATACAGAGATCAGACTTAACTTTCTAATGTCAATTTATAGTAGCAACATTCACTGATCAATCTTGTACAAAATAGTAATCTTACAATGCTCTCAGAAGCATCTTATGAATCCACTCAGATCAATCCATGTTTAGTTGAGCAACACTTTCATTATCTCACACTTCTCTCACCATCAACCATTGCAGAGTGTAATCCATTCTACTCACGACCTGCTCAACTTCCAATGGTCCACATTCTGCTTCTCTCATTGGCTCAGAACACAACACGTAGGACAAACATTCAGTCAAAAAATTTAACTGAATCGCATGTCAGTGAGACACCAGACCATGTCTCCCTAATGCCAAAATTCCTGAACACATAGCTATCAGCAAGACCAAAGGTATTGGCAACACCCTAAGAAGTGAGACCGATAACAAAACAAGTTTCCCTGATATCACAAGAAAACCAATTGTCCATCGGCAAGAGATCATACTGAATGCAAAACCATCAGCCAGACCAACTCTATCGAAAAGACTTCTCACCGATGTCCATTGCAGAACTATCGGCAAGACCATTGCTATCGCTAGGACTTCCAAGAAGCTCAACCATCGAAAATATCCCACATTGACATGGAATATTAGTAGTCATTAGTTTATAAATAAAATCTCAAAGACTTTAGGTATCCACGAGTTAGTCCTTTTATTACCAACTTACTCGTACACCGCATTTGACCATCGCACCGAACTGTTGGTCATTCCTTGTGGTCTCCACCATGACACGCATTCACTGCTTGTGCATTTTTGGAGAATCAAGCTGGGAATCTACAATATTCTCAACAAGTCTTCTAGAATTCCAAGTGGTCCGCACATTCGTCTGCTTATCGCTCAATCAGAGAAAACAAAAACTTACAACTTCCAAAGTAGGTTAGGAAAATCTCTAAAACCATGACATTGAAGGAGATCGACTAGTCAGGAAGTTAAGAAACTTTTGAATTGTGCGACAAGGTTCCAAGGTTCAAGATTTGGGTGATAGACTGATAAAGAAGACCAACAAAGTGTAAATCCGCCAAGTCTTTAACAGAGATACAAGCTATCAAGTTGAGGCAAAATTTCCAACAATAACAAAGGTGAAATCTATTGAAAGATCATGTCGGGATATAAGAGAGGATGCACTCACCATTGTATTTGCATGTCGATTGTCTTTTCATGGGATGTTATCAATGGTGAATGATTCAAACTTCTTTAACAATTTCATTGTAAGATCCTTGTATCTTGATAACTTGTCATATTTAGTTTGATATGTCCCAGTGATTTGTTTGATTACTAATTGTGAATCACCAAAGATATTGATATGTTTAACACCCATGGTTAAAGTAGCTCGCAAACCCGCGATTAATGCCTCATACTCAGCTGTGTTGTTTGTACATAGGAAATTTAATCAATAGGACAAGGGAATAGGCTTTCCATCAGGAAAAATTAATACCACTCTAGCATCGGAACCTATTCTACACTTAGATCCATCGAAATACAATTCCCATATTTTAACATTAGCAATCAAGACACTATCATCAAGAAGTGAATCATGATTAGGTAAAGCGAGAGGAGAAGGAGCATCAGCTAAGTGATCAGTTAAGGCTTGTCCTTTTCTTTTTTTGAAACAAACTTTAGGTCAAACTCAGTTAACAACATCACACACTTAGCTAAGCATCCAGAAAGGTCTGTTTTGTTAAAAAAATGTTTAAGGGGATCAAATCAAATTTTGTCATGACTTGTATTTTAGAATTTAGTAAATAACGTCACAACTTACTAGTAGTGAATACAAGAGGTAAACATTATTTTTCAATTGGTGAGTATCAAGTTTCATAATCAATTAAAGTTTGACTAATGTAATAGATAGGATGTTCTTTTCCATGATCATCTTGTTGAGCCAACAAGGATGCAAGAGCATGGGTTGATGTGGCTATGTAGAGGATAAATGGTTTATTTGGCATGACAAGTTGTAAAATGGGTGGAATTGAAAGGTATTCCTTTAAACTCTCAAAATCATGTTTACAATCTTCACTCCAATCAAAAGGCACATCCTTCTTGAGGAGATGTGCAAAGTGTAATGTGTGATCAGCTAAAGATGTAATAAAATGATGAATAGCTTGAATTCGGCCTTGTAACGTGTGTAATTGAGAAATTTCTTAGGAGGTGGCATGTTAATAATGGCATCAATTTTCTTTGTATCCACCTCAATGCCTCCATGAGATATGAAAAACCCCAAAATTTTACCACTATCTACACCAAAGACACACTTTTTCGGATTTAATCACATTATATTTATGTATTCGTTCGAATATTTTTTGAAGAAAATTTACATTGTCTTGTCTAGTTAAGGATTTAGCAAGGATGTAAGATCATGAAAGATCAATGTCATTGCTCATTGATAAGTTGTACTAGCATTCGTTAAACTGAAGGGCATCACGACCCAACAAAAAATTCTCCAAATAGTTGTAAATGCAATTTTGTATTGATCTTGAGGATTAATAAGGATTTGATTATAACCAAAAAATCCATCCATAAACGACAAAAAAGCATGTCCAGCAGTTGAATCCACGATCATGTCAATATTAGGAAGTGAGAAGTCATCTTTTAAAGAAGCTTTATTCAAGTCACAAAAAATCTGTACATACCCTAATACGATTATTGGGTTTAGCAACTATGACAATGTTTGAGATCCAAGGAGAATAATCAATAGGTCAAATGAAGCCTACATCAAGGAGTTTTTCAAGCTCTGCTTTAACATGCAAGGCCATGTTAGGGTGCCTTTTTTATATCTTTTGGCAAACGGGTTTAGCATTTTCAGCAAGAACTATGATGTGTGTCACAATTTTTGGGTCAATTCCTGGCATATTAGAATATTTCCAAGAAAAAAAAATAGGAAAATCATGAAATAAAGTTATAGTGTCCTCTTGTTCTTCATCGTCAAGGCACTTCCCAATCTTAATAACTTTGTCTTTATCATCTATGTCCATCGGCACATCAATGGTATCTCCTAAGGGGAGTGCATTAGATTTAGGAACTTCAGAATCATATGGTTCTTTAGTGATATCACTATATTTTTGCTTGGTAATTATCATAGCACAAGTAACCCATTTCATGGGAGTAGTAGATGATGTGTTATCATAAACTCCTAACATTTGTTTTAGAGTTTCATCATTATCAACATACTGTCGTGATGGCGATAAGTTCATATCAAGCAATTTAGGATGTTTGATTGTGAGTTTGTGTTTTCGTTGACATGTAATAGTGTTAATGTTCAAAGATGGTCATTTTGTAGCTTTTGTTGTCTTAGAAAAAAATATCCCAATCTTGTTTTCGTCTCTTGTCTATTAGGTTCTATAGGGACATGAATACCTTGTTCATGCTTTCCACACCCTTTTCCAACATATCCTAATTGTTTCACAAGTTCATAGCCTTTTCCATAAATTCTTTCGATTTCTTTCAGATTAGGTGAAGGTTGATAATCTATCTCATCAAATTTTGTTGTGTATGGGTATGTGCATTATCATGATGGGCCAAAAAGTGGCGATATGATGGGTATGTGTAGGGTATGTGGCTGACGACTTTTTTTACCCAAAATTGATGAAATGAAAAGGGTTTTTTAAGGAGATTCTCAGCTTTCCACCAATATAAATTATGCTTTACTTTGAAATTAATAAATAATTATTATTCATTTTCTATTTGAATTATGACTAAAGTCCTGATTGATAGGTTGATTGAAAAACATCTATAGCTTTCAAACGGTATCACATTTTTTGAATTTGAAACATGTGTCACATTCTATGCTTCACATACTATAGGATTAAAGAAAAAAATATCATGAATTTTTGACCAAGTTAAGGTGGTCGACATATGAGTTTTTATATTTTTAAAATTTTAATAAAAAAAATCATAATTAATTATTTACTTGGAAAAAATTACAAAAAAATATGCATCACATCTAGACACGAGTCTTGTACTTATATCTAAAATCTTATAAAAAAATATTATCATTTTATTGTGGTTAGGGTGGTCAGACAGACACCTACTTCTTATTTTTCCCCTATAATTTAAGTACTACTGCATTGAAATTTCAAATTTTCACCAAATAGATTTAAAAAATAAAAATAAACCTAGTAGTTTAGAAACTACATTTAATTTGCTACAGATTCTATTCTTACATATTTTTGAAATAATATAGATAAGTTATTCATTTATTTTTACATCAAGTTGCCTAACTCTACTTTTTCTAAATTTTCCACCACTTAAGGGCCTACTTTTTCCATGATGATCCTACACATACCCGTATGTTGTATTTTCTTCCAAAGTAGAGGAGATAGATGTTTGAGAAGATTGTTCAGAATTTTGAGTTAACATGATGGTTGGTTGTGCTTGTTTCTAATATTTATTTTGTGTGATTATGTATTTTCCCATAAATGAAGGTGTGAATTCTAAGGATTCTCAATCATCACCAAAAAATTTAGACATTGATTCCTCATCTTTTTGTTCGATTTCAACAGGGTCTATATTGGATGTTGGAATTAATGTTTTCACAAGACTTGTAGCTCCTTTTTCAAGGTGCAAGAAACTTTCAGGCTCGGGGTCTATTTCAACTTGATAAATGTTATTTTTATAGACACATTTCATTATACAATGTAGGGTTGAAGGCACTACATTCATCTCATGAATACATGGTCTACCTAAAAGAATATTATACTAAAGATCGCAAGGCATGACATGGATAGGAGTTTGCAGAGTAGCCACTCCAACTATAATCTAGACAAAGTGATTACACTGAGCAGTTGCTTTGTCGTATTTTCAAATCCTTGAGTGGATAAGGAATCAGGTTTCATTTGTGACTTTTCAACACACAATCTATCAATGAGATTCACACTACACACATTAAGGGCATAACCATTATCAATGAGGGTCCTTTTGATACCTATTTGATTAAATTGAGCAATTATCATAAAGGCTTCATTTTGTTTTTGCAACTCTAAAGGAGGGAGCTCATGCTAATGTAAAGTAATGTCGAGATTAATCTTATTCATTCCATGTATTAAAGCTACCACATCATGCGGAGTTGTACCAAGAGGAACTAAATTTTTTTGTAAGGCTGTTTGAACAATAGTGTGGTAACTTGGTGAATTTTGAAGTAAATCCCAGAGGGAAATATTTGCAGGAGTATTCTTAAGATGCTCAAAAAGATCATGTACTCATTTGTGTGTGGGGGAAAGCGTGGAGAACAAGGTGGATTAGGTAAAGGTAAAGAGGGTGGAATTCATTGTGGTTGTTGTGGATTGTTTCAGGTGTTATATACATGTATGAGCAATAGTAATATTACTATATTTTTGCAACACATCAGTTTTAGATGGGTAAAGAGTGAACTAAAGTTTATTGGAAGGATGAAGTTTATGCGAGGGTGGGTAAAGAATGAGTTGAGGTTGAATCACATTAACATCCTTATTTTTATATTTTTCACAACAAACCTTAGTGGATGACTTGAGTGAGATGAAGTCCTGAAGGGACTCATCTAAAAAGTCAAATTCATCATGACTAAAAGGTTTGAGAGGTAATTTATCATCAATTGGTTTAATCTTTTCAGGGTGAACTTTAGAGCTTTTAATGTTCATTATTGTAGGTTGGGCACAACAAACCTTAGTGGATGACTTAGGCGAGATGAAGTCCTGAAGGGCTTCATCTAACAAGTCAAAGTCATCACAACCAAAAGGTTTGAGAGATAAGTTATCATTAATTGGTTTAGGCATCTCATGGAAAGCATTAGAGGATGAAGTGAGTGAGAGGAAGTCCTAAAGAACTTCATCTAACTTATCTACATCATCACTACTAAGAAGCTTGGATGAGATGGTGTTTCTAAATTGAATCATTTGTTTGAAAGGTTGATTTGATGTTTATGTTTTTATGTATTGACAAATCTGATCTAAAAGAACTAGGAACTAACGCTAAAAATGAAACTTGCAAAAATCTAATACTATCCATAAATTTCATGAAAGGAAATGATTCTTATTGCAATGAGTGAAATATAATAGAAATTAACTGAACTAAAATAGAAAAGGGAATTGCAGGAAACAAAAAAGTGCAAAGCAACAAACTGAATTCCAAAAACACTAATTCAAAAATTACAGTGAGACTAATTCGCCCAAGATGGCAAATGAGTCCCAGGAGAGGTATTTTTATATTTTTTCTTTTTTTTTTTACTTTTTTGGATGTTTACAGGTTTGTACAGTGTAATTGAAGACTAAAAATGCAAAATTTTGGAATGATGTAATGAAATAAGATGCAATAATGAACTCTAAATGATACTTTCACTGATGGAATTTAAAGAATCCCTAGGATGCAAAAACAATGCAAAAGACGATGCAATTGATCCCTAGGATGCAAATGCAAATGAAAATCAAAAAGAGATAATGTTCAATATGTAGGTTCACCAAAATGAACCAACAATTTTGATGTTTTATGTGATCTTGCACTCTTAGGATCTTTCACCTAAAAGGAGAGAGATAGAACACTAAAATTGTGGTGGTTCACTCAAATAAAGGATTGTATTATGTTATTAAGACTAGGTACAATGATGTAAATTCAACTAAGTGATGAAATTGATGAACTTTTAATGCAAAACTAATTAAATATGCAATGTTTGAAAACACAGTGATGTCTGCAAAATACTTCAAAGAATGAACAAAAATGCAAATGAAACTAAATGGAAAGTTTTATTTTAGAATTTGTGCACCTATAAAGCTAGAGATGACTAAAAAACACTTTGGAAATCAATAAATTTTGACTTTTGAGTTGACTAGGACTCATTTACCACCTTGGGCGATTCAGTCCCAAGACAGGGTTTTCTGCCTAGAAACTAGTTTCTTCTCACTGGGTATCAAGATCTACATCTAACTCTAAAAGTCACCTCATGAGGGACTCATTTTCCATCCATGGAGAATTAGTCCACTTTCAATTTTCTACAAATTGAGATCTTTGTTCTACACCTTATCACCTATACAACACTTTTCTATGGAAACCCGAATCAGGATCTCAGAAAATTCTTGCAAAATAACTTAAAATTGGTTGTCTAATGGGGGGTTTTCCTTGGTCAAACCCCTAGTGTGGTAATTAAACTTTAAATGGACAAAAATCTGCATAAAACCCTAGCCTTAAGTGTGTTAAAGATTAAGAAAGTCTGAAGTATGATTAAACCCTATTCTATTGTGCTAGAATAAGATGTGCAAATGTGATTTGAATGATGCAAGACTTCAACCCTATAAATCCTACAACACATCAAAATGGAGATAAATGACATACAAATGAGATGTAAATGAAATGCAAACCTTAAGATGAAGATAGAGAGAAAATGGAAGATGGAATCACTTTGAAAACAAGTCTTTAGGTGTGATTTGATGGCTAGTTGCATCTCCTCAACCTAGATGTCTCCATGATTCACCATAGGCATCCATCATCAACTCTTTGCAATGTTGAATCTTGAATAAAGAGTGAGCTTCAAGACCTTCAAAAACCCTAGTTTGCTACCCTAAAACTTCAACTTTGCTAATGAAACTTATTGTGGAAGACTTAACTTTAGAATTTGTTTTGTGAAAATGACAAAGAGATGTGAAAAATGACCCAAAATGAGTATTTATACGCATCAACACCTAATTTTCCCATTATTTAGACCTAAGAGGCCAACATCCACCAAAAAATTAAGTTAAATTGATTAAATTCCCTCTCAAAATTGAAATTTCCCTAAAAAGGGACTCATTCGCCACCCTTTGAAAATGGGTCCCACTAGAGGAGACTCATTCACCTAAGGTGGCGAATGCATTCCACTAGTGGTTTTTTGGGATATTAGTGAATTAAGTGATTTCTCAAGTGAAACGGGCCTTTAGATAAAAAATAATGGGTCTTAGGGGCCTATAAACGTTGTTTTGAAGAATGAATAATGCAGGGGTACTCAAAAGTAGGTCCAATTAAGTGTGAAATTGCCTCTTTTGTCAAGAGTTTACAATTTTCTATGCCATAGAACCCTAGTGTGATACAAGATCAACTACACATTCATTGAGAAGGCTTGTCTTGCAACAATGTTTTCCTCACAAAATTTTAGACACTACATGCTTTCTCATCAAATTAAGCACATTTCCAATATAGACCCCCTAAAGTATCTGCTTTCTAAGGAAATGCTCACAAGACAAATGGATAAGTGGGTCATGATCTTGATAAAGTATGACATTGAATATGTGGAACAAAAATCCATCGAAAGGACAAGTAATTGAAAATCAATTAGTTGAAGCTCCCATAAATGCAAAGATCCCACTAGTATCAAAGTTTCCAAACAAGTCAATCTTCCTCCTGAATGTCACAAACTATTGGAAAGTACACTTTGACAAATCCTACACACAACATGGGTTAGGAGCAGGAATCCTCTTCAACACCCCACAAGGGGATTGTATCCCGAAATCATACAGGTTATCTTTCCCTTGCACCAATAATATTGCAGAGTATGAAGCTCTTGTCATAGGACTTTGAATCATAGTACAATAGAAAATTATGGCACTCAAGGTCTATGGGGATTCGTAGCTAGTCATTAATCAAGTCAATGATGAATATTAAACTAAGGATGATAAACTTACCACATATAAAAATATGGCCAAGGATCTCAAAGTGTTCTTCATCGATATAACATTTGAGCAAATACCAAGGGTAAGCAACATAGCAGCTAATGCTATGGCTATGATTGGATCATTGCTAGATATCCTAAGGAACATCCATAAACATGAATTTCTTGTAGAGCAACTTCTTGTACCAGATTTCGAGGTACCAAAATCTAAGTTCATGTGTGAAATCATTGGTTCCAATGATCCTTGGTACCATGATATATTCACCTACTTAAAAATAGGAGTGCCCCCCACCAACATCACCCTGAATCTCAAGAAAACCTTCATTAAAAAGTCATCCCACTTGATCATCTTAGGTGACACCCTCTACCATAAGAGTATCGAAGGAAACCTATTATGATGCCTTAATCCTAAGGAAGCTTTGACTACCTTAACTAAGGTACACAATGGAATTTTTGGTTCATGCTAAAGTGGTATGACCTTGGCCGAGAAACTACAAAGGATGGGGTACTACTAGTCCTCTATGGAAATGGAAGCTCATAACTATGTCTGGAAATGTATGCAATGCCAACAACATGGGGACCTTATCCATGCACCAGCTTAGGAGCTCCAACCAATCACTATGCCTTGGCCCTTCTCATAATGGGGACTTGATCTCATTAAGAAAATCACACCTACCTCATCTAGTGGACACAAGTTCATTATCATCACCACTGAATACTTCACAAAGTGGGTAGAAGCCATCCCAATGACCTATATCACAGGGAGGCATATCTCTAAATTCATCCTGAATTACCTCATTTTTCATTACGGTGTTTCACAAGCCTTTATCTCTGATAATGGAACACCCTTCAAAAACTAGGATGTTCGTGAGCTATGCCAAAGATTTAATATCCAACATTGCTTCTCCACCCCGTTTTACCCCTAGGGTAATGGCCAAGTTGAGGCTTCCAATAAAACCATTCTAAAAGTCCTAAAGAAAATGGTTAATGAAGGTGGTCATGACTGGAAACTACAGCTAAACCCTACCTTATGGGCCACCGAATAAGTATCTACACACCTACAGGTGCAACCCCTTTCTCCTTGGTCTATGGATTAGAATCCATGCTACCCATTGAGTTTGAGCTCCCATCCCTGAGAACATCATTACAAAATCTTATTATTGATGAGTAGTATTGGGTATCATGGTTGAATGAGTTGGAATTACTAGACGAGCAGCACATGGATGCTTTGAACCACCTATAGTTTTATCAAACCGTCTCAAAAGGAGATATAACAAAAAGATCAAGAGTTGGTCCTTCCAATTCAGAGAGATCATGTTAAAGGAAAATTAGAATAATGTGCCAAACCTAGACAACAAAGGAAAATTTGAGCCCAATTGGTTGGGACCCTTCATCATCACAGCAAATTACAAATCTGAAGCATATCAGTTGTCCACACTAGAAGGTGAGCCTCTATAGGAGCCCATCAATAGCTCCCATCTCAAGAAAAAATATGCTTGAGCTTGTAAGGTATAAATCCAAAATACAAAAAAATCAAAAAATGATAAAATCCAAAAAAAATAGAAAAATTATTGAAAACGGTAAAGAAAAAATCATCCTCTAGTGAAAACCACTTTAGTGGTGCTTTGGACAAGTACCCTGGTGAAAACTTGGCAATCAGGTGCCTTGTGTAAACAAAGCACTTCCCATCCACCATGGATTGTTTGGCTTGTTCCACCTTGATTTCCATCGAATTCACCCATCACATTCCATTGTTCTTTCCATCACCCATCCACATCTGCATCATAGCTTGATCTTGCGTATGTATCATGTTCCACCCTAGAACTACGTGGCACATTCCTAGGTCAATTTTTCCTGGCCATACCGAGGTAGTCTATCACATCACGCTGGAGGCATGTCCCTATACCTACATCAGATCAGATTCTTGTTTATCCTTGACATCTTCCATAACATTGAAAAAACCAAAAACATTCATAAAATCAAGAAAATCCAAAACATCTAAAGGGTATGTGCAAGATCATGATGGGCCAAAAAGTGGCAATATGATGGGTATATGGCTGACGACTTTTTTTTTACCCAAAATTGATGAAATGAAAAGGGTTTTAAAGGATATTTTCAACTTTCTACCAATATAAATTATGCTTTACTTTGAATTTAATAAGTAATTATTATTCATTTTCTATTCAAATTATGACTAAAGTCCTGATTGATAGACTAATTGAAAAAATCTATAGCTTTCAAATATATCACATTTTTGAATCCAAAACATGTCACATTCTATGCTTCACATACTATAGGATTAAAAAAAAAATTGAATTTCGTGAAGTTTTGACCAAGTTAAGGTGGTGACACACTAATTTTTATATTTTTAAAAGTTGTAATAAAAAATTCATAATTAATTATTTACTTGGAAAAAATTTACAAAAACCATGCATCACATCGGGACATGAGTCCTCTACTTATATCTAAAATATTATAAAAAAATGTTATCATTTTATTGTGGTTAGGGTGGTCAGACAGACACCTACTTCTTATTTTTTTCCTGAAATTTAAGTACTACTGCATTGAAATTTCAAATTTTCACCAAATAGATTTTATATTTTTTAAACAAACCTAGTAGTTTAGAAACTGCATTGAATTTGCTACAAATCCTATTCTTACATATTTTTGAAATAATATAGATAACTTCTTCAAATTTTTACGTTAAGTTGCCTAACTCTGATTTTTTTGATTTTTTTGCCACTTAAGGTCCTATTTTTTCCATGATGATCCTGCATATACCCTAAAATATATCAAAAAATTCAAAAAACAAGTCAAAAACAAAAAATTCAAAAACATAGTTACCATTTCAAACTACGAGGCTTTTGTGTGTATAACATAAGCAAGGTTAATCTTTGATCAACCCATGAGGCCCCTAGGATAGCTCCTTTAGGTGTCCATCACAATAAAGTGACAATCCAACACTATCCATACTTCATTAATAAATGAGTTTGTGTCAATTGAACTACATGGGACCTCTACGTGTATAACATAGGAAAGGTTAATCTTTGAGAAGCCCCTAAGACCCCTAGAATAGTTCCTTACGTTAGGTTCTTAGTTAAAATCTCAAAAAAACACAAAAAAAATGGAATTTTGGAAAATCAAAACATTTGTAAAACATCTTAAAATCCCAAAACAGCCTCAAAACATTTAAAAATACCAAAAACATTCAAAAAACCCAAAATCATTCATCCCATTTCACATTCACCTATAATAAACATCCACTCACAATAAAACAATTGTCATCTCCACCCTTCGGCAAAACAAATGGAAACAAGTATGGAAAATTAAAAAGTGTAAACTCAAACATCAAGGTATTAAGTATAGGTTAATAGGTAAAAAAGTTGGTTAGCTCTTGGTATCAATAGCCCATCATCCAGTTAATCTCAAAATCACTTGATAACATCATGTCCTAAGATACATCTTTCCTACAATTTACATCAACATCAGGCATCACCATAGTTTAGTCTTGGCTATAGGTATGAAGAACATTAGCTTGTTTGTTTACTTCATCTTTTCTTACAATTTATCTTATTGCACCTATTCCCATGACCTCTCAATGATTTCTATCTAAAATATTTAGAGAGAAAGGACTAGGGAATCGATCTTTATCTCTTTTCTACTATGATTGTTGGATATTCTTGTAATACATAACCTTGGTGATACTCACTTTGTTAGGTATGTAGGGAGGATGTTTTGGATGTCTTGTTGAGTATTACAATGGGAGGCTTTTTCTTTCTATGTTTTGTCTGAGGTGTTTGAAATGTCTGAAGTAAATCCTAACACAGTTTCATATGTCAAGTCTGAACAAGGATACTCCTATCTATTTGTTGAGTCAAAGTACATCACACTAGATACCATGCCATCCTGGTTGTCTATACCTTGATGCATCATATTTATGAGTGTTATCAAACATAAGGAAAGTCGTACCATTTATGTCCCCAATCCCTGGATAAGAAAAACATCATCATCGCTCATCACCATAACTAATAAAGTCTAGATGACTCATAGACTTGTTGGACTTCTACATCTTCTTGGAATCAACAGTTAATCCCTCTCATTCTTCTATCTTCTCCTCGTATTAACATGTTATCATGACATTCAACAAAATATACCTGCATCCATCATGCATTCATAATATGTCAGCATACCCATCCTACATACTCATAGCATATCATCATAATAAGAAACAACATCCATCAATTGCATCATCATCTAGGGTGTTTAGGATATTATAGATTTGTTATTCTAAGAATCTTAAAATCATCACATTTTGCATTATCATAATAATATAGATCTGTTAGTCTAAGCATCTAAATCCATACATCAAAAACATATATAGAAATGCATCCATACATACATCTTGCATCATCACATACCATATGGAAAAAGATACTGAAAAAGAAAGGTCGAACATACATCACATTTGAATCCATGTCATACACCATAAAATTGCATACATCACATCATAAAGCATAAAATGTCATAGCATATTCATAAGTCACATCCATACATATCATATGCATCCATATATCCATAAAGAATAAATTAAAATAGAATCACATCATATAATACCGCATTGAAGCCATCTTGTATATATCAAAAAAATTGAATGTCATGGTACAAACTGGGATCAATGTGTAATATCATCAAAATAATATACACGAGGCTATCAAAACTCAGCCAATGAATGTATATGCATCACATTTAATCATAATGTACATCTAAAAAGTATCTATCAATTCTAGAAATTAGAACTCCCCTGGCTCTGACTATCACTACAATGAGATTGTGAGGCCTACCTACTACCTGATGGTCCTTCATGAGACCTGCTCGGTGCTACCTGCCTCATGTGTGAAAAATTTGGCCCTCGCCACTCCTATAGGCATGCTTGATAGTAGCACATCCTATAATAGGCAGCCTCTTGCATAGTTGTCCCATACATATGTATGGGGACCATCGACTACCCCTATCCTTGCTATGCTAAGACCTCTAACTGCTACCGATACCCCATCTCCTGTGCCATGGCAAGGTCAGAATCGTATTGCATTTGTCTCTCCTGTGCTGCCTCTTGTCTCGCCTGGTCCCTCTCCTATGTCAGCACCTATATCTATGTTTTAGCCTACTATAACTACCATGTCAATAACTATACTTGTGCATGTAGGGACACTATCTATGCATCTTGGGGATAGGGACTCGACAATGGACCTTGTGGCGACTATTATGGTGGTTGTTGTGGTGACCTCTGATCCATCGGTTGTACCAATGGAACATGTCCATCCTTCCCATCTTGTCCCCCTAGTGTCCCTTGTAGTGGTTGTTGCTAATCCTAACCAATATAAGGACCCCTTTGTCGTCATCTACCTACAGTTGGAACAATAGGCAATGTCAGCTAGATCAGGGCATGTGCCTACCAAGTATGCATCATATGCATGTGTGGTCCCTGCATCCTCGAGCCCATTGAAATATACCTGTGGTTGCATCACAAGCTACCTGGACTAATCTATCGCAACCTGGGGCTAGACCCACTATCCCTAGGCTATCTCTTGGGACCTCCTGGAAAATATGGCTATGTGGGCATCAAAAGGTGCACCCTGCACCTCTCCAAACTAATAGGCTACCCTATCAAGAAGGTAGTGCTCGATCATCAGGTGATCCCATCCCTACATGTATCTATTTTGATGACAATAAAATAACTACTTATCATCATCGTGTCATTTGTTGGTGTGGATCCAAAGCCTCCACTTAAAAGCTATCATCTCATTGATAACCTACCCCTAGTGCGAGATGCATGTGATACTTGTAAAATGCAATGTGGTCTTCCCCCCGTATTTATACATTGTGAGTTGGTCATGGTTTGTATGTACTACTACGATCATGGGCCATAGAACTACTATATGCTCATAAGCCCAAATGTGGAGTAATGTCACTCCAGCTCCAATGTTGTGGGTCCCACAGTACACCACCTGGTGCATGTCATGATATAACGAGGCCAAGACAACTGGACCCTAGGAATAAACTATAATCTCCTCCATCATGTGGGCCCAGACTATGCCCCATCCAATGTTGTAACCCCTTGCTTGTTTGTCAGGAACGGGGACTCCTAAAATTTGGGGCTATCCCCTTGTATTGATGTAGGTCAATTTCCCACTATTTGTCATGTACTGGTCTACCCCAAGCACCTAGAACATAGTGTTTCCACCAGCCTCAACATCATAAATGATTCAATCACCATGTATGGGGATCAACAAGATTTTCCATACATCTTCAAGGCTCATTGTGGCCTCTCTAGTTAGTAGGTGGAATGACAAAGTCTCACTTCGCCATCGCTCCACCAGGGCTTTCATCATCGCCAGGTGTGTGGATATCATTGACATGTATGCTACCTATCCAAACCCAATTTCGCACCAAAAAAAAATAGTGCATCATCTGTCAAGTGCCTTGCTCGGTGCATTATCTAGCATCTATGCTCCTTTGAATGGAGAGGATGAATGACTTCTTGCACTCAAAATGCACACAACATCAAAATTTTACCAAAATAACATAAATTCAAAAAATCAAAAAACCCTAAACTATAAAGGTAGGTCTATATTAGCAAAGGTGATGCTCTACATTTTGCAAAAGTGACACCATATTTGAAAGTGACACCCCATGACAAAGTTGAATCAACATCCTTGGGTGGCACTCTACCCACCTAGGCTCACATGGTGCTCCATGGAAAAAGTGAATCAGCATTTTCCCGCAATGCTCCACCAATCTTGGGTCATGTGACACTTCATTGCAAAGGTGGGTCAACATTGGATGTATGACCCTAGACCCTAACTACTCCACACAACACTATACCGCAAAGGCGGTGCTACATAGACAAAAGCGACGTCGACAAGAGCATAAGTGATGCCCTACATAGCCACTTTTGGCTGACCTACTAGGACCGTAATAAATGCATTGAAATTTTGAAAAATTAGGAAAGTTTTGATTTGCATACTGGGGGTCCTACGTCTAGAGGTCATTGGAACTTGCAAATCTGCTCCATCCAATGTCTGGGAAGCGTACAAGTAGCCATTCCATCAGCACCTCAGAGAAAAATTACAAGAATTCTAGAAGGCAAAGTGCACAAATGAATTGAAAATTACCCCAACCCTCCTATTCAAGCTAAAAAATAGGGTTTTTGAAGGTACAAATTAGGGTTTTGATCCCATTCATCCGTTTTGTGAGCAATGAAGCCTATTTTAACTAGTTTTTTATCATCTTTAGCCCATTTTTGCATCCCATAGGCTATTTCTCTACAACAGAACCATTGTTGCATCTTTATCATGAGCTCATCCAAACAATTAAAATTTTTGCCCGATCTCTCGAGGGGGCAATGTAGTAACATAATTCCTTCCACTAGGGCATCAGTGGGGCATCTGAAAAATTGGAATTTTTTTGAATTTTAATCTTGGTAGTGCTATTCTTTGAACCAACGCAAGTACCTCACTTCAAAGAGGGGAAAAATGTAGACACTCAAAAAGCATTGATCGGTATTACGCATATGATTCTTATTAACTAACATCATTTCTTCCTAAATCACTTCAAACTAACCCACTAATTAAATAATCTTTATTATTTAGTTAAATTCATCAACTTCTACTATTAATCAAATAATTAACTTTATTGGATCAATTCACTTTCTTCTAACTAATGTTCATCCTATTTAATTAAATCCCCCTAAGTCCTCTTATTTGATTAAATATATCAAATTATTTAATTAAATGTCATAAATCCCCTAACCCACTCAAGTTGATTAATTCTAAATTAATTTACTCTAAACACTCCCTAATCCTCATTACCCATTTCTCTAGCTTTTAACTTCACCAAAGTTAAATCAACCCATGGTCAACTAACCAAGTTGCACATGAAAATAATTTCTTCTAATTAACTAAATATCCTATTTTCCTCAAAAAGGAATATTCTTAAGAATATTCCTCCCAACCACTCCATTCAATTTTCCTCCAAATGGCTTTTAAAGCCTCTTACAAACTCATAAATACCTCTTACAAGGGCATTTAATTTCACTTACATGCCATTTTGTCCCTCTTACATCTCAACCATATTCATTCAATTCTCTTACATCCTCTTACAAATTCACATACATGACTTAACTCTACACATTCTCCTAAATGTGCTCCATATCCATCCATTATCATTGTGACAAGTGTCACAATTCTATTGGCTACCCTTTTAGTCCCGTATTCACCAATTTCACTCAATCTTCAACCCTTGAATCCTATAAGTAGAGGTTTTCTCTACACAAGATGGATCCACAATCTCATGCAATCTCACTATAGGCATTTTCACTCATAGCAATCACTCATTTACACTCATTTTCATCATATTTTAGCTTTGTTTTCATTGTCACTTGGAGTCAATATCATACACTTGGAATCACTTACATCTTTGAGCTTATCAAAGAGATTTGGAAAGGGATACCTTCCACATCAAATTGGAACCAATCCCCCTATGGGATGGAGGTTTTGTCTATTTAGTTTAATTACATGCTCTTATTTTCTTTATTTTATTCTTTTATTTCACGCTTTCATCTTTGTTTGATCAAAAATCTCATAGGGAATGCTTTGTTTGTTTTTTCTAACATGACTAACCTTTTTTGTTTTATCTCTTGTTATCTAGTTGCAGATTGGCATTCACATCTAGGAAGAAGTCCAATATTACAAAAAAAAAAAAGAAAAAAGAAAATTAGATTTGGAAATAAGGGCATGCCTACACAAAAAAAATTTAAACGCCAAAAACTTTCACATAGTAAATGAAACATACCTCTCCACTCAAAAATTTTTGAACACAATAGGAATATGGGGATTATTGACAAAATTACCTTGACTAGAGTCTAAGGCTTAATACTTTGTAATATATAGTCAACCTTTATGTGATGTAATAAAAAGGGATAACTTAGATATGTAAGAAGTATAAACCTAATTATAATGAATTTATACATTCATATATATATCCATAACATCATATAATTCATATACTTTAATGTCTCATACATGTCTAATAATTAAATCATCATGCTTCATCCATATATATCTGAAATATATCTCCCACACTTCATTATTCTCATATATATATTTAATCCATATGATTCCAAACTCTCTCACACTCTTATATCTCACTTTTCCTTTCTTTATATAGCCTCTTAATACCTTTTCATAATTCCTTTCCATCATATCCTTTCATAATCAAACTTAATTTTATCTTATTCCCACATATTTACCCTTTTCTCTATTATATTTTTCACTTTTATAGCTTATTTAGGCATATTAGAGGTGCTTTAAGGCTATGTCAATGGTATATAATACATATGTGCCTCTAGAAATGACCCAAATGGCATATGATGTGCCTCACAACCCTCTATCTCTTGCCATTATTCTCCCTAGGCCTAAAAATTGACTTTTCCTCAAGACAACTTGGTGAAACAACTTGTTTCCTTCATGATTCCCTTTCTTTCTATGGTTCTTCCTTAATATCAACCCTCTTTATGTGCTCTAATTCATCCTCATTAACACCCACTTGACGCACTTAGGAGCACCCACCTTAGCATACTCTATCTCCAACATTTAAAATTTTCTTGGTTATTATCATATTTTACATATGAATATTTGTGCTTGTACAACCTCTTAAACATATATGTTAGCTTTTGCCAATTAAATTCATCAATCCATCCATAATTCATTTGCATATATATTCTATCATATATTCCTTCTTTAATTTTTCATTCCAACATATTTTTTTAGAATGATTCTTCAATCCACAAAGGTTACAAGGATGAAGATTCCAACACATTACTTTTCTATGTTCTTTCATATGACAATGATAAAATTTCATTTCTTGAATAAATTTGTTAGAACTTATTGTACTTGTAACAACATATTCTTTTTTCCATTTCTAAGACCAGTATTTAGTGGCACAAATGGTATAATGGCTCTTTAAAAACTTTTATTGCATATCCCACTATTTTTGTCATCTTAAAACCAACATATTTGGAACAACATCCTTTATCATTATCATCACAACTATTAAGACTTATAGATTCAAAAATCTATCATTATCTTCAACATTATACTCTTTATTAAAAGAATCCTTAGATTTATCACTTTTATCAAATGATTCATCAAATGAATAACATAAATCATTTGTATCACAAGAAATATCACATAATAAATTCTTAGACTTTAGACACTCATTTTCCTTCTGGTGTGTTGCAAGCAATTGATTAAACTTATCATATAGTTCTTCCAAATTTCATATTTAATCTTTTTCAAGAATATTATTTTCACATAATAATTCATATTTACCCTTGCCTAACTCTTTTATCTTTTCTTACTAATTTTGAATTACACCTTTTAAATCTAATCAATTTTTCTTTTGAAGTATCTTTTACACACATTAAATTCACATTTTCCTTCTTTATTCTTTTTCCAAGCTTTCCCATTGAAAAAATTTATTTAAAAAAAATATCCAAAATGTTTACTTCTCAAATTTCTTAACACTAATTTCTTTCTTTGGTTTCATCTCCCTCCTTATGCAATAACAACCAAGGTTCTCATAACATAACAAAATGTTGATAGAAAAACCTTGAACAAATTCTAAGGTTTAATAATACTCTATTATATGTAGTCAACCTTGATGTGATGCAATAAAAAGGGAGAACTTGGATATCCAAGAAGTATAAACCAAATTATAATAAGTTTATACATTCATATATATACATTGATAACATCATACATTCGTATACTTCAATGTCCCATACATGTGGGTGATCCCACAATACTAGTTTACAATTTTTGGCCAAACTACACTTAACTAATTTTTCTAACTAAATCTTCACTTTCGGGCACCTATAGTGGCTAAACTGTGAGGAATTTGAAGATGATACAAACTAGTGATTTGTGGCATTTTTTCTATAGATTTTAAATATATTTTTTTCAAAAATTTTGGAATCATATTACACTCCTTTTTCCACCTCCTTTGAAAACTAACTTTTTTCTCAGTAAACACCATTTTTAAGGAGGGATGCTCACCATACACAACATAACTTTTTTTCCATGAAGGATAAAATTCATTTTTTTTTGAATTTATATAAATGTAACTATGACATATATTGCTTTCATTTGGTTTCATAGTGTTTTATTCAATTTTTTTTCCTTAATCAAGTTTCAAAGTCAAACCAATTACAATTTAGACATAGGTGAACCATATACAACATAACTTTTTTTGTATGTATCGAAATTCATTTTTTATTTTTTTGGATCAAGGACTTCAATATCTAGTGTACTAATATTTTTCAAAAAAAAAATGATAATTTTCTATTTTCCATATGTGCAAAACAAAGAGCTTGATTTTTGGTGAAAAACCTATGTTTAATCAAACTAAAAAAACAAATACATAATAAAGCTAAAACATTTTAAAATTATATTTGTTGGATAGCTTGTTTCGAGGACTACCATAATCTAGTTGGATCTATGAAGTGTCCTTCTTTTCCATCCTCAACTCGAGCTTCGAAGGGAAAAATTCTGGAGATTTTTAGTGCCAGAGGGGGAGAAGGGGGGAAAAGGGGGGTTCTAGTGAACCACACTCAAACCCCCTTGGTTCTAGTGAACCCCCCTTTAATACAATTAAAAAAGAAACACATTAAAGGGGGTTTTTCTTGAACCCTCCTGGTTCTAGCAAACCCTTTGGTTCTACCAAACCCTTTAGGGGGTCCTAGTGAACCCTCCTAGTTCTAACGAACCCCCTAAAGTGTTTTCCATCTAAAAATGCATTTTTCCTCCTCAATGGAAATGTAAACTAGTTTTTTGGGTTTGCCCATGTCTTATAATTAAATCATCATGCTTCATCCATATATATCTTATAAATATCTCCCACACTTCCTTATTCTCATATATATTTAAAGTACATACGATTTCAAACTCTCTCACACTCTAATCTCTCACTTTTCCCTTATTTATATAGCCTCTTAATACCTTTTCATAATGTATAACACTTAATGATGCAGGGGCATCGATCTAGTTTTCAAGTTTTATATTTTTGCTTCAATTTTTGGTTTTTCTTAAGGTTAGCGGTTGTTCTCTTTCATTTTAGAGGTGACATCTCGCAGGCTCTAGGTGGAGGCAAGAAACTTTGTCTTCCTTCCTTATCGGATGCTAATAAGATGGTAGTTACAAAAAGTTGAGAAGGTGAGGGAGGTTTAGCACATTTTGTGAGTATTCTTGCTACCAAGGAAGTGATCGATTCTTGGGAGAGAAAAATGGGGATTGATTCATTCTTTTGGGAAAAACCTTTGCTTGTGATAAGAGGAAGCAGAATAGTATGAAGACCGATTTGATATTGGGGTGAGGACTGAACTGCTATGTAACCAAATATTAAGAGACAAGAGAATAGAAGGGTACATGGGGGTTGGAGAAGTCTTGGCTTCTAATGGAAAGACAAATAAAAGATCGATGGTATTTGAGAAAAGAAGGAATCGAATAGTTTTTGGAGTCTAATCAATTCTACATATGCAAAAGGGGGTCGACTATCTAAGAAAATCCAATTGAGGGCTTATGATAAGAAAAACACTATGCTACAATACCAAACATAGTAATGCATGGTACTGTAAGCACGAGACAATGTATGGGTTTGGTACGAGGAAGAATAGTGGTAGGGAGATAGACATTAAAAGCCAGAGAAACTTCCAACTTGTGGCATTTGAGGAAGAAAGCAACTCCAATGCTTAACTCTTTTTTATACATTTCCTTATAAACTTTTTTAATCTATTACATGGAATGAGAAAGAAGGTTTCGGTTGCTTTCATGTTACTACTTGGAAGTTATTTCTTATTTCTTAAATAATGAGACAGAAGTTGAGAATGTTTCATTTTCCAAGATTAGGGATTGGTTGAACTATTTGAGTCATTAATCTAAAGGAACCCCATTGATTAGTATTTGGGTTTGTTATTGTTCCTAGTCACCTCCTACAGCTGTTGGCATGCGGTTGAGTAGTTAGCTATCATTATGGTATCAAAGTAGCAAGAAATTGGGAAGTTGGTAGTGGGAAGAATGCCACCAAGAAGGATGAGAAGAGGAGGTGCTCAAGGTGGTGGTCAAAAAGGCCATGAAGAAGGGATTTTTGAAATGTTGCAGAAATTTTTGGCAAGGATGGATGCCATGGAGCAGGAGTCATTGTTTATGATGTGAGTGAAGTTGCAAAAGAAGAAAAACCACCAATTGAGGAAAAATCTCAAGAAGAACTTGAAGGGGTGGAAGAAAGGTTGATAAAATTGGTGATGAATGTAGGAGCTAAACCAAAATTAGAGTTCCCCACATATTATGGAAGCTTGAATGGGAAAGATCTCATTGACTAGATTAATGATTTGGATAAGTACTTTGAGTACGAAGTATTTGTGAAAGAAAGAAAAGTGAATTTTGCAAGTATAGGACTTAAAGGCCATACTGTAATGTGGTGGGACTATGTATAGTCTAAGAGACGAAAGTGAAACAAGGAAAATATAACCTCGTGGGATAGGATGGTTGCTAAATTGAAGGAGAAGTTCATTCTAGTAGACTATCAAACCAGTCTTTTTAGAAGATTGCAAAAGCTCAAGAAAAAGGATATGTCAACTGTAAAAGAATATACATAAGAGTTTTATAAGTTGGTGATTCAGTAAGGCCATAGTGAAGAGGATTTGGAAAAAGTGGAAAGATATATGAATGGGTTGAAATACAATTTGTAAAATGAGCTAAGTTTCATGTCTTTGAGAAAACTTTTAAGGAGGCCTATCAGCTTACCATTAAGGAAAAAGAGAAGCTTATGAGGAAGTAGAATCAGCAAGGATGAGGTAGAGGATGAGGCTTTGCGGAAAAAGCACAAAAACACCATCAAGCTGAAGGGGCTAGTAGTTCTTGTAGCCCAATTAATCAAGAAAGAGGAGGCTATCAAAATAAAGGAGGGAGATGTTTTGGTAGAGGTGGTTATCAGGGAAGATGAAGAGGTTTTTTTGGTAAATAATTCAAATGTAATCAATATGTTGGTCATAAGAGTTGGGAGTGTTCAGAATTCTCAAGAGTTCACACAAGGCTAGAAAGGATCAATCAGATTGTACAAGTAGATCAAGCAAGCATGGGATCACCTACTCATCACAATCAGGAACCAAAGTTTGGAGAGTCTTTGTTGTTCAAGAGAGTGTTATTAAAACCACCAAGGGAGAATCATGAACCTATAGGAAAGCTCTGTTCAAGATGAAGTGCAAAGCTAAAGGTAAGTGATACAAGCTTATTTTACATAGTGGTTGTATTGATAATATTGTAGTGTTTGAAATGGTGGATAAGCTAGGTCTTAAGAGAACTAAGCATCCTACACCGTACAAGGCTTCTTGGTTACAAAAGGTCATTAGTTGTTGGTAGATGAGCAATATTTGGTTGAATTTCAAATAGGAAGGTATAACGATAGTGTTGTGTGTGATATCATGGCTATAGATGTGTGTCACATGCTACTTGGTAGACCGTGAAAGTTTGATCAAAATTTCATACATGATAGGATAAATAACACCTACACTTTTGAGAAGGATGGCCTCAAACATACCTTAATTCCTTTGCAAGAATAAAAAAGAGGACATTCATGGAAGAAATAGTAAGGTGATGTTAATCAAAAGAAGAGAGTTTGTAAATGGAGGGGAATCAAAGGAAGTTACAATAGTAACCAAGGAGGTGAACCTTTACTTTCCTCAATATTGCATAGATAGAAATAGTGTTGATTTGTGGGTAGGGCATTCAACAACATGTGTTGACAAAAATGACTATGAATTTGAGACAACTATTGGTATTATGAAAGATGCAGAGATATAGGAGATTTCAAAGCAACAGTGCTAAGTTGAATACATGGGCACAAATCTATGTGGATAGAGTGTGGACATAATAAAAGAGAATGTGGAAGATGACCTAGCTATTCAACTTGAGGTCATTGAGAAAGAGTGGATTGAACCGTTGATAGGAGGTGAGACAAATAGTGTAGTCACCCACGGTGAGCTAATATTTCAATTTTCAAACCCCTTGGATACAATTGAAATGATTTTCATGAATATGCACTGATTGCAATGGAGAGGTATACGAAAGCCAAGCAATATAGTGTAGCAAAGGTGACAAGTAATATTTTAAACTCCATCTTTCATTTCTCAAATTTTATGCATACTAATACATTGGAGCTGATTATTGTTTGACGGAGATGCAAAATGAATGGGAAAGATGTGGCAATGAGAGGATATCTAGAGAGTGGGCGAAATATGTTGCAAATGATGAGATGGGGAGTGGAAATGACAATTTTATCTAGAGAACAATGAATCAAGAGGGGTTAATTAGTCTTATGGTTTGGGATAATATGAAGCCAACTAGTGGGACGAACATGAAGAGCGTATTGAGAAGTTTGATGTTAGGAGGTTTAGCCAAATGCTAGAAGAAAAGGAAAAAGTAATGGTATAGGTTATTGTTTATCAACATCAGGGGATAATCTACAAGTTCTTAGAGCTTGAAAGGGTATTCCTACTACCCAACTCACTTTGTGAGAGCCACTCACAAAAAACTCCTCTGAGGAGCCTGATGCAGGGGCATCAATCCAGTTTTCAAGTTTTAGCTTTTTACTTCAATTTTTGGTTTTTCTTAAGGTTATCAATTCTTGTTCTCTTTCGTTTTAGAGGTGACATCTAGTAGGATCTAGGTGGAGGCAAGAAATTTTTTCTTCCTTCCTTGTTGGATGCCAGTAAGATAGCAATTACAAAACTTTGAGGAGAGGATGGTCTGACATATTCTGTGTGTGTTCTCACTGCCAAGGAAGTGATCAGTTCTTGGGAAAGAAAAGTGGGGATCAATTCATTCTTTTGGGAAAAAACTTTACCTATGATAAGAGGAAGTGAAATAGTATAAAGACCGATCTGATAGTGGGGTGAGGATCAAATTGTTGTGTAACCAAATATTAAGAGACAAGAGAATAGAAGAGTACATGAGGGTTAGAGAAGTCTTGGTTCCTAACAAAAAGAAAAATAAAATATCAATGGTATTTGAAAAAAGAAGGAATCAAATTAGTTTTGGAGTCTAATCAATTCTACATATGCTAAAGGGGGTCGGTTGTGTGAGAAAATCTTATTGAGGGCTTGTGATATAAGAAAAACACAGTGCTACAATCTACCAAGCACAGTAATACATGGTACTGCAAACATGAGACTACATATGGGTTTTGTAGGAGGAAGAATAGTGGCAAGGAGATAGACATTGAAAGCAACTTCCAACTTGTGGCATTTGTGGAAGAAAGAAACTCCATTTCTTAAGTCTATTTTCTACATTTCCTTATAAACTCTATTTATTTGTTACATGAAATAAGAAAGCAGATTTTATTTTCTTTCATTACTACCTAGATTTACTTTCCTATTTCTTAGAATGAGATAGAAGTTGAGAATGTTTTGTTGTCCAAAATTAAAGATTGGTCAAAATGTTTGGGTCATTAATCTAAAGGAACCACATTGGTTAGTATTTGGGTTTGTTGTTGTTCCCAGTCGCCTCCTACAACTATTGGTATATGGTTAAGTAGTTATCCATCAATTAATTATCCTATTCCCATGAATTTACCCTTTTCTCTATTATATGTTATACTTTTATAGCTTATTTAGGTATATTAGAGGTGTTTTAGGGATATTTAAGTGGTATATAATGGATGTGTGGGTCTAGAAATGAACCAAATGACATATGAGGTGCCTCACATCCCTCCTTATCTTTCTAGCAGGGAGGAAAAGGGAAGAACATATTCAAACTTGCACCAAGGGAGATGCTAAAAAATAGTAAATAGTTGGTCAAGAAACATAAATGAATTTGAAATAGAACATTTTAGAGTCCACCTAAGTCTTTAGGTTTAAATGTTCTACTTTATATACATGAATTTTTTGTAAACTTAGTTTGAGATTCTATAGATTCTACCAATATGATCAAATTTAAAATTCATTGAACATCATTTATTAAATTATTGATATATAACAAGGTTTAACAACACTCAAGTCTATAAAATATAGGATCACTTTGTAATTGAGCTCCAAATATTGCTAGACGTGGACTTTTATAAACTCGAGTTATGAAAGAAATCTAAGTCCATGGTGAATATAGGAAAATTTAAATTTGAAAAAATATATCCTAAAAAATATGAGACATCCTAGTTAATTGAGTCAAATAAATGCATTGCCTAAGTCCTTGGGATATCTTCTAGGAAGAATAAAAAAAATAAAAATCATCCCTTAATATGAGTTCCTAAGTGAAATTTAATATAAAAACATTCTAGGTCCATAATAAATTCATTAGAAACTATATTTGAATTATTTAAGTTTACCAATAGGAAATAGTGAATAAATATTATTTCAAATATTATGGTGATGAAAAGTGACATTTTGAACTACTACATTTTATAAAATTTGGTCATTATTTACTCTTTGATGGATGGTCATACCCCCTTTTAAATATTCAATTTGAGTATAGATGCAAAAGATGCTAGCAAAAGGTTGGGTAGTATATAATATATATATTGAAATAATGGAAAATAGGCGGAGCAATTGATGGAGAGTGCTTGGTGAATCAAATATGATGTGATGAGAGACCTATTTTCCTTTATTTCATTAGGAAATGAGATCCACACAATGAATTGATTATCAACCCTTAGGTGAATCAAGTCAAACTGAGAATCTTTAGATTTCCTTATGATTGAAGGGTGGGGGTCAAGGTCAAAACAACTTTAGGGAGAAAAAATAAAAATAAAAAATCAACACCAAAATACTTTCTAACACTTGAAATATAATATTAAACTCAATATTTATAAAACCAAAAAATAGAATGCAAATCAGAGAAGGGAAAAACATGTATAGTTGTCACCAAAAGTGTTTTTCAAAAGCAGATCTAGGACTCGTTCACCAATGGGCGAATCGGTCCAAGTGCAGTATTTTTCTATAAATTTCAGGAGCCTTTGGTACATATCTGAATCTTCTAATTTTTCCAGGTTTCACAGTAAAAATTCCAAAAATAACTTTGAGATCTTAGTTTCCGTGAGATGACAACAACTTTGACAAATTTGTAAATCTTGCACTTCAAAATTTTTTCAAGTCTTGTTAAACCTAAATCTACAATCACACATATAAGAGAGAAAAAAAATTGTTTTGGGTGAATGAGTGTTTGCCTTGGTCAAACCCTATTTTGGTAATCAAACATTGAATTGAAATAATGCATGAAAGAGGGAATGAAGAATGAACAAAGCTATGTTACCACTCAATAAACCCTTGAATGAAACCTTGGTAACAGAGATCTTAGGAGACCTACAACTTGCATGAGATGGTTGAATTGAATGTAGATCTTGACATTTGAATATTTCTTGAAATGATACTTTGAATGTTTGACTTGATCATGAAACCTACATCACAATATTAGCTCCAAAAATATGCATTATGCAAACATACTTTGAAATGATGAATAGATCTTGAATGCTACAATAAAACTATGATATATTTTCTCTTGAATTCCTCTTATTTCTCTTGAAATGCTCTTGTAAATCTCATAAAATTTCTAGGTGAAACATAGTGAAATTAACCTTGTATTTATAGGTATGTATCCTTAATTTCTCGAAATTAAAATATCACAAGCTGAAATTGAATTATAGATTTAAAAACATTAAAATACCACCAAAAATATAGTTTAAATTTAGGTCCTAAGGTTTAGGGAGGACCCATTCTCCCATGGTTGAATGGGTCCTAGGTCCATAAACCTGGAACACACATTGCTCAATCTAAAGTGTTATGTTTAGGGCCATTAATTATTGTCGAGTTTCCCCTTCAAAAAATGTAATTTAATAGACTTGTAAATTAATTAAAGAGACAATTAAGGCATAATTAAGCTCAATTTAATTAAGAGGGCCTAAATAAGTGTGTAAATTTAAGCAAAAGGGAAATAGGGGTTCCACCTTTTGGGAGATCGAAATGGACCTATTTCACACTTTAATTTATTAGGAAACTAGATCCCTCAACCAAGTGAATTGATTAAGGAATGGCTAGTGAATTCCTAGTGTAATCAAATAGGGGTTCACCATTAAAAAATTCTTTAAAAGAGGAAATTGAATGCACTATGAAAACTCACTATATGACCTAGGAATTTGATGGCATGAAACAAGATTGATAAACTAAATGGAAAAAAAAAAGCACTTGGTAGAGTGATGGAGTCAAAACAAGGTCTACAACTTTGAAAATCTATTTCTTGAAGTATACTAGGACTAATATGCCAGGTTGGACGTATGAGTCTTACTACAGGGTTTTTGGGTAGAATCTGGAGTCTTTTGATGACTTATTAGGATCTAGAAAAAGATGAGAAAAAGGAGTATACTGGGACTAATATGTCAGGTTGGGCATATGAGTCTTATTGTTAGGGTTTGACTGATACTTATGTAGCCTCTAGTGATCTTATGTAGCTTTTTTTTTGTCTAATCTTCAAGTATGAAAGTCTAAATTCTAGTCTATAGGTGAGTTTCCCTAAAGATTACAACTTCTTGACAACCTTTGCAACTTTTCCTTCAAAGGATCTTCAAGCTCCAATTCACCTAGATCTACAAACACACATCAAGAGAGAAAAATGTTGTTTTGTTAGGGAATCGAGGTTTTCCTTTGTAAAACCCTGTTTTGGTAATTAAACCTTGAAATGAAATAGAAAAGCATGAAAGAATGATTAATGAACAAATGTAGTGTTGTAACTCACCAAACCCTTAAAATAAAGGTTGCGAACTTGTTTGAAATGGCTAGCATGAATGTGGATCTTGACTTTTGATTGAATGCTTGAAACTTTGTCTTGAGTGCTTTCTTGAATCATGAAACCTACATCACAAATGTTAGCTCACAAACACACATGATGTGTGAAGACTTTGACATGATGCTTGAATCTTGAATGTAGCTCCAAATGATTGATAATTTGCTCTTGAATGCTCTTGTAAACTCTTGCATGAATACTTGAAGGCTCTTAGATTGCTTTCTAGGATCTTAGGATGAAACATAGTGAAATAACCCTTTATTTATACTTGTTTATGCCTAATATCTTGAAATTACAACACTACAAGCCAACATTCAAAAATTGAATCTAAGGATAATAAAATCCTGCCAATAATTTGAATTAAAATAGGTTCTAAGTTAAAGCGAGACTCATACGCTAGGTTGGGGGTATGAGTCCCAGAGGCTTAAACTTGAAACACATACTTCAAAAAGTGTTATGTTCAATGTGACATTTAAAATAAGGTTTTGAGACCTAGGGAGGACCCATACACTCAGATGGGCATATGAGTCTCAAATCCTTAAATCTAGAATACATAGCCAAAAACATTAATTTATGATTTTCCATTTATTACATGTCGAAATTATCCTTAGAAAAATGCATTTAACTAGGCTTGTGGATGCAAAATAGGACCAATTAAGGCATAAATAAGCCAAATTTTAACGAGGACCCAAATGAGTGTGAAAATGTAAAGGGATACATTTTTCTACACTACAAAATTTAAATGGGTACATTTAACAACACTAAATTAAAGTATTTTTAAGTCTAATTTAAATTAGGAGGTTCCAAACAAGTGAGAAAATGTAAAGGGTTGCATTTTTCTACACTATATATATATATACAAGAAAATGTTCTCTATATACAAGAAAATATATTTATTCGGAATGATATTCTCTTCTTATCTCTTATAAATATATAAAGAGGTGTTTTTTAATGAATGGTGCTCAATACTCATAGACTATTTGTAATGGATGTATTGGAGCCAGTTGAAACAACCTTATAATATTTGTATAATGTTTATATACAAGATGATATACATATTTATAACTATATTCTCTTCTTATCTTTTATAAATATATAAAGAGATGTTTAGTGTGTGTTGCTTAAATTGATAGACTGCTTGTTTAATAGATGTATTGGAGACGGATAAAACAATTATATAATGTTTGTATAATATTTATATACAAGAAGATGTGCTTATTCATAATGATATTATCTTATTATTTCTTATAAATATATAAAGAGAAATTGTTTAGTGTGTGGTGCTTAATAATCTAATGGATGTATGAAACCTACTAAAGCAACACTATAATGTTTGTATAATATTTATATATAAAAAGATATTCATGAAGATATTATCTTCCATCTCTTATAAAGATATAGTAAGCATAGACTATTTCTAATCATATATTAGAACCAATTGAAACAATACTATAATGTTTGTGTAAAATATTTATATAAAAAAGATAATGATATTCTCTTCTTATTATCTCTTATAGGGAGACGTCGTTTCCTGCGTGATGCCTAATACTCATAGACTATGTGTGATGGATGTACTGGAGTCGATTGAAACAAGGCTGTAATGTTTGTTTAATCTTTATATACAACAAAACATACTTATTCCTAGCGATAGTTTCGTCTCCTCCCTTATAAATATATAAACATACATCGTTTAGTCCGGGTGCTTAGTACTCATGGACTGTTTGCAACGCTACATTGAAAGGAACGATAAGCGTTACCCACAACACCATTTACGTAACTTTAAATACTCTCTATGGACTAAATCTTTCTGCATCCACAGAATACATTACATCTGGAGATTTGGAGTTGCAGAGACGATGGGGAAAGCCATGAATGTGTGTGTGCTGCTTCTACTGCTTATAGCCGTCTTCCTTTCCGGTACTATTCATTCTTTTTTTGAATTCAAAAGATATGCACACAGTAAAATTAGAAATATAGTTATTTATCTAAGGAAATCTAAGCAAACATTAGTGACTATTGTATTTTCTGCGTGATTACAAGTGGGCGATGCGATTGATCTAGAGTGTGGTGGTGAATTGAACAATAATTATGAAGGGGAATGCGTGGTAGAGAAATGCAACAGTGCGTGCATAAACAATGAAAATGAACTTGGGGGAATTTGCGACTCGACTCCTTCGGGAATCGCTTGTTTCTGCTACCATAACTGTCCTTGATAAATCATAATGAGAGTATTAAATAAAGAATGATATAATAATATCATTGCCTCACTTAAATGTTGAAGGCTAAACTCCTTTGATGGGAAAGAGACTTTATAAAGGTTTATGTGGTTTATATATCTATATATCTATATCTATATATATATATCAGTCAGTTTCAGTTTCTTTTCAATCTAACTATTAAATTAGTGTATTATGTTTTATTCAATTTTTATTGAAGTATTTTTTTTCATATATAGAATTTAAAATTAGCAATCACATCTTGGTGTACAATGGGCACATCAATGGTTTTTTTTAATTTAAATTTTGTATGGATAGAACTTAGTATTTACGCAAACATGTGTCAATAAAAAATTAACACATTTAATTTGACATGAAGACTAACTTCCTTTTATGTTTCAATAATTATAACTTTTTTTTGATGTGAAGAACTTTTCCATTTACTTAAAAGTTATTTGATATTTACTTCAAGAACTATTTTTATAAGTAGATTACTTTGTATTTTATATTTAAAAAAATTCAAATAAAACATATAAATATACATATAAAAAATGGAAATATTAAATTTATTGAATAGATTGTTTGATACACATTTTTTTATATTAAAATATATTTTAATATTTTGCAAAGATTAAGTCAAATAAATTTAATATTTTAAAAATGTCATTTTATTCATGAAATCTATTGACTAAATTTAATATAAATTAAATATTGGAAAAATACCATTGAATATACAGTTTCTGAATATATGAATGTAACAAATCCAAACATATGTATTTGTTGATAATGTATCCTCACATCGTGTACAGGCCGTAGGTTCTGATATTGATCCACTATGCTTATAAGTTGGACAACATCCAAGATTTGGAGGGAAAAGCCAATCAAACTGGAAAAGCCAAAAAAGAATCTATAGATCACAAGTACCTGAAATAATTTGATACATCTTACTCTGTAAAAGTACTTTCCATGGGAAAAGTCATGTATATTTGCCGAGAACTCGACTTCAATCCACTTAAATTATTATACACACTTATATATATATACTTCTAATTAATGCCATTTCAACCAATAATTTGATTTCTTCCTTTTGTAGTAAAAACTACCAGTGGTTTGAGTGTGGAGAGCTGAGAACAATTTATGTCTAAAGAACCTAAAGTCTACCATTGAATATTGCCAATATCTAAGGAGAGTCGATTCTGGACTTCTGAATCACCTACTATTGAACACCGTTTTGAGCTTCAAGTAATCACGTTGGTGTATGATTTATTTATTTATTAATTCTTTAAGAAAAGAAGATAGAACTAGTCTAGTGCATGTATCGTGTTACCTGTCTCCAACCTTGCCTTTCTCTCTATATGGTTTAACCAGAACACGCGCACCACAAACATTATGAGGATTTCCCTTAGCCATAATGGTTTTTACAGTTTCTGAATATATGAATGTGATAAATCCAAACATATGTATTTGTTGATAAGGTATCCTCACATCGTGTACAGGCCCGTAGGTCTTGATATTGATCCACAGTACTTATAAGTTGGACAACATCCAAGATTTGGAGGGAAAAGCCAATCAGACTAGAAAAGCCAAAAAAGAATCTATAAATCACAAGTGCTTGAAATAATTTGATACATCCTACTCTGTGAAAGTACCAATAATTATACAATAACTCAAATTCAATCCACTTAAATAATTATACACACTTATATATATCAACGTCTAATTATTGTCATTTCAACTAATAATTTGATTTCTTCCTTTTTTAGTACAAACTAGAAAGGCCTCTTTTGACTACCAGAGGGGATAATTAAATTTTAACTTCAATGGGAGGAAGTCATCCCCAAATATTCAAACCAGCTACATCTTTAGAGATACATCAAGCACAAGTAAGCTTTTGTTTCTGCAACCATGAAAATTTTACTATTTTGGAATTGGTTGAATAAGGCTCAAGTTGAGCTCATTTGGAGTTCGTTTGAAAAATTCTACAAGGATGTGATAAATTTGGATAAAAAAAGGTTGGTTTGTTTTGTTTCATTGGTTTGTTGGTCATAGTCGGGGAATTTTAATTTTCTAGAATTTTAGGTTTTTCTAAAAACATTTTTTCAAGAAAATGTTGAGGAATTGAATGGTTGAATTTCCTATTTTTGCTACATTTTTATCTTAGAAAATGGAGAACGTAGGATTTGGAGTTAGTTTGGAATATTTAGTGGCACTTGATGAAAAATCTAGGCTATTATTCTACCTTGTGGCCAACCAATTTTAAATTCTATCTATTTGGAGATCTGTATAGAAAGCATATTTTGTGCTCTTTCAGTTGGCATTTTAGTGAGGCTTTAAGTATAGGTATTTATGCCCAAATTCATATCAAAAAATTACATGTATCTTAAACAATTGTGTTGAATTTTGTTATGCTTGAACTATGAACCTCAGTTGAGAGGTAAAATAGAATAGAATAGTTGATTACATGTTAAATAGATGGTCCCGATAGTGCATTTTTATTAGAAAGTTAAAATGTAATTTTTTAATGAAAACATTTTAAAATTTAATTAAGAGAGACTATTCAAATTGAATATGTATCAATAGTTGTGTGAGGATCATAGTTTGATCTATCAATAGAACATATTCTCATTATTGTTTGAATATAAAAATATTAGTAAATATTTTTAAAAGAATCAAATCATAATTTATTTTAACACATGTTGTCAATATATTAAAAATGTGTACAATTACTTATCATTTGAGAAAAATACAAATATTAGTAGTCAAAGTCTAGCTCCACATAGAAGTTAAGTCAATATAAATTATTGCTAATAAAGACTCTATACTAAAATATTATGTAGTTGTCCTCACATTTAATAGTCTAACCTTATGCAATTTTGCAACTATTTTATCCAAAGACATGCAATATTATTGTTATATTAATTACATACTTGATAATTTAAAATACACAAGCTATACAACTTCTCATCCTAAATCAAATAAAATATATATATAATATACAACTTATAGTCTAAATACACATAAATGTTAATTATTTTTCTAAATTAATGTGCAATTAATGCATATTTTGGAAACTTGCACCACCAAATAGTTTAGAAAATGGAGAACGTGGGATTTGGAGTTAGTTTGGAATATTTAGTGGCACTTGATGAAAACTCTAGGCTATTATTCTATCTTGTCGCCAACCAATTTTGAAATTCTATCTATTTGCACAAATATGTATAGAAAGCATATTATGCACTCTTTCGGTTGGCATTTTAGTGAGGCTCTAAGTATAGGTATTTATGCCCAAATCCATATCAAAAAATTACATGTATCTTAAAAAATTGTGTTGAATTTTGTTACGCTTGAACTATGAGCCTCAGTTGAGCGGTAAAATAGAATAGAATAGTTGATTACAGGTTAAATAGATGGTCTTGATGGTGAATTTTAATTAGTTGGTTCATATTGTTCCTACTCACATAAAATAATGTATGTTAAATGGCCAAATGCTAGAATTTAGAAGAATTGTATTTTGAAAGGAAATCCCACCTTTCCCTAGCGAGAAATGAATAAATGCCACTTATACATATTTCAAATAAAGTATCAATCACTTAGCACTATTTAATTAGCACACAATTGATCATTTTAAGTTTGGCCAAAGGAAATCAAAGGAAGTTAGGATTTCATTTACTCGATTCCATGAAAATAATCTGAAAGAAATGTAAATGTAATATTATATGATTTATGACAAAAGACTTTGTAGGCCAAGCTTTATGTCTTATGATTTTTGGTTTCTTGGTTGAAATTTCTCATCAAATCTAATCGAATCCAAACATGTCACATTCTACATGCTTGAAACATTAGTTTGAGTGTTCGCATAGGCATCTTAATTTTCATCGAACCATTAAGACACCCCTTGACATTACACAATAAATCAATTAGTGAATTTTTTGGTTTATTGTTTTTCCTTGTAAATGTGTAATTTTACATTATGTTGGTTCAAACAAATTAAATTTTTATAATCCTTCTCGGTCTCTTCAGTTGTTTTCATCTTTATTTTCTCTCTTTCTCGTATTCTGCTGACAAGAAACTATTAAGTCTCGTTATATGGACTCAACTTCATTTAAAAATAAAAATGCTTCTAGCCCAATTCAAGGCATTCTAATTCCAATTACTTGCATGTATAGTATTCCTGTGTTGGCATACCTGTTGAGATTATTTGTATATTCGTATTTGTCTTTTTGAATAAGTGAACTCAAATATTTAACACATGTATTCACCTTCGATATTTTTCTCCCCTACTATAATTATCCCATTGCCTAAGAGGTGGCTGGAATTTTCCTTCAACCCTTAGATTCTTATCATGCCAAGTTGTATGTCTTCTTCTTCACAAAGGTCTTGAATCTTGATGTTTTAGTTATTGCCAAAGCTCTTGAATCTTGACATTTTAGTTATTTCCAAAGCTGTGATGTGGAGTTAGAACTTGGTATCTGGTGTCTATAACAATTTATTGAATCATGGTCCTTGCAAAATAATAATAATTTTTATAATTTGGGTGGGATAAGCTTTTCGAATTCTATCTTGCTCAAAACCAATTTTGAAATTCTATCTATTTGCATATATGTATAGAAAGCATATTTTGCACTCTTTCAGTTGGCATTTTAGTGAGGCTCTAAGTATAGGAATTTATAAATGTTGGATAGTAAATGCTCCAACCACACTATAATATAAGAATTGTCTTATAATGTAATATAATAATGATATTATAAAGTAATATAATAGTTATATTATAATGTAATCTAAGAATTATATTATAATGTAAGATAATAATAATATTATAATGTAATAGAATTATTATATTAATTCAAATTTTATACCCAATCATTTTTGTGAGTACGACTAACAACAACACAGAATGCCAATTACTCTCATCTTGTGAGTTTTAGAAATGTTGGATAGTAAATGCTCCAACCACACTGTTAGGCATGAAGTCAATTTATTCTGAAAGTATAATACAAATAAACTTCCCTTTCATTTGGTCACCAAACTTTTCATTGGCTATCTTTTTTTGAGGTGATGGAGTATCCCTTGCAGCCACTGAAATCATGTCTTCAGAATTGTTAATGTTGTACACAAAGAAGAAAGGATCCAACCTTTGACATCTCCATTATCAATATTTTCTTCGTAACCGCCATTCTATTGGGTGGCGGTTACGGAGATAATACCGATAAAGGAGATGTGCAATGATCATGTTCATTTTTTTTTATCATTGCTAAGACCAAATGATCATGTTAATTGTCTACACACATTGAATTTTAGAGGATTTTTTACACTTGTAATACTAATGTCAAACCTTTTATGCCAGACATGGTATGAACTAAACAAACTACTCGTAAGTCGATAGCAGGGAATTCCTACTATTTACAATGTAAGAAGGAGTGAGAAGAAATGACCAAGTCTATAGAGGGGACGAACGTTGAGGGTGAAGGCTAGCTAAAGGAAAATGAGACCTTTTCCCATGCTATGCAAAGGATTTGTGATGTGAAGGCAGAAATCAAGTGGTCTAAGAAAGTGGCTACTAGCATACAAGCAGACTTGGACAAGAAATTGCCTCAAACTCGTTAGATACCTAGTGAAGGAAGTAGTAATATTCTAATAAAGAGACAAAAGAATGATTAGGAGCACCTATGTGTGTGATCTCCTCCTAAAATAATTATAATAAGTTTCTATGAATCTGAGGATTATACATGTCTAACACCCTAAAGAAAACCCTTATGCAAATTTTTACAATAAAGAAAATATTTATGCAAAGGTTATATTGATAAATAAAGTACTTACATGTGTAACTATAACTCCAAGTACAAGATGTGAGGTTGGTCAACCTTTGGTTCCAGGTCTACAATTACACTACATGTACTCTTGTGACACTAAAGTTGACTATCTATTAAATATTGCTAGCAAAGTTTTGAAATTGTAATTCTATTCAAAATTTCTATGATTAGTAATTATCTTATGAAGCTTTCTGAACATTAGTACCACTTCTATCATCTCTATCTATAACTCACCAACCTCCTACATTAAAATAAATTTGATACCAACAACTTGCTTACACTTCTCTTTGTAGTCTTGATAGCTTTGAAAAATCCATTGAAAATCATACAAAAAATTTCTACAACTTAGAATCATACACATCTTTATAACCTGTTACTTATTTATGAGTTTCATTTATTGCTAAGATAATGGCTACCCACAATGAATCTCCTTCCATTCAACCATTAGTCCAATAGCTAGAAGCCCCTAAGGAGTCAATGAATTCAAACACACACGTGCCAAATTTGATAAACAAGTTGTACACATCAATTGAAGTCCATTCAAAATCATTAGAGAACTCCATGATTTTGCACTACTTCCACATGGAGTAGAATGACAAGAGATTGATGACATGGAAGACATTGCCTGAAAATTACATACAACATGCAAGAAAGTTGCAAGATTCTTTGGTTTTTTAAGAGATCTTTATTATGTCGAGCAATACGAGGAACTAAGAGCTGCAAAAAGTGCTATTGAAGAATTTATTTTGTACTTGTATGATAATTAGGGTAGACACATTTGAACCATATAGAGGGTTGTTCCATGGTTGGTTCACTCTTATGAACAACATTTTGATGTAGACTTTCATGTCTATTTTGTAAAAAAATTGTTCATATGTGTTGTATGTAGGTGGCAACCATGATTGACTTAGTCTTATAAAAAATATTTTCATATAGACTTTAATGTCTACTTTTGCAAAAGACTATTCATATATTTTGGATGTACATGGCCTACTTGATATATAAATAGTCACAAGATCACAATAATGAGTGCATTTTTTCAAGGACCATTAATATCCAAAACACAATAAAGGTTTCATTTTTCTTCTTTGTGATGAATTTTTTATGTTTTTTTTTTTCTGTGAACAATATACAAATCATTTACTTGAATTAATTTCATACCTTTAATTTAATTAGTTAATTTCTAATCTTTAGATTAAAAAGGGAATAGAATTTCATTAGTTTGATAACTTGAAATTTATTCAACTATACTTCTTATTTAATAGTCATGTAAATTTGTATTATATTTAGAACCTTCTGATTGCAATAGTCTTTGATATTAAATGAAATTCATTTAAAAGAAAAGTATATTTACCATTGAAAACCATCAATTTTACAAATCCAACTTCAATTATTTTCTAGATATGGTGTGACCAAGATTGAATTTTGGATCAAAGGAGCAAAGAAGACAATATCAAAGAAAATATCAAAGAGAATATAGAAGATGACGATGGGAAAAAATGGCAGATGTTGAAAGGGAAGAATAGAGAAAAAGACACAATGAAGTTGAAAGAGAAAGCTCTATTAGACGAAGGGAAAAAGTAACAATACAAGATGAGATAAATGTCTAGATGTACAAGGAAACACACAAAACCCAAATGGAATGCTTCACAATGATTTTAAAAAATTTCAAATACAATTTCGACATCAATTGGATGACTTCACAACACCAGGCATGTGTTATATCTATCAAGAATGCTACCTAGGAATGAAAGTATTTCACACCTCTGAAGGTGCTATTTGTAATAGATGTTGTCAAGAGAAAGGGAATCATAAATTTATAGCTTTAAATAATATGGATCCTAGGCCACAACCAGAAGAGCTTGTGATATTGACTCAAGTAGAAGAAATGTTGATTGCACATGTTAGTCCATATATTACAATTTACCCATGTAGTTGGTGGTCAGTATAAATACAAAGGACACACAATAAGTTTTCCACAAAATGTGGAATATGTTTCAAATGTTTTGCCACATTCAATAAGAGATTTTCCAATCATCATTGTTCGAAGAAGGGATCAACGTGGCACAAATTATAACTTCATAGTGAATAGGGATCATGTGTATAAGGCATTAAAATACAAAGTAGACCATGACAAGTTTTATTCAGATGTTAGAATCAATGAAAATGCTCTAAATGATCTCATAGCCTAAAATTCTGATGAAAATATATATTCAACAAATTACAAACAATGCATATGGAATTTGATTCTGATTCAAATGAAATTGTATTTGTGGATCCAACCATGGAAATGGATCAAACAAATATAATTGAGAACACTACATCAATGGCTTATATGCCATCTAATGCTCAAAGAGAAATGGAATTGACTCAGGCATGGGTTAATAACCCTGATGCAAATTTAGCAACATTGATTGAATGGCCAATAATTGGTTCATCTCCTATTAATGAATATGTCACTCTAGGATTACTTGATATGGCATTCCCAACATTGTTCCCTGATGGTAAATGTGATTGGCTAGAATTTGTTAAGCATTTATTATGTTATAGGGACCATCGTTTTGGTCAACATCCAAGATTTCAATATTTTATGATGAACATGATAATGAGACACCATGCACAAAATTATCCAGTTGTATTTGTCAAAAGAAGCGTTCAATACACGCCAATCACCATCAATGAGTTGTGTTAGCATATGGAAAACATGCCATAGTCCCATCTAGCTGACAGGTTAATGTGATTTGGAACAACATTGAGGGGTACACGGTCATACTGGACACAATGTCATGCAAAATTGATTGGCATGCTTCATCAAATACCTGGTCTCCTACAATATTCTTCACTTTGAGTGCAGCGGATTTGTATTGGCCCGATTTGCATACACTAATGCCAAGAACATCACCAACTACTCCATAGGAGGCTCAAATATGGCAAAAAAAAAATGTTATTGACTATCCTCATACAGTCACACAATACATGCATTTAAGACATTTAATGTTCAGAACAAAAATACTAGGAAAAGGAATAAAAATTAGGGACTTGTGGTCTAGATATGAGTGGCAACACAGGGGCTCACCACATGTGCATGGATTCATTTGGATACACGGAGCACCAAATATGGAAAACTTGGATTCGCAAAATCAAGAGCAATGAAAAAGTGCAGAAAGATATTTCCATTCTATTGTTCAAGCATAGAATCCTAGACAAGATCCACATCAACAAAACATCTAGGCATGTTCAAAATAGTAAAACATAGGGTATGTGTTGGATCATGATGGGCCAAAAAGTAGCAATATGATGGGTATGTGTAGGGTATGTGGCTGACGACTTTTTTTTACCCAAAATTGATGAAACGAAAAGGGTTTTTAAAGGAGATTCTCAACTTTCCACCAATATAAATTATGCTTTACTTTTAATTTAATAAATAATTATTATTTAATTTCTATTTGAATTACGACTAAAGTCTTGATTGATAGGCTGAATGAAAAACATCTATAGCTTTCAAATAGTATCACATTTTTTAATCCAAAACATGCATCACATTCTATGCTTCGCATAATATATGATTAAAAAAAATGAATTTCATGAAGTTTTGACTAAGTTAAAGGTGGTCAGACATACGAGTTTTTATATTTTTAAAAAGTTGTAATAAAAAATTCATAATTAATTATTTACATGGAAAAAAATTACAAAAAAATATGCATCACATCGAGACATGAGTCCTCTACTTATATATCTAAAATCTTATAAAAAAATATTATCATTTTATTGTGGTTACAGTGGTTAGACAGACACCTACTTATTTTTTCCTTGAAATTTAAGTACTCTGCATTTAAATTTCAAATTTTCAACAAATAGATTTTTAAAAAATAAACATAGTAGTTTAGAAACTACATTCAATTTTTTGTAACTTATTCTATTCTTACATATTTTTGAAATAATATAGATAACTTATTCAAAATTTTACGTCAAGTTGCCTAACTCTGATTTTTCTAAATTTTTTGCCACTTCAGGGCCTATTTTTTCCATGATGATCCTGCACATACACCATACACATATCATATATGTCATAAATGATTTATAGTTTATCACATAACTAATACATTTATTTGTATATCTAGTTGTAGGCATTCCAAAAATTTCCTCAGTATCCATGTATGAAAAATACAATCTATAACTTGTAGAGATAAATGTTGATCATGACTATGAAGAGCTACTAAATTCTATAGAGAGACACATGTGGTCTATGGGGAGGGTGCATGCCTACAAAAAAAAGGAGGAACAATGGTTTGCAGGTAACAATTTTCATAAGTTAAAATATTTATATTCAAATCATGTCATATGATTCTAAACTACTAAAATACATTACTTATTCATATTCATAATAGGTATAATGCTCCTTGGCCATTAAATTTGGAGGGATCCAAATTATATGAAGACATAGAAACAGGTGAAAAAATAATTGAGCCAACTAGGAATGATGACAGAGTAAACTCACACAATCATTATGGGTATGTGCAGGATCATGATGAGCCAAAAAGTGGCAATATGATGGGTATATGGATGATGACTTTTTTTACACAAAATTGATGAAATGAAAAGGGTTTTTAAAGGAGATTCTTAGCTTTCCACCAATATAAATTATGTTTTATTTTGAATTTAATAAGTAATTATTATTCATTTTCTATTCAAATTACTACTAAAGTCTTAACTAATAGACTTATTGAAAAACATCTATAGCTTTCAAATGGTATCACATTTTTTGAATCTAAAACATGTTTCACATTCTATGTTTCACATAATATAGGAATAAAAAAATAAAAATTTAATTTCATGAAGTTTTGACCAAGTTAAGGTGGTCAGACACACGGTTCTTTTATATTTTTTAAAATTTGTAATAAAAAATTCATAATTAATTATTTACTTGGAAAAAATTACAAAAAATATACATCACATCAGGACATGAGTCCTCTACTTATATATAAAATATTATAAAAAAATATTATCATTTATTGTGGTTAGGGTGGTTGGGCACCTACTTCTTATTTTTTCCACTGAAATTTAAGTACTCTGCATTGAAATTTCAAATTTTCACCAAATAGATTTTTTATTTTTTAAAAAACCTAGTAGTTTAGAAACTACATTCAATTTTCTACAAATTCTATTCTTACATATTTTTAAAATAATATAGATAACTTATTCAAATTTTTACGTCAACTTTCCTAACTCTGATCTTTCTAATTTTTTTGCCACTTAAGGGCCTATTTTTTCCATGATGATCCTGCACATACCCTTATATATTGCAATTGTGGAGAGAAAATATAGATTGGCAACTTGTTCTTTCCAAACATGTTGTAATCAAATATATTGCAAAGTATGCAGCAAAATTAGAAAAAAGTTCAGAAACATACCAACAGATGTTGATGTGTCTTGTAAACATGAAAAATCGAGATGAATTGGCTACAAAAGCATGTAGAATATTTTTGACTCATATTATCGTAGAAAGATACATTGGAGCTCAAGAGACATGGCACATGATACTTGAACTTCCATTGGTAGAGAGCAGTAGAAGGTTTATCAATCTAAATGTGTCACGTGAGGTGTTCAAACCTGTAAGTGTAAATGATTAAGAAAACAACAAAAAACAAACATCTTTCATTCAAGGATATAAAATAAGGCCTTTGTCTATGGAAGGTGTTCGATGTTGTGTTTATTTTCTAATATGTGGTTTTCATTGATGTCAAAACTATTAGCATTGTTGCATTAGAAGTTGTATATGTCGAGGATATTGTGAAAATTGTAATAAGAAGTGCCACAGGTTGTCAGTGGTCAAGTAAAGTTATTTTTGTCAGTGTGATCAGTATGTTTCTATTCAGAGGTTGTGAACTAAAGGGTTTCTTGCTGAGTATATCTAGTTTATCCACGTCAAGTTTTAGAGATCCGCATGAAGATTTGATCGAGTTATGAAGATTTGTATTCTAACAGTTTTTCTATTACTTCAGTTTGTGTTCCTGAATGAAGATCATGTGATTCCAGTAAGTTCAATTGTTGTGGATTCTTCTCTTATTTTTCATGATGCTTGTGGATGTTTCTAGTTCATTCTCTATCTATGTTGCATGTCTGCATTGATATTTGTGCTTATGATCTGAGATTTTCTCTTGTGTGTTCATGTTTTTTATGTTCTTGGCCGACAAGGTGTTGAAGCATGTTGTGGATCTTCGAGGAGTAATTAATTGAAGTAGTTTGTGTTTGAGGATATTATTTTTGGTCTTCACTATTTTTTCTCTGACCTTGGTTGATTCACATGAATAATCTTTATTGATTTGGGCTGACTATTTATATTCATTTTATTATTTCTTTGGAGCCGACTTATAGCGATGTAATTTCTTGTTGCAAATATATAAGACCGGTTGTTTTATCATTTAGAAGGAATATGTGTGTGTCTAAAGTGTAATATTCCTTTGTTTGAATAAATTTCATATCATTCAAAGGCAGAGAAAAGAGAGAAGAAGAGTGAAGAAGAGTGAAGAAGTGTTCATGTGCTTAACCAAAACTGTAACCAGGCATTAGCAGATGCTACTTTTCTCATTTCAAAGTCTGATGGATTTAATAAAAACCTTTATGTAAGATAGTGTGTCTTCCTTTGGGTAGTAAGCCTATTTTGTATTTGAGCAGTGAGCTCTAGGTAGTGTGCCTGAATGCATGTGCATTCCCCATTCATAATTCCTTATACTTTTAATAAGGTATAATCCTATGGACTGACCTCCACCGTAGTTTTTCCCCTAACAGGGTAACTTCCACGTAAAAAATCTTGGTGTTATGTGTGATTTTGATGTGTTGTTCATTTATGCCTTCATGATTAATGTTCAGATCTGATAATAAGGTTAATAAGTTGAATAAGTTTGAAATTTGATGACAATTAATGTTCAAATCTAAGAAAAAGGTTAATAAGTTGAATAAGTTTGAAACTCGATGACAATTGATTCACCCCTCCCTCTCAGTTGTCTTCCCTTGAGTTTCCAACAATTGGTATCAAAGCTTATGGTTCCTTGGAAGAATTTTAATAGCTTGAGGTGATCTGGGATGGAAACTTATAAGAAGAATAGTCCTATATTTGATGGAACAAATTATTCTTTATGGAAGACTCAAATGGAGTGCCATATGAGATGCATTGGTGAACCCTACTAGAGCATTACAAAAAATATATATGTTATTCCACAGAATGGTCCTACTACTGCTGAGATCAAGGATGTTGAGTATAATATCAGGGCTAAGGAGGCGTTGTTGAGTGCTTTGACTAATACTGAGATGACAAATGTGATGGATTTGAAGACTACTTATGAGATCTAGAAAAAGTTGGAAACCTTGTATGAAGGTGATACTAATGTGAAGATTGCTAGGTTATAAAGCCTGAAACATAAATATGAAAAGTTGAAAATGGGTGATGATGAAAATGTTACTACTTTCATGCAAAGAGTGAATGAACTTGTGTGTGGTATCAGATGTGCTAGTGGATAGATAGACGAATCAGAAATTGTTCCTAAAGTGCTTAGATCCTTGCCTAATTCTTACAAAGTCAAGGCTAGTGCTATTGAAGAGCTCCAAACTATAACAAATGTTACCAAAGATAAATTGATTGGTAAGCTTGCTGCTTTTGAGTTGAGTGAATTTGGTGATGCACTTCCTAAGGTTGAATCTACATTCAAGGCCACTACTTCTAGAAGAGATAGACAAAGATATGATTCAGGTGAAAGTTCATCTAGAAAGACATTCAAGTATGAGGATGAAATGAGACAACTCGATGAAGAAGAAAGAGAGCTTGAAGAACTTGAAGCATTGATTGTGAAAAGAGAAGCCAGAGGACAAGGTAAGTAAAAAGAAAATTTGCCTATTAAATGTTTCTCTTGATATAAGATAGGTCATTTTGCATCAAGGTGTCCTGAGAGAGTTTCCAAGCCAAGATTTAACAAGCCTAAATTCCAAAAGAAGTGTTACTATGTTGCTGATGAAGGTGTGACAAATGATGAATCTAATAAATGAAATGCAAGTGAAGATGAATTTTTGTTTATTGCTATCAAGGAAAATAATCTTGTGTCTACTGAATCTGCTAGTTGTACAAATGTGGAGAAATCCCTAGCTGCTCGAGTTGAAGAGAAAGGTGAATGGGTAATTGATAGTGGTTTTTCTCATCATATGACAAGAGATAAAAGTAATTTTGTGAATTTGGAAAAGTATGATGGTGGTGTTGTGAGATTTGGTGATAATACAGCTGGTGTGATCTTTAGAAGAGGATGCATTTCTCTTGATGGTAAGCATAATACTGATGATGTCTTGTATGTTGAAGGTTTGAAGCATAATCTTTTAAGTGTTGGACAGATGGTTGATAAGGGATACAATCTTCAGGTCATGGATGGTAAGTGCAAAATATTGGGAAATTTTGGAAATGTGATTGCATCAGGTACAAAAAAAAAAAGGGTAATATTTTCCACCTGAGTGTTGCTAGTAAAAGTTGTTTGATTGCTCAAATTAATGAAAGTTGGTTGTGGAATAGGAGAATGTATCATGTTAACTTTGATAATATTGTCAAGATAAGTTCTACTAAGGCTGTGAGAGATCTTCCTAAGCTAATGAAACCTACTAATGCCATATGCAAAGAATGTCAGTTAGGAAAAAAAACAAGAATTTCATTTCAAAGTAAATAGAAAAATTCAAATGGATTGTTGGATCTTGTGCATGCTGGTTTGTGTGGTCCTGCTAGAACTATAAATTTACAAGGATATAGGTACTTCATGTTGCTTATTGATGACTATTCAAGGATGATGTGGACTACTTTCTTAAGGGAGAAATATGAAGCTCTGAAAAAGTTCAAGATCTTTAAGGATATCATTGAGACAAAGAAAGATCTGAAGATTAAATTTCTGAGATTAGATAGAGGTGGTGAATTCACTTCTGGTGAGTTTAATTATTTTTGTGAAGAGCATGGAATAAAGAGATAGTTATTTGCACTACAGGCCCCTCAACAAAATGGAGTTGTGGAAAGGAAGAATAGAATAGTTCTAGATGCTACTAGAACCATGATGTTGGAAGGAAATGTACCTCATATCTACTAGAGAGAGGTTGTGAGTACTGTTGTGTACACACTTAACTAAGTACAAATCAAAGATGATATTGGGGTATGTGCAGGATAATGATTGGCCAAAAAGTGGCAATATGATGGGTATGTAGCTGACGACTATTTTTTTACCCAAAATTGATGAAACAAAAAGGGTTTTTAAAGGATATTCTCAGCTTTCCACCAATATAAATTATGCTTTATTTTGAATTTAATAAGTGATTATTATTCATTTTCTATTCAAATTATGACTAAATTCCTGATTGATAGGTTGATTGAAAAACATCTATAACTTTCAAATGGTATCTCATTTTTTGAATCCAAAACATGTGTAACATTCTATGCTTCACATACTATAGGTTTTAAAAAATAAAAATTGAATTTCATGAAGTTTTGACCAAGTTAAGGTGGTCAAACATACGAGTTTTTATATTTTTTAAAAAGATGTAATAAAAAATTCATAATTATTTATTTACTTGGAAAAAAATTAGAAAAAAATATGCATCAAATCGGGGCATGAGTCCTCTACTTATATCTAAAATCTTATAAAAAAATATTATCATTTTATTGTGGTTAGGGTGGTCAGACAAATACCTACTTCTTATTTTTTCCCTAAAATTTAAGTACCACTGCTTTGAAATTTCAAATTTTCACCAAATAGAATTTTTTTTTTAAACAAACCTACTAGTTTACAAACTACATTCAATTTGCTATAGATTCTATTGCTACATATTTTTGAAATAATATAGATAACTTATTCAAATTTTTACGTCAAGTTGGGTAACTCTGATTTTTCTGATTTTTCTGCCACTTAAGGGCCTATTTTTTCCATGATGATCCTGCACATACCCATTGGTAAGACTCCTTTTGAGCTATGGACTAGTCAAAAACCTACTGTTAGATATTTCAAGATCTTTGGAAGCAAGTGTTATATCAAAAGAGATGAAGATATAGGAAAGTTTGATGCTAGGATTCATGAAGGAATATTTATGTGTTATGCTACTATAAGTAAGGCCTACCAGTGTTACAATAAGAGACTGAAGAAAATGGTTGAAAGTGAAAATGTTAAGGTTGATGAAGACTTTTGTACACTATCCAGAACCTATGGATATGATTCTGATGATCAGAATGATAGTACAAACAAAGGTCAGACTTTGAGTCAAGTCCAAATCATTCTGATGAATCAAGAAGATCAAGAGGAAGGAGAAACTGGTGGAAGAACATAAGAGAGATCAAAAGAGCTTGAAGTTGAAGAACATTCTAAGAAGACTCTGAGGTATGTAAGGTATAATCATTTAGAAGATCAAATTATTGGTGATAAGAACAAAGGTGTCTAGACTAGGATAAAGATTGTAGAAGAATATTGTTTGATTTCAAAGATTGAGCCTAATAATGTGAATGAAGCATGCAAAGATGAACATTGGGTTGAAGCAATGAAAGAGGAACAACAACAAATTGAGAAGAATGATACATGGATTCTTGATCCCAGACCTAAGGATAAGAATGTAATTGGAACTAAATGGGTCTTTAGAAACAAACTGAATGAACAAGGTGAAGTGGTTAGAAACAAAGAAACACTAGTATGTAAGGGATATTCACAGATAGAAGGTATTGATTTTGAAGAAACCTTTGCCCTTGTTGCTAGAATTGAAGCTATGAGATTGTTTCTTGCTTATGCTACTTACAAAGACTACAATTTCATCAAATGGATGTCAAGTATACTTTTCTAAATGGAGAATTGGAAGAAGTGTATGTTGAACAACCTAATGGATTCTAGTTGATTGATCAGGGAGATATGGTTTTCCAATTGAAGAAAGCATTGTATGGTCTTAAGCAAGCCCCTAAAGCATGGTATGCTAGATTGGATAAGTACTTGGTGAAGCTTGGATTTAACAAAGGTACTACTGATAGTAATATGTATTTCAAGAATGATGATAAAGATTTGATTGTGGTAGTTTTTTTTGATGATATCATATTTGGAGAAGATGATAGCCTGTGTATGAAGTTTTCTAATGAGATGCAGAATGAGTTTGAGATGTCAATGATTTGAGAGATGAAATTCTTCTTGGGATTGCAAACTACTCTGTTAGATAAAGGGATCTTTATATCTCAGTCCAAGCATGTGAAATAATTGCTAAATAAATTTGGTATGGAAGATTCAAAATCAGTTGGTACACCCATGGTGACTGGATGCAAGTTGAAAACTAGTGGTGATTCTTTGAATGAAAATCAAACTAGATACAGATCAATGATTGGTGGATTACTTTATTTGACTCAAACTAGGCTTGATATCATGAATGTTGTATGTATTGTTGCTAGATTTCAAGTTGATCCCAAAGAATCTCATGTGACTATTGTGATGAGGATATTCAGATAATTGAAGGGGATAGTTGATTTTGGTTTATGGTATCCTAAAGATGATGATCTTACTATGAGTGCCTTTACTGATGCTGATTGGGCAAGAGATGTGAATGATAGGAAAAGTACTAATGGTGGAGCATTTTTCTTGGGAAAGAAGTTAATTTCATGGTTAAGCAAAAAGCAGAATGCTATTTCTTTATCTACTACAGGGGCAGAATAGATTGTTGTTACTAATAATTGTACTCAAGTACTATGGATGAAACAAATGTTGAAGGATATCAGAGTTGTGTATGATGAGCCTATTGCTATATTCTGTGATAAGTCAAGTGCTATTAAGACTTCTAAGAATCTTGTGTCGCATTCCAAAACCAAGCATATATCTATCAAGTTTCACTTTTTGAGAGAGAAAGTAAGTGAAAAGGAAGTCAGATTGGAGTATGTGCCTACTAAGGAGTAGATTGCAGACATATTTACCAATTTATTTCCTAAGGATACTTTTTATTATCTCAGACATAAGTTAGGGGTGATTTCCCTTCCTAATCAGAACTAAGGATGCATTGATTTGCATCAATTTGTGCATTTCATGATCATATTTTGATTTGGATTGATATTGTGGTCCCTGCTACCTAGGGGAAGTAGTTAGACGTTCAGAAGTTTAGGTATTCAAATATGTGGTTCAGAGCTTGTATAGTAGAAATATTTTCCATCGATTTCAAAGGGGGAGAAGAGCAATGTGAAAAATCTTTGTGGGGAGAAGAGTTGATGAAAGAAGAGTCAGAACCTATGGGGGAGTAAGCGTAGTTGTGTTGATGGTATTTTTCACATCATGTGTTACCATCAATGCCAAAGGGGGATATTGTTGGATGTTGTGTTGAGTAGTTGATATGTAGTTGTCATTGATGTCAACAATATTAGCATTGTTGCATTAGAAGCTATATATGTCGAGGATATTGAGAAAATTGTAATAAGAAGTGCTACAGGTTTTCAATGGTCAAGTAAAGCTCTTTATGTCGGTGTGATTATTATGTTTCTATTCAAAGGTTGTGGACTAAATGGTTTCTTCCTGAGTATATCTAGTTTATCCACATCAAGTTTTAGAGATCCGCGTGAAGATTTGTATTCTGACAGTTTTTTTGTTACTTCAATTTGTGTTCCTAAATAAAGATCATGTGAATCCAGTAAATTCAATTGTTGTGGATGCTTCTATGATGTTTCATGATGCTTTTGTATGTTTCTAGTTCATGCTTTATCTGTGTTGCTTGTCTGTATTGATCGTTATGCTCGTGATCCGAGATTTCTCTTTCGTGTTCATGTTTTTCATGTTCTTGGTCGACAAGGTGTTGAAGCGTGTTGTGGATCTTCGAGGAGTAATTAATTGAAGTGGTTCGTGTTTGAGGATGTTATTTTTAGTCTTCACTATGTTGTGGCTGACCTTGGTTGATTCATATGAATAATCTTTATTGATTTGGGCCGACTGTTTATATTCATTTTATTATTTCTTTGGAGCCGACTTATAGTGATGTAATTTATTGTTACAGTTATATAAGAGAAAAAATTTTATCATTTTGAAGGCATGTGTGTGTGTCTTTATGAAGTGTAAGAGTCCTATGTGCAAATAAATTTCAGATCATTCTAAGGAAGAGGAGAGAGAGAAGAGTGAAGAAGAGTGAAGAAGAGTGAAGAAGTGTGCATGTTCCTAACCAGAACTGTAACCAGGCATTAGTAGATGCTACTTTTTTCAGTTCAAAGTCTAATGGATTTAATCAGAACCTTTATGTAAGACAGTGTGTCTTCCTTTGGGTAGTAATCTGATTTTGTATTTGAGCAATGAGCTCTAGGAAGATGTGCATTCCCCATTCATAATTCCTTATACTTTTAACAGGGTATAATCTTGTGGATTGACCTCCACCATGGTTTTTCCCCTAACAGGGTTTCCACGTAAAAAATCTTATTGTTATGTGTGATTCTGATGTGTTGTTCATTTATGCTTTCATGATTAATGTTTAGATATGAGAATAAGGTTAATAAGTTGAATAAGTTTGAAATTCGGTGACAACTAATTCACCCCCCTCTCATTTTTCTACCCTTGAGTTTCCAATAGAAGGTGTTACACTAATTGATGCAGCCAGATCGCAAATATATAATCCTAAAAGAAGAAGAGATAGAAAATGGGAGCCAAGACAAAAAGTAGCTAGTTAGAGTGTCCTATGTTTTTATCCATTCATCCACATGAGTCGGATAAATGGATTGATTTTTTTAATTCAAAATTATCGTTGTACAAACCTTTTCGTCATGTGGATAGAGATATTGGTCATGATGATAGTTCAATAAAACAAAACTAGGAGTCATTCCATTATAACCCTTGGCACGTGGAACAAATAGCAATTGAAGAACATGATGAAAACATCAGTGATGCTTAAATTGAATACAATGAAGCTCTTCAAAGAAATACTGCTGTGCATGAATGGGAAATACTATCTAGACTACATCATGGTCAAAATATATAAGTTTCCTAAATAGATATGTTGGGAAGGAGAGATTTTGATAGAAAAGCATATTGGTGTAATGAATATTGTGGTGAAATGTATATGAATCAAGCAATGAACTTCATTAGTAGCATGAGAGAACATGGATGTCTCATACATGACGAAATACCACAACCTATGAACTACACAACCCTTAGTGAAGAAAAAAAAGGCACTCAACATAATCATGGCACAATACCATAATAATCAAAATGCATTGCACTTCTTGATGATAATTCAAAATACAGCAAGGACAAGAAAGTCATATCTAATTGGTGCTATTAATCAAGCTCTTAAAAATGCAACATATCTTGGTCCTTCTCTTCTATTACTTGCACCAACTAGAGTTGCAACATTCAACATAAGAACATCCACATTTCATTCAAAACTTTGAATCCCAATCAAAGATTTTGCTCAATTAGAAGGAGTGAGGCTCACAAGTTTTCAAGAAGAAATAACAAATATCAAGTATATTATAATTCATGAAATGAGCTTCATTGGTCAAAACATTGATTCTTGGCTTTGACAAGCATTCCCAAAAAAATGCAAATCATAACTTTGGAGGTAGATATCTATTTGATTAACCAGATTAATTATTTTATATTGAAATACAAAAAATTCATGTAAATGACAATTGTATAACTATAAAGTTCTATAGTATTCACAATAATTGTTACCACTTTTCTATCAAGAATATCTATCATTTTTTTTGGAGATTTGGTTCAATTACCTCCTGTTAATGATAGACCAGCATATGACAACAAATCACAAGCTAAGTTGCTATGTGAAGAATTCAAAACTATGGTTACTCTGGATAAAATATTCAGACAAGATGGACAAAACATCCATCATCAAAGATTTCGTCAACTTTTGACAAATCTAAGAGATGCAAACCCCACAATCAATGATTGGAAATTGCTTATGACAAGAACCACTATTATATTAGATGTAGCAAGCACTCAAGATTTTGATAGTGGTGTGCATTTATTCTCCACAAATGAAAATGTTAATAACCATAACAAGAAAATACTATACTCATTGAAGCATCTTATTGCACGTAGTGTTGCAACAAAATTAGGAAGTAGTAATGCAGTAGAAGAATGCTCAAATGATGAGCTGGATCTAGAATTATTGATATGTAAAGATGACAGGGTTATGTCAACCTCAAATCCACTGATATAAAGAGGCCTTGTCAATAGAGCTTTAGGATATATATGAAACATTGTATACAAAGCTGAAACTAGTCCACCAAAACCACCAACATATGTAATGGTTGTGTTGAACAACTGTTTAGGAATACCATTTGACGATAGTAACCCAAATACAATTCCAATTACAGCAATACAGAGGGGCAGGACAATCCAAATTCTGTTAAGATTGGCTTGGGCATTGACAATTCACAAATCAAAGGGTTTGACTCTATCAAAAGCTACTATTGATATAGGACCAAGAGAAAGAATGGGATTGACATTTGTAGCTATCTCCCATGTAAAATGCATCGAAAGATTAAGAATTATGCCACCGTTCACATATGACCATTATGGAAAAATGAAAAATGGTAGACAAATTTCCAAGAGAAAGGCTAAAGAAAATAGATTGAAAATATTAGAAGATACTTGATGTAACATGCATATGTTCTTCAATTTTGATTCCATGAGTGTCACATTCCAAAATGTAAGATATGTGTATGATATTTAGTTTTATGTTGTTGTAATGTCCCCATTTTGGCCCTACACTCTTCATTTGGATTTAGCCTATTTCCATAAATCTGTAGGCTAAGCTAAGGCAGAAAATTAGGGTTTCCTCTTTCAGATACTACTCAATTGGCATTTTGAGGTTGTTGTACAGACTTACTATTTATAGCAGTTCACTATTTTTTAGCAAGTCTATCTTTTGGCAATATCTGTCTAACAACAGTTCAATGTTCAGTTTGGCTTTCTGTTGTTTTGATGTGAACTTACTATTTATAGCAGTTGGTTATTTTTAGTAAGTCTAATTTTGGCAGTAGCATCATCAGCAATTCAACTCAAGTCATCTTGCTATCCTTCAGTTTTAGTTTGGCTTTGGTTATCTCCATGGATTAAATTTTATACTTAGTCATTTTTATGTTTCTTAGTTGTATCCCCATGCCTAGGAATGATCACTTCATGTTGTTTTTAAAAGGGGGTCATTAAGCAGTCAATTGTGCATTTAATGAATTATTAAATGCTTTATTGTTGCAAAGTGAAGTTGGATGCCTAAAAGAGGTTGATTAATATTTTATTATTTCAAAAAGTGAAATGCTTAAAGCGACATCCCTTTTGGAAGTTGAAGTGATTCAACTTCTTGGAATTTGAAGAGTCTCTTGTTGCTTCATTTGCCAATTGAAACTTATATATTGCTATTGTTTGAAGAGCTGATCATCTTTGGAAATATTGTAAAGTTATGTTGCTAGTTTGAAATTCAGAATCTGGCTAAGGGAAAGCTTAGAAAATTGACTCCATTCTTCAAGCCTAAAACTATGGTTCCCTAGATGGTGGTTTGGGAGTGTGCTTCATTGTAGAAGAATTCTGATGTTATTTTCAGTTTGGAGCTTGTTGGTTTAGTCATGGCTAAAGGACGTTTTTGATTGTAGCTCCTTGGGTAAATTCTATTCCCATATGGGTATTTTATCTATATGATTCTAAGCCTTGGACGACCCTCTCCAAGAGATTTCAAATTTTATTAATGTGTTTCTGAATTTTAAAGAGAAAATCGCCCCTCTTGAAGGTCGTACATTTCCAAGATGATATTGGGATGTGTGAATTAATAAATATGGAGGTTTTGGTGTAGTTTCTATGTTTGAACAGTGGCGCCTTTACTCCTAGAAGCTACTACAATTGATTCCATCTAAATTGGTGAAGATAGGATGAAGTTATGAACAATTTGGTGTGCTACAGTTTGCTAGTAATTCATTTTCAGTTTGCAGATTTTTATATCAGACTTGCTTCAGTTTGAGTTTTCAGTTCTTTCTTCAATAAGTTGGATAGTTGCCTAATGTGGGATCATCCAGCTTCTTTTTGCTTCAAAACTATTGTAATCCTCATGTAATTTCAACTCTTTCTCATTTTGTAAAGCTAATAGCAGTAGTACTGTTTCAGTCTATTTAGTTGTTGCTTATTCATGTTTAATTATCACATTGTAACCCCTGGATGGTTTACCTCCAGTGTGGAAAAAAGAACTTACTAATTCTCTTCTTATACCCACTGTCAAGTGGTGAATCCCCACTCTAAGTGGATGCCTGCCACAGCAGACGAAGTTTTTAATTGTAGTCTTTTCCCCCCACTGTTTGGTGGTAGTGTGGAAATTCTCTTATGGCTGGTTATCCACCTAAGTACTTTCAATTCAGCAATTAGCACTCCACCATATCTTAGCACCTCGCCTGTTAAAGGATCTTGAGTGCACATTCTTGGTGTTGAGTTTAGTCTCTCTCTTTGAGTTGTAATCTTTGTAATCTTTGATTCAGTAGATCCTAGGGATCCTCTGACCATATGCCTGCCCCTCCTCCTTAAGTGGTTTTAGGGCACATTCTTGGTTAGAGTTCTTTCATGCAACATTTTGGGTTAAACTAACCTTAACGGGTGATTGGTTACATTGTATTTGTTATTGAAAATCAAGAAAAAATTTAAGGGGCATATTTCAGTTGCATTCAATTCTTCTACTATATTAAAAATTCAACAAATTATAAATGTTTCCATGTACTCTTCCAAATTTTTTTTGTCATGTTCGAATTCTATTGAATACTATTTTTCTTATATGATGATGATGCGGACATGAATCCTACCAACAATCCATACAATCACCCAATTGCTGGAAAAAATGAACCTCCTACAAGAACTATTCTTATTGCATCACTGAATCAATACCAGAATAGATGGTCAATAAAGGCAAGAGTCACTAGAAAGGGTCAACTTCATCATTTTAACAATGAAAAAGGAGATGGACAAGTGTTTACTTTTGACATGGGGTGATCCCACAATAATGGTTTACAATTTTTGGCCAAACTAGACACTAAAATAAAAAAATTTAACTAAATCTTCACATTCGAGCACCAATAGTAGCTAAACCGTGAGGAATTTGAAGATGATGCAAACTAGAGTCTCATCACATTTTTTCTGTAGATTGTAAAAATATTTTTTTCAAAATTTTTTTAATCAAATTGAACTTATTTTTCCATCTCCCATGAAAACTAATTTTTTTCAAAAAACAACATTTTAAAAAAGTGACAGACATTGTATAATAGATAACTCTTTTTCCATGAAGGATAAAATTATAATTCTTTCAAATTTAGATTTGTAACTCCAATATCTAGTGCTTCCACTTGGTTAGATAGTTTTTTATTGAATATTTTTTCTTTAATCAAGTTTCAAAGTCAAACCAATTACAATTTAGACATAGCATGACCGTATAACATGTAACTTTTTTTGTATATATCAAAATTCAATTTAGTTTTTTTGTTGGATCAAGGACTTCAATATCTGGTGCACTCATATTTTTCAAAAAAAACTTTCGGTAATCTACTATTTTTCCACATGTGCAGAACAAAGACCTTCATTTTCGATGAAAAACCTATGTTTAATAAAACTAAAAAATAATAATAATAATAAAACCGAAACATATTAAAATTGTATTCATTGGATAGCTCATTCCAAGGACTACCTGATTCTATTTGGATTCGGGAAGTCTCCTCCATTTTCACCCTCAACCTAAGCTTCGAAGGGAAAAAATTCTGGTTTTTTTTGTGCCAGAGAGCAGGGAGGTGGGAAAAGGGGGGTTCGCTAGAACTAGGGGGTTCTAGAGAACCCCTTTTCAAAAGGGGGTTTTCATTATTTTTTTGGTGGGATGGGGTCCACCTTTCATTCAACTGGTTCGCATGAACCAGAGTTCATTCAAACCCCTTTTTGGTTCGCTTGAACTAAAGGGTTCATTCGAACCCTAAAAACCAAAAATTTTGGTATGGGGTCATTTTTTGCCATTTTTCCTTCCTCACTCAAATTGTAAACCACTTTTGTGGGTTTACCCCTTGGTTGATTCAAATGGTGGTGAAATAAGAGTAACATGTTTTAATGCAATTGTAGAAAAGTTTTATGATTGCATTGAAACTAGAAAAGTGTTTATCATCTTAAAAGGGAGAGTCAAACCTACACAAAATAATTTCAACCTATTAAAGAATGAATGGGAAATCTTATTAGAAACAAATTTGATTGTTGAGTTGTGTTTGGAGGAGGATAGCTTTATACCAAAACAACAATTCCATTTTACACCGATAAGAGAAATTGAGAACATGAAAAGTAATTATTTGGTTGATATCATTGGTGTTGTTTTCTCAATCGACACACCAAACACAATATTCAAAAAGAATGCCACACAAACTCAAAACATAACCCTTCAATTGAAATACATGTTAGGTTGTATGGTGGAATTAACAATGTGGGGTGGTTTCTATAATAAGGAAGGTCAACAACTCCAAGAAATGTGCAATGTAGGAACTTTCTTGATTCTTGCTATAAAGGTTGCACGAATTAGTGATTTTGGTGGGAAATTTGTGGGAACAATTACTACAACCCAACTCTTTATAAATCTAGAACTTCCAGACTCACACCGATTGAGATTGTGGTTTGATATAGAAGGGAAGAATCTCCATTCTCATTCTATTAGAAAAGTAATCTCATCTATAATAGAAGAAAAAATGTTAAAAATTATCTCACAAATACTGGATCAGGACCTTGGTAACTCTGGTAAACCTTATTGGATAGTGATAAAAGCTACCTTATCTTTCATAAAGGTAGAAAAAATTTGTTATACAACTTGCCCCTTGAAAATTGGAGGTAGGCACTGCAAAAAGAAGGTAAACACTAATGAAAATGGTCAATGGTATTGTGGAAGATGTGATAAAACTTTCCCTGAATGTGATTATAAATATATACTTCAATACAAAGTGCAAGACCATACTTCTTTCACTTGGATTATTGCTTTTGAAGAACTGACTAAAGAAATTATGGGTGTTACAAAAAAATAATTGAACATTTTGAAGCATGAAGAACAAGATGATGTTAATATCTCACACATTATACAAAAGGTCCTTTTCAACAGATACATATTTAAACTTCAAGTGAAAATAGAGACTTATAATGATGAACATAAGATTAAATGCAGTCATAAAAACAACAAAGTTTGATTATTCATCTTCAAGAGAAAAGCTTTATTAGATTCAATTGAAAATATCGAGGTTTAATGACATTCAAATGCTTGAATGTATATCATGTTAACAATGTATTCAAACATTTTTTTTAAAACCAGTGGATATATCTAAGTTAGTTGATATGATTTTTTATATGATACTGTTCTTTGTTGTTTTCAATACTAAATCTAGAATGATTGATTAAAATTTATGAATTGACAATAATAGAGTTAAACTAAAATATAAACTAGCATACATTTATTAATTAAACAAATTAAAAGTATTTGAGTTCTAATTAAATAGAAATGGTAGATGTTGATGTTATGTTTTGTTATATACAAGTTGGTACTATTTTAAATTTGAATGTGTACCCTTCTATATAGGAATTTAAATAAACAATGTTAATGAAAATGTAAACCTTTTTTCTCAAGTCAATAGATGCCTCAATCATAATAAATCTCGGCGTTCTTTGTTGTTTTCAATACTAAATATAATGATTGATGAAAATTTATGATTTTAAATTTGAATTTGTACCCTTATATATGGGAATTGAAATAAACAATGATAGAAACTATAATGAACTCATATATATTGCTTTTGAAATTCATGTTCATGAAAATGTAAACTTTTTTCCTTAAGTCAATAGGTGTGTCGATAAAGATAACTCTCAGCGTGTTTTACATATATTATTAATTAATATAGGTATGCTAGTTAACATTATAGTAGAATGTAATTGTGAAATAAATGTTTGTTTTGTGTAGGAAGATAGAATAAAAGTTCTTATTAATGATGGCATATATATATTATTATAAAGTTTAATAAATTTAAAACACTGAATTAGTTGTTTTGCATATTTATAATATAATTTATAAATTGTGAATATTAGTGAAAATTTAGAAACAATATTTAATTCTTTACTTTCTTTTTTTGTATAAAGTGCAAAGATTATTTTGATAAGCTTAAATTCAGTGTATTTAAATATGTTTTCTAAAATATAATAGTTTTTATTTTAATTTATTAAATTATATAATAATTATGGTTCTTGTTTTTTTTAATATTAGTATAAAATTAGAAACAATATATAATTCTTTGTTTTCTTTTTATACAAAGATTATTTTGATAAGATAAATTTAGTGTATTTAAATATGTTTTTCTAAAATATAATAGTTTTTATTTTAATTTTTGAAATATAATAATTATTGTTTTTTGTTTTTTTAATATTAGTAGAAAATTAGAAACAATATATAATTATTTACTTTCTTTCTTTGTATAAAATGAAATAATTAATTATATATAGTAAATAATTTGTTGTAAAATATAATAATTATGGTTTTTTTGTTTTGTTTTTATAGTGGAAATGTAGAAAGAATATCTAATTCTTTGTTTTCCTTTTTTGTACAAAGTTTTAATTTTTAATATTGTTTTTATTTATTATATATTGTTGTTTCATCAAAAGGTTGGATCCTTTTCAATGGTCAACAATCATTCTACCACATTCTCAACCATTGATCATTAAAGTTAGTCAGTAATGTTCATATAGGGAACACAAGTTTGACATAATAATAGATACTCATAAGTTGGTTGGTACTAATTTAAAAATTGATCAAATTTATTATTAATATATAAAGGTGAAATATGTATTTAATCTTTTTTTTCTTTGAAACATATATTTTAAATAAATAATTAGTTAATGAAAATAAATAGAAATGAAATTATTAAATAATAAAATGATATGATTTGAAATTTTTTATGTTATATATTCATTTGAGATATACATCTAAGTCTAATCTCATTTAAGGGGAAGTGAATTTGTATAATTTCTATTGGAATGAATATTTTCTCATGTCATATGTATGTTTCCTTGATCATATGAGAATGGTTAGTTTATTGAGATTAATAAAAAATTGCTTATAAAGGTTTATCTAATTTTTATTATTCATTTTGCACTTCAAACTTTTCAAATAAAAAAGATAGGAAAGAGTTATAATTGTAATTTTAGATTTGTTTTTGGATTTGATTGTGTTAGAATTTTTTGATGCAAAAATTTCTAACACAATCAAATCCAAAAATAATTTTGAACTTTAATATGGATTGTGGAAACTTGATATCATTAATATAATTGTAATCTTAATTTTATTTTATTTTATTGCTAGAGATTTTGGTGTGTAGTATAACAAACCATTAGCAATTAAACATGAGATAAAACTTAAATAATAAACATATTAAAAAAAATCCGCATTAACCCTTCAAGGAAAGAAAAACTAGGGGAAAGGCCCCAATTACTGCCCATGTTCCAATAACCATTCATTGATACATGTTAATTAAAATTTCACTAAAAAATTCTAAATGTACTGATATTTTTCCACTTTATACGCAATAGTTACAAAAAAAAGTACTCAATTGGAGGATTTTTGCAACTTTATTAGTACCAATAGTGCACGAATACTGAGGCATTTTTGTATATGTAATGGATCAATTATGCAAATTTTGTGGTGGTTAAAGTGAACGGTTATTAGGGCACTAGAGAATATATATTGGATGTTAACTTGAAATGACCACTTTTTGACCTTTGTGTACATAACGAATCCTCTCGTGTTCATTCTAACCACCCAAAAGCTTAAACAATAACTATAAGCTCTTAAGTTGCATACAAAGAAACTTAATAAAAATTATTGAAATTCAACATACCATTTAGGAGCTTAGGTATAATGGCTACTGGTACCCTTCCCCTATCTACTCAAAAAAAAAAGGAATTCCAACGTATAAAATAACATGAAAAGAAAAAGAATTAGACAATAAGAAGGGAAAGAAGAAATCATAGGACAAGAGTGACATAGATATATCCTATGAAAACTAGTTCAAGATAAAAAAAGGTCTCTAAAGCAAATGAGTAATGTGTGTTTCAACTGTGACACCAAAAAATGTATACATGGAAATTTCTACACTCATTTGAGTCTTTCTTATGGATTTTGGCTTGATTTTGCCTAGATTTAATGTTGTAATGTGGTCAACACATTCACATTAGGTCTTGGACCCCTGTGAATCATTAATAATTCTATTGTCTTTTAAAGGTGTTGTGAAGTGTTGTAACCCACTTTCACACTTTTCTAGAACCATTTCATTATAATTCACCTAAATAATGCCTTGTTATCACTTACCAAGTCCTATTTCAAAGTGTTGTAAAGAGTTGTAACAAACTTTCATGCTTTTCTAGGCTTGTCATCACTAATTCAACCCTTTCTTATGTTTAAATGACCCCTAAACACACTTTTTAGTGCTACTTAAGTGTGTTTCAGAGAATAATCTTGTTAAACATCATTAAATACACTTTAATTTCTGACACCCAATAAAATTGCCCTGGTGGGACTAAGTCACCTCCTGGGGTGACTTAGTCCCACTGGGCACAAAACTCAAAATTATTTCAAAATTCTGGCAAGATATTATTCTCTGAACCTTGAGGTTGGCCTGTGATGTGTTATTTTTGAGAAATTTTGTAAAATCAAGTATATTTAAATAAAGTATTTTCCTCTCGTTTTCACCCTCATTCATCTAATACATTCGCTCATACATTAGCATACATTCATTCATAATTCTCAAGCATTTTAAGCATTATCAAGCATCCATTGGAGCATTTACTTGCATATCTTCATATTTCTACATCAAGGGTTTGGGGAGTTGTGACATTGCATGTTGTTCATTCATCATTCTCTCTTTATTTAATTTCATTTTCAAGGTTTTATTACCAAATTGGGGTTTGACCAAGGAAAACCCCTATTCTCTAACCCTTAACCCTTTTTCCCCTCTTTGCATGTGTGTTTTGCAGGTCTTGTATGCAAATTTGTCAAAGAGAAAGGTGTTAAAAAGTGGTCAACAATCCATCAAAGTCATTCAAGTTAGAAAATCCCTAATTGAAGCTTGGAGACCTCTTTCAACCTAATTTCTACAAAATCTAATCCAAACACCTGTAAGGAAGAGAAGTACAGACCGAGAGCTACAGATTCCTAACCTGAATTTCTCAAGATTCTTAGGTGGAAAAAGTTTCCATCTATGGAAAATTAGTCCCACTCCCAGGCCTGAAAAGTGATTCATGTATTTTTGGATACCCTTTTGGTAGAAACCTGTTCCAGTAGAATTTCCCCAAAACAGGACTAAGTCGCCCAACTTGGCGTAAGTGTCCCAATTGGTTTCAATAGAAAATTTTGTAGAATTATAGAGCCTCTCTACATCACACTTCAGTTACCAGGTGCACCTCTTCGATCTCCTTCATTTTTTTTATTGTATACTTGCATTCTTAGGTCATTTTGCATATTATAATGTGTTTTCAAACAACTTGCATTTCTTAGGTTTTACATTAATAATTCATTTCCTTTATCAGTTTATTGCATTTAGACATTTCAATTAGGCATATTCATTCATACTTGCATTAGTTCTGAGTGGGGACATTACGTATTTTGGCCTACCTCTCTCCTTTTAGGTGAAAAACCCTAGAAGTGCAAGAGAATTGTGGGTACCAAAATCATTGTCCACATTTTGGTGAACCCAACTTTAGAAAATTTTACTTCTGATTTCAAGTGAATTTGCATCCTAGGTATAACTTGCATCAACATTGCATTAGGTTTTACATTGTTTAAATTGCATCCTGGGGTTTTAAAAATTGCATTAGTGAAAAGATCATGTAGCTTACATAATTTTTGCATTGTATTTCATTATGTACATTCCAAAAAAAATTGCATTTTCATACTGTATCTGCATCTGAAATTCTAAAAAACATACAAATCCATTTAAAAATTCTAAAAAATCTCAAAAAAATCACAACTTGGACTAATTCGCCACATTGGGCAACTTAGTCCTCTTGCACATTCTGCACTATAATTTATGTCATTTTTTGAGCATTTTTTTCATTTTTGTTTTATGTTATTACATTTCTATTATAGTTTCTAGAATTGTAGTTATTAGCATTTTATTGCTCTTAGTTTGCATTGCATTTGCATTCACCCACATTTAGAAACCTTTGCATGAGTGTTTGGTGTCCTATTGCTAATACCTTAGTGTGAAGAATTTCAAGACTCATAATATCCCACAATAATACACTCATTGTGGATCTTCGGTTATCTAAAGCTTCCACTCCTAGTATTGTAACTAGTACACTAGGCATGGATCCTACCTTTAGCAACTCTTTGCCTTCCAATAACATGCATGTTGACACACAAAATTATCACATCCCACAAGACAAAATCATTAACATTCTTGAGGACTTAATACATCTCCAATATCAAGTGTGTCTCGAAAACATTTCAACCGCTATCATTCCAACTATAGAAAAAATCCATCGCATGCTTGAAAGTGAAGAAGGCCTAGACGTTATGAAACAAATAGTTGAGATATACCAAAAACATGTTCCTTCCACCTCTAGTGTTTCTCAACCAGCAAACATTGTGGTTAGCCAAGGAAGACCTCACACCCCTCCTCCCTCAACAGTAGCATCCATACCTACATATACCACTCCTCAAGTCACAACAATAATGCACCAAGTTAGTAATATCATTCCTTCCTCAACTATTCATGTTAGCATTCCTAATTCCTATGTGGCATCGCATGTTCTATCCTCTTCCACCATACCATCTATAAGCATTCCCTTTACTTTCCCTACCACTACATACACTCCTTCACCACTTTCCCTTCCACCTCATACCACTTACATTGACCCTCTCATAATACAACTTTTCCAAACCATCTCCTCCATGCAAAAACAAATACCCACCATAAACCAAAATTAGAATTTACCACTCACCTATTATGTCTAAAGTAGTCCACTACCTTTGGAAATATTATGAACACCAATGCCACAAGGAATAGAGATGCCTAGATTTGAGAAATATTGAGGGAAGGGAGATCCTTCTAATAATGTTAATGCTTACACCACCTTATGTAGTGAATTTATCCTTGATAATAAACTGCTAGCAAAACTATTTCCTAGGACTCTAAAAGACATTGCCTTGGAATGGTTCTCATCTTTACTGAACAATTCAATTCATTCATTCAATGAGCTATTTGATGCATTTATAAATCATTTCCAAGTGTGTATGACTCCAAATAAAGCCTTGGTCAATTTGATAAGATGAAAGAAACATGAAGAAGAAAAGATAATTGATTTTATCTCACGCTATCAATCGCTTTATTCCCAAATTGATGTCAAGATTCTTGATCCACACCTTCAAAAGATGTTTATAGAAAACTTGCAAACTACACTTCAGGACAAACTCACCATGATGAAATTTCCCTCCTTTATGCACTTGTGCACCACCCTGTGCAATTATCACAATTTTATTAGTAGTCGTGATGCAAATTTCACTTCTAGCTAAGCTGAGAAGTCTGAACATGCCAACCACAAAAATTCCCAACCATCTAGAAAAAAAAACAAAGGGTTCTTATACTTCAACCCCCTTCAACAACCAACTCAACCTATCAAAAACCATGTAACAGATGTTAAAACTGTGATACCTTATAGTTATGGTGATCTGAAAAGACAGTTTACACCTTTACCAGGCACCCTTCATAACACAATGTCCCAAATTTTTCAACAACAAATTATTACCTTACCTACCATCAAACCACCTGATCCTACTAAGCTTTTTCCTTTGAACTTTAAATCCAATGCTTATTGCCATTATCATAGACAAAATGGACATGAAACATAAAATTGTAAGCACCTTAAACACCTTGTGCAAGACCTCATTGATTATGGCCGTCTATCCATTGTAGGTGTTAATGATCAAGGCAATAAATTTGTTGCCCCTCCAAATCAAAATTTGCAAATTTTCACTAATCCCATGCCTAAACATAATGTTTCATTTGTCAAAGCTATTGAAACTCCAAAGAATGATGTGATGAATATTCATACAAATGTTGAACATCCTGATCCTATTCCACATATCACCACTATTAATCCTATGGATGAAATGGTAGGTGCAATAGATGTTATCCCTCATAAGGTCCAACCTAAGAAATCTCTTGATATTACTTTCTCCTCACTGGAAATACTTCAAAATCTCCCTGATGGTCCTCTTTACATTGTTGGTTGTCTTTATGATAATCCCACTAATTGGATACTCATAGATCCTGCCTATGGAGAGAACGTGATCACTGAGGAATTTTTGGTATTACATGATCTCTATCAAGATGATTATCATAAACCCAGAGCATGGATCAAAACACAAAATGGTTTTTCTTGCCCTATGATAGGATTGATCGTCTTTCCATTACATATAGGACCAAAAAAATTAGATGTTACATTCTCCATCACCCCACAGTCGGACCATTTTTGTTTCAGGTTAGGCCATCCATGGCTTGAATCAATGAAAGTTGTCCCTTCATTCATACACAAATGTTTAAAGTTTGTCTTTGACAATGAAATATTCATTTTTCACCATAGTGGATTTAACCCTTTGACTTCTAAAGGAAACTTCTCCTTAGAATCCTTTTGGCCCGAGCTCATGGAACCTATAACGCATCATAAAAACTTCTTTTTCCTTGCTTACCAAAAATTTAAAGCAAAGAAAATTGCAGAAATGTCTCTCTACAACATGTCCCCATCCACTTCTGACACTCCTATCCTAGATGAAACAATGCTTCAACTTGAACAAGAACCAACCCATCAAACTCAACCAAAACCCAAAACCTCCCCAACATCATCCAAGAGACCACGAGATAATGATAACAACTCTTTCATGCCTCCTTGTATAAAACAAGTTTATAAAGCAAAGGAGAAAGTGGATGAAAAACCTTCCATGGTTCCTTATGTTCCTCCCCTTAGGGATGAAAAGTAACCTATGGTTGATCAACCTTCTCCTTCAAAAACAAAACTTGACAATAAAACCAAAAGAAACAAAGGAGCTAGGGAGAATAGGCATAGACATCATGCCCCTGCTCGCAAGTTACAAGATGAAGAAAAAAAAGAAAATCAAAATCTGCACTTGACAGAAGTAATGCATGACAACCCCCCTCCCCAATCATAGAAAAATGATCCAATACAACAGCCACAACAAGAGGTACACCCTTCATTGGACATTATCATTCCTCCTCCTATTGTGATTAATTTGGATGATGACGATGAGATCACTAAAATCGATGAAGAGATGCATAACGATCTGAATACATTATTTTCCTCTTCCATGAGCTTAAATGAAAAATCTCCTACAAAGAGTGTGGAACCTGGTGCTTCCCCTAGTTCGGCACTTTCTCTTGTTTGTTTATCTAGTTTCCCACACTCGGCATATCATAAACATGACTGGGAGGTAGATGACTTGCTCGATGGTTGACTCTCATTTTCCTTACTAGTCTTTTACATTTTCTTTTTCTTTTGTGTGTTTGTATGTGCGTATCATGTTCCCCCGTGATGTGATGTTTGATGTTCTCTCTCTTTGTGGCATTCTCCTATTTGTACCTTCCTTCTTCTATATGTCATAAATTTCTTTCCCCTTTTTCTTTTGTCTTTTACTGTTGTTTTCCTTTTGGGGATGACACAAGGAATTGAGACCACAATGTCTCTTTCATGTTGACCCAAAAGGCCCCTTTTCCTTTTCTTTTCCTTTTTATTTTTCCTGTGTTTTCCTTTTGGGGATGACACAAGGCATTGAGGCTGCAATGTCTCTTTCATGTTGACCCAAAAATCCCCTTTTCTTTTTCTTTTCCTTTTTATTTTGCTTGTGTTTTCCTTTTGGGAATGACAAAAGGCATTGAGACTACAATGTCTCTATCATGTTGACCCAAAAGGACCCTTTTCTTTTTCTTTTCCTTTTTCTTTTTCTTGCATTTTCCTTTTGAGCATGATGCAAAGCATTGAGATTGCAATGTCTCTTTCAAGTTGACCCAAAAGGCCCCTTTTCTTTATCTTTACATTTTTCTTTTGCTTGTGTTTTCCTTTTGGGGATGATGTAAGGCATTGAGACCACAATTTCTCTTTCATGTTGACCTAAAAGGCACCTTTTCTTTTTATTTTCCTTTTTCTTTTTCTTGTGTTTTCCTTTTGGGGATGACGCAAGGAATTGAGACTGAAATGTCTCATTCATATTGACCAAAAACCTTTTCCATTTTCATTTGCCTTTTCTTTTTGCTTGTGTTTTCCTTTTGGGAATGATGCAAAGCATCGAGACATCCTATCTCTTCCATGTTGACCTAAGTGGATCTTTCTTTTTCTTTTTTTTCACTCTCTTTGTGTCATTCTTCTAGTTCTATGTATTCAGGGAATGATGACAATTCTAAGCTCTTTACACAACATTGCAGCAACAAACATACTAACCCCAAATCCATAGATCCCTTATGTGTTTGGTGTTTCCATTTTGGGGGCAACTCCTTTATTTTCTTTTTCCTTTTCTTCACATGATGTATCCTTCCTCAAAAACATATGACTTGGCATAGGGGCATTCCAAGTTGGCTCTCATGTTTTCTTTTCTTTGCATTTTCATTTTCTACTTTAATGTATTTTCTCACAGTATGGTGTGTAGAAATTCCTTTAAAGTGGGAGCATACATTGGCATTATCATTTTACATTGTTTTTTTTTCTTGGATCCTAGTGCAACCTTGTTACTTCATATGATGTGTTTTGTCACTTTGTGGATGACATTGGGTGTAGTTTCCTTCATGAGCATGATCTATCTTAGCATATTACATTCCTCTTAGTGGCTTGATGCAATACACTGTATCCCGTAAGTTGCAAATTTTCTATTCTTTGATTGGTCCTCTCTTGGAGACATTAGACACAATGTTCCCTAAGCTAAGACCTCGCATGGACTAAGCAAGAATCCTTTGAAAATTTATTTTGCATGTTGCATTTTTCATTTGTTATATGGTCACCTTGCATAACACAGCTTGCATGCCTGTGGTGCCATCACATTTTTTCATGAGCCCCAAGCATATGAAGTTTTACTTGCCACGTGAAGCTTGAAATGTCATTTTATTTTGTGGACTTATTAAAGTTATCAGGAGGTATAACTTTTGTATGGTTGATTGAGAAGCCCATTCTGAGGAATGAATTTCCCCATAGCCACCTGCATGTGTGTGAGTGCATACCAGCCATGAGTGTATGTTTCTCACCTTTTGGGCCTTCTCACCTGGTGGAAAGCCATGAGTTTCGTTGCCTTGGAGTGAGCATGCATTTTATTTTTCCAAACAAACAACCTAGATCTGATCCACAACAAGATGGACAAACGATTGAAGCTTGATCTGACTCTCTCTCTTTTCCTTCTCCTTTTCTCTCTTTCATTATTTTTCATCATTTTTCATGTTTGTTCCTTTGTGATAATGTTTGGTTTGCCATGGGATCTTAATCCTGGGGGTTTGATTATCCCTCTTTATTTTTGTTGTCCCATCTTACCAAGCATTAGTGCATTTGGATCCCTCTTGATATGCATGTTGGGCTACTTTAGTGTGAGTTTGAAGCAAGTTCATCCTCTCACTAAAGTGGGAGCTTAATGTGTCACCCAAAAAGTATACTTGGACATTTTTATGCTCATTTGAGTCTTTCTTTTGGATTTTGGCTTCATTTTTCCTAGATTTAATGTTGTAATGTGGTCAACACATTCACATTAGGTCTTGGTCCTTTGTGAATCATTAATAATTCTATGATGTCTTGTAAAAGTTTTGTGAATTGTTGTAACCCACTTTCACACTTTTGCAGGACCTTTTCATTATAATTCACCTAACTAACCCATTTTTATCACTTACCAAGTCTTATTTCAAAGTGTTGTAAAGAGTTGTAATAAAATTTCACACCTTTTTAGGCTTTTCATCACTAATTCAACCCTTTCTTATGTTTAAATGACCCCTTAATGCACTTTTCAGCCTTACTTAACTGTGTTTCATAAAATAATCTCATTAAACATCATTAAATATAATTAATTTTTGACACCTAGTAAAATTACCCTGGTACAACCAAGTCACCACTTGGGGTGACTTAGTCCCACTAGGCACAAAAATCAAAATTATTTCAAAATTCGAGCGGGATATTATTCTATTAACCTTGAGGTCGGCTTGTGATGTGTTATTTTTGGGACATTTTGTAAAATCAAGTATAAATAAATGATTTCCTCTCATTTTCACCCCCATTCATCTAATACATTCACTCATACATTAGCATGCATTCATTCATAATTCTCAAGCATTCTACACATTATCAAGCATCCATTGGAGCATCTACTTGCATATCTTCAAATTTCTACATCAAGGGTTTGGTGAGTTATGACATTGCATGTTGTTTATTCATCATTCTCTCTTTATTTCATTCCATTTTCAAGGGTTTAATTACTAAATTGGAGTTTGATCAAGGCAAACCCCTATTCTCTAACCCTTAACCCTTTTCCCCCTCTTTGCATGTGTGTTTTGCAGGTCTTGTATGCAAATTTGTCAAAGAGAAAGGTGTTAAAAAGTGGTCAACAATCCATCAAAGTCATTCAAGTCAACAAAGCCCTAATTGAAGCTTGGAGATCTCTTTCAGCCTGATTTTTGCAGAATCTAATCTGGACACCTATCAAGAAGAGAAGTGCATACCAAGAGCTACAGATTCCTGCCCCAAATTTCTCGAGATTCCCAAGTGGACTAAGTCACCATCGGTGGTGAATTAGTCGCACTACTAGGACTAAAAATTTATTCATATATTTCTAGATAACCTTTTGGTAGAAACCTATTCCAACAGAATCTCCCTGAAATGGGACTAAGTCACCTAGCTTGGCATAAGTGTCCCAGTTGGCTTCAATAGAAAATTCTATATGATTCTAGAGCCTCTTTGCATCACACTTCAGTTTCTAGGTGCACCTCTCTGATCTCCTTCATTTTTGTTATTGTTTACTTGCATTCTTAGGTCATTTTGTATATCACAATGTGTTTTAAAACATATTGCATTTCTTAGGTTTGACATTAATAATTTGTTGCATTTATACATTTCATTTAAGCGTATTTGATTTATACTTGCATTAGTTTTGAGTGGGGACATTACACATTTTGGCCTACCTTTCTCCTTTTAGGTGGAAAACCCTATAAGTGCAAGAAAATTGTGGGTACCAAAATTGGTGTCCACATCAACAATGAAAATATTTACAATGCATTATTAGGGTAACACCACAAGAGACTTTACAATTATAGAAAAAATAATGTACTATAACCCGAAAAGATACAATGATTAATGTATCCATCTCAATCCATCAATATATAGACTTAAGAAGTTCCCAAAAACCATCATAAAACAATACCATGGGCTTAAATCATGCATCCAAAAACCATGGCAAGAATTCTCACAACCCACTATAAGAGAATGGACTAAAAAGAGTATTATAATTCCTCTAAAAGAATCTTTTTCATTCACTACTTGAGTTGGCATATGTAAATTCTAAGCACTCCCTAACAAAACAATAATTACATTCACATGTAAACTCATAATAGAAAATGCTTACAAGTCCAATATGTAACCCACTCTTCAATTTCTCATTATAATAATATTTCAAAAACATTAGATAATAATCAAATAATTAAATATGTTCCCACACATGCACATAGAGAATAATCAAATAACTAAATATGTTTCCACACATGCACATAGAGAATAATCAAATAATTAAATATGTTGCCACACATGCACATCCCACTTTATCCCATTCATGAAATTTGGATATATATACATAATTAACTCTCCATAAATAGTTAACTTATACTTATTATGATATGAATGGTGAATAACACACATAATCCTAACATAATCCCACTTCAGATAGGGCTCATCAAATGAGGGATCATCAAAATTAAGGGACAATAATAAGGGAAAAGAAAATAATAAGCACCTTATAGTAGATTTAGGTCAACTTTATTCTAGGATACTTGACTCTAATAATTTTCCCAACATGAATTTTATGGAGGACTTCACATCTTTAGAGTATTGTTCTATGTTTGACATTTTTATTGGTGATGATATTATAGTTAAGGAATGTGGGAGAGGTTCTATTCACATGGGTGATGGGATATTTTAGTACATTCTTTATGTGTCATCACTATCAAATATCATGTTATTTTACCAAACAACTCACAATCTCAACCAAATGGGTTTAATTCACTCCTAACATATTGGTTATTTAAGTGATCCATAGTAGTTCTACAACAATAATTAAGAGACTAGATCACCAATCTTAGTTGTGTTATTTTTTCTCTTTTTTTTCTCCTTTCGCCATAATTCTCTTTTATTCTAATGATGTGAGTGAGTTGTGGTATGGGAATTTTTGGGATTTGAACTACCACTACTTATAATAACTTAGCTAATATAAAATTGTTATAGGGTTTCATTTAAGGGTAAGCGCACCAAGATGGTTCCCAAAAAGGGGGCTTAAGTGGCTACTTTTTTTCTGAACTCAGGAAATGCTGACCTTGGACGTGAAATTGAGGATAGTTACACTCAAAATTTTGAGATAGAACAGAAACAAGGATTGAAGTGCTCTGAGTCTACTTTCTAAACTACTAATTTATTTTAAAAATGGTTGAGATTAAGGGGTTCAACAGAGGGATGTACACAAATTGGTGATGTTTTTGTTAGAAAAACATAACATAGCAACTCTTGTATGACCTGAGCACGGTGAACATTTTTTTAGTATTTTTAAAATCACTATGGTCAGAAGTTAGCTAACATCTAGTTGATGCACAATTTTTCTGATAATTTTTTAATGAATATTTGATTTTTTACTAATTTTCTAAGTGGGCACTTCCTAAAACAAAAATTTTTGGCCGTGCTCCCCCTACAAATTTTAGAAAGTAATAGATTTTTTTTAATTTTTATTTTTTAAAATTTGTAGAATAGAGTCTAGTTTCTAAAAATGTAATTTATTTGAAATTTCGATGAACGGTTATTTTATAACGAAAAAAAAACCAAACACTGCTTTTTGATAAAAAAAATAGACATACAAACAAAAGAAATTATGGATGAAAGGCCTAACAATGTAGAAAGTGAAAAAAATTATATCGTTGCAAAGCTAAGAGAGAACTTAACATTACCCATGTGTTCGATTTTGTTGATATTGAACCAAATGCAATCCTAATGGTGAGCACGAACCCGATTATGTGAAAAATTGTAGAATTTGCAAAAAACACGTCTCTGGTCGTTGGGAATGCCCTCCAAGCCTTTGGGTTGGTATTCCAAGGAAAATACCAAAGCTAAGACTTGGGGATTCCCAAAGAAAAATATAATGCGAGCGCATTATAACGTGCTTGTGTTATTTATTAGTTTTCACTTTTTCCTTCTGTGTGGAACATTTCTAGCAACAAATAACGCGCTTTTGTTATTTATTCCTTTAGTTAAATGCTAGTTTTTTGAATGTTTGTATGTATATGTATGTTGGTGTGTCATGTATGTATGTATGTATGTATGCCTATATGTATGTCTTTATG
>VDFB02105785.1:382070925-382194823 GCA_007258455.2 Sequoia sempervirens | reverse complement strand
TCTCCTCTCTCTCTGCCCCTCTCTCCCTCCTACTCCCCTCTCTTAGGTCTCTGTCTTAGTCACTCCCTCTGTCTCTCTCCCCTCTACCCTTAATTGTAAACCTTAAAATCTTCACCCTTAAATCCTCTACCCTCTACCCTCTACCCTTAGCCCTTCCCTCCTTTATCTCTCTCTCACTCCCTTCCTCTCTCTCTCTCTCAAGAATCTCCCTCTCTCAAGTATCTCTCTCTCTCACTCCCTCTACCTCTCTCCCTAGTACCCTTAATCCTCTACCCTATAAATGTACCATCTAAAGCTTAAAAAAACCAAATTTATCATAATGCGAGCACATTATTAACTAGTAGAGATTTGTCCGTTTAGGATTAAATAACGCGAGCGAATTTTTTATTGCACTAAAAATGGTAAAAAATTACAATATACCCGTGATGTCGGCTCACATTCTGCATATTCTCTTGGTTTTGTGCGTGCTCCAACAAAAAGTAGCTTTTTGGTGATTGAGTGAAGTGTGCATGCATGATTTTGAGATTCCACCACCTTTTGAATGTTCTTTCCATCACCTTTGCATGAAATAGAAAAATTTTCAGGTTTAGAGGCATATAATATCAATTCAAGTTTGAATTACAGTGATAATTGATATACAATTGAAATTTGGAGGGGAAAAAACTTTTGAAGAAGTCAAATTTTTGAGGAGTTTGAGGAAGGAAGAAGCAAAGACTGCATAATTGGGTAGAACTCCTCCATTTGAAACTTTGCTTTTTTAGGTATGTGAAATCTTTGTACATTTTCTTTCATTCTATTATGGCTTGCTTTCATTTTTGTTGTTTTTGTTATTCCATTTTGATCAAATTGTTTGTTTGTGATGCAATATTAGATTGCCAAGCCACTCAACAACATCATTTCTTTAGGGATCTTCCTTCCCAAATCAAATCAGGAGAAGATAAATTTATACAAACTTTGTCAAAGTCATCCAAAACTACTTTTCATTCAACCAAAATCCATTTATTTCATTTAGAGTTATAAGGCTATCAGTAGCCAATTCACCATCTCCATATAGAAAACCATTTTTAGAATCAACTTTCAACTTTGTTCTTGTCATAAACAATACAACAATCACTCATCAACTCAACTTAACCCTTCAAGGAAAAAACAATCAAACACCTTTGTTCCTTATACCTGCAATCAAACATCATCCCAACCATTTAAGATATCTTTGCTCAAATCAACACATCCATCATCCTATCTTCACTTAAACACCATTTGTAACAACAACAAGCAGCATTAGTTTAACACTGTCACCAAACCTTTAAGATACCAATTTCATCATGTTTTGATTGTAATATTCCAATATATTAGTATAGACATACTCTGACTACTTTACATTCAAGACACCATTGCCATATATTGGAAACATATTCCCAAATCATCAAATCTTACACAATCTACCTTCAAAACATTACCAAGCATAGACACAACTGTGGCATCACAAATGAGACTGCTCCCAAGCACTTAACAACATTCCTTTCGTTGTTTCTACATATTCTCTATTTTTAGACAACAATGCCAAATATCTCTAGTAGGCCAACATTCCATCTAATTGGGTGATTCATTTTCTATCATAAAGCATTTACACAATCCCAATACAGGTTCTTAGGCCTATTTGATCCTTTTCAACATACTATAAAATTTTATACACTTATTTCAAAAAAAAAAGAGTAGAACTAGCATGATGTCTACTAGTAAAAGCCCTTAAATAGGTCAATTTATCAGAGCAAGTCATCATAGAACTACTCACTAATCCACCAAACCTACAAACAGTCTTAGGCCATGTGTAGAAACTCATAAATAAACAAGTTTCAAGATGGGAAACGCCCATCAATACACAAAGTTAGTAAAAACTTGGTTATAGGGTGAAAACACACCAACCATGAGGGTTTCTTTAATGAAAATTTTTCAAAACCTCTACTACTCCACCCAACAATTGAAACATGCTTCATTATGTCTGCAAATTTTTTTGAAATCATTTCTAAGCTCCTCTACATGTTGTTTCCTCAAACCCTACTTGAAAACACTATTTTTTTGAATGAGAAAATTTAGAATTTTGTTCATGCAATAGTATCCCGACTTCTTATTTCTATTTACCCCTACCACACACATCTTCACATTGAAAAGACACTAAATATGATCCATTCCACCGACCTACTAGCCCTACATCGGTGGAATGGCTAAGAATCACTTTTTAGACTCTCAAAACAATTCTAGGGAAACCACAAACCGAGACTTAGGAAACTAAGTTCAAATTCTTGATTATTTGAATTTCAATTCCTACAACTTTCAAGAATGAAAGAAGTCTCTTTCCCTGACAAGAATCAAATCTTAGAATTCTTGAATCACTATGCAACCTGAAAACAAGATTGGAAAAGCTTTCCAAAATAACTGAGCAAAGGTTTTTTTATTGATTTTTATGGATTTTAGGGATACAACATCTTCCTTTCTCGAGCTTATAATTATTTTTAAAGGTGTCTAAATCAGTTGAAATAACTGCCTCTTCATCTTCATCAACCCATCCTTGCCCTTCCACAAAAAAGACTCTTCACCTTCCTACTTTTGTGCAATTTTACATTTTTACAATAATTGATAACTTTTGTTATAAAAAGCAACTTTTCAATAATATCACCTAGTGACCTATTTCATGGTGCAAATACATTGAAATTCGTCATTTCATGACCTTCACTCATCATATTTACTTAAACATTACAAATTGAACAAATTATCCTTTTGAAGGAATTTCATGACCTAGGTGCTCCTGCACCAGTTTGTCATGTTACAACCTTACGTTGTCAATGGACTTTCTTTGTGTATGCTTCCAAAGCTTTCATTGAGTTATTCTTCCAAAGCTTTCAATTAGTTAATTTGACAACTTAGCACTTTTTGCACAGGTAAAATTATTCGTCATGCCGAAGAAACAAACTGTTAAAAGGAAAAAACTAATAGATGATCAGCTCCAAGCCTTGAGAGATAAAGAGAAAAAATGGATGAGGGAATATCATGAAAAGCAGAAATTGGGAATGATTGATGAAAACAATCCAATTGTAGAGGAACCTCAACCATCAAAAAGAGAAAATAAATTGGCAGCACAAAGGGCACGAATGCAAAAGAGTCATGTTAAGGGGAGATGCAAATACCGTAGTTGGAGACACACCCTCTACCGCAAGTGAATACGAAGGGACACCATTAAGCACAAGCAAATATGGAGGGACACCATCTACCACAAGTGAGTATGGTTGGACACCATCCACCACATCTGAAGTTGAGAGTACATCATCACTCAGAGTTGACGAATAAGGTATGCCATCATCCCCATGTGAACCTCAAGGTATGTCTTCTATTCCACCCTCGATCGAAGGTACGCAATCTAGCCTACCTCAATTCAATATTGATGAAATTGCTAATGTTGAGATGTATGTACCTAAGAGAACACCACCTAGAATTTTGCATAGAAAGCCAAATTTTTTTATTAATATTATGAGGATATTTTGCAGCACATGGAAGGTAAGATTCCATAACGCACTTGTAGAAGATATGCTGATAAGATTTGGAAAATTTTCTTTGAAAGGCTAAATGAGACCGCAAGATGTCAACTATTTGTTCAAATGATGTAGGGTTTAAATTATAGAAACATCATGAAGACTCTTGGGTTGAGAACATCGAATGCATCAAGTGAAAACACTATTGTGAAGAATCTAATGGATGCTTATGACAATGTGGGTAAGACCTCACACTCAAAGGATAGTAATGTCACCCGACATTCATTACATCAACTTTGGTAAGCTATCAAACAAAGAGATCTCACCTCATTAAAAAGACAAGTGAACAAATGGGAATTAGTAGAAAAAATTTATCAAAAGTCATTCAAAGGCAGCAAAGAATTGAGGACACTGATTCAAATGAATTATGGGAATTCTTGGGGAGACTGCCACACAAAGATAAAAAAAAGTTGTTGAAGCATTGAGAACACTAATTTAAGATTATTGGAAGAATAATACAAGGCCATCTTGGAATCAAATGGATGTTGTAAGAAGGAGAATCGGTAGTCGAAACCGTGAGCCACATCCAAAGTATTTTTTGGATACGACTCAAACCCAATTTTTTCATAAATTTCAAAATGCTTATCCTCAAATTAGTATTTCTCAAAGATTCTTTGAAATTATTAAACCTTTTTATGTCAAGATAAATCACACACACACTACTTGTTGTTGTAGCCTACATATTGAATTCGCTAACCATTATGATGTTTATCATTCTATATGTTTAGATTTGCATACTAATGATGTTTTGTAGGATTGTAGCATAGAAGCCCCACCAAAATCTTCAAGAGAGTTCTTATCAAAAAATTTATGTCAAATAGAGGATGGCCAAATATTCTATAGGAGAACATGCTTGGATGGTTCATGCGAGCATTGCGGTGGCTTGCAATGAATGTGAGTATGTCAACATATGGAAAGCACAGATGAGGTGGGGAATAAACTAGTAGATTTAAGGGAGTATAAAATAGTGGCATATGCTACAAAAGATGGGTCTCAAGAAAAAAGGTGTGATTTGGTTGTTGAGAAGATTCCAGTGTATCATTTTATGTCCATGTTTCATGATAATCTAGTGTATGAGTATGCAAGGCATACCCATAGAACCTGATGGTTGGACACGTAATTCAAGCTATACAAGGACACCTTTCCACTTGGCAGCATAGTATCAGTGGTTGAATTTGCAGAGAACTACACTCTACAGCCACAATGTGAGGTGCAGTCACAGTATTACAACTCCACACAGGTTTCAATATTTGTGCACATAACATTCACTCATGCAACTGATAGTACAGAGGACCAAAGGAAGGTATTGAGGGAGTATCACTTTTATATTAGTGATGATCACACGCATTCTCCAGAGTTTATGCAAGGTTGCTTCCAGATGTTCTACATTCATTTGGATCAGACGGGCATATCATACGGTTGGCATATAATATGGTGGGATAACTGTGCAGCACAGTTCAAGAACGCGCACATGTTCTACTAGATGTGCAGGATGCATCACACTCCACGTGTTCAACATATGTGGAACTTTTGTGAGGCCGGACATGGAAAGGGGAAGCATGACAGTGCAGGAGCATGCGTGAAAAGAGCATTAACATGAGAAGAGTTAAAGTATAAAGACAGTGCACAGCTGACAGATGCAAGATCAATTGTCAAGTGGTGTAATGCTTTGATAGGTCTAGGTAATGAAGGTATTTCTTCAGTTCATAGATTTTTTTGGTTGATGGATGATACTAACATTGCACCATATGAGGATTGTTGTACACTAACAGGATCAAGTGAGTTGCACTCTTTCCTTAGCTCAAATGCAGGTTCATGGAGTATCGATACATGTAAGATGGCATGCTTTTGTTCTTCATGTACAATGAAAGCCTGTAATGATTGTGAGTCAAGGGAGTGGTTTGACAAATGGTTGACAAGTTATCTTAGCCCACTTCACATGTATCGCCCTCTGATGGCATTGGAACTAGCATAGATGGAATCATCAGTCGACTTTGACCATGTATCAGATCTAGTTCAACCAGGTAATATATATACTTGCTTAGTGTTATCTCCTAGAAATGCACCCTATGTAAAGTTATGAAAAACTGAGCTTTCTAGAGAAACATGGGATCACTTCAATGTTGTGGGTCACCTAAAGCAGAAATGAACCTCCGGATAAGGCCGACTCGCAACTGGTAATATCACTTAACTACTAATCTTCATAAGGAAAAGGGAGATGGAGTGCATGAAAATGAAAATTAAATCCTATGGTGATACACCAAATTTGTTCAAACATGTACAGCTGCTTAACACACAGTTTTCAATCAAATAATAAAAGTTGATATGCACAACTCAATACTCATATGATACTGCATAAAAATTTCATAAGAATGCTACGATACATACAATCCTAGAAGGATGATAAGTTCTCTTCACAAATAAAAACTATTTGCATCACCAGCATAACCTATAACATGGAATATACATATCTCCTCTGCTTAAAAGTGCCATTAATGAGACATATTAACAAGGAATAAGAAGACTCGCATGTAAATTTATCAATCATCCAACACACTCAATGAAACAGATAACTGAGTAGGAAAATTGCTTTCTTTATTGATCTCCAAAGGTGAAAACTCTACCATACAATGTCTATAAATGAGTTACAAAACTCAATATCTTCTTCTAAGGACTCATATAAATCACAAAGCAGAAAATATGAAAGTAAGAACTCTCTCACAAAATGAGGCAAAAATGCCATATATACGAAAACTAAAAGTATCTGTCCCTTATTTTAGGGTTTACAAAATATCAGTTTTTAGAAGGGTCGACCCTCAGATCCTTTGAAAATAAAGTTAATGCATTCAATGTACATCCCTGTGTCCATGTCGGTGAAAGATCACTCCAGGGATGGCCCTTCAGATCTTTTTCAACCATTGCATTAACTTCTGGCCCTCGTGTCCACCTTCGAACTTCCATCAGAGCCGCCTTGAATGCCCTAAAGCATTAACATAAATGTTGCTCTACCTTTGCCAGCAGACATCCCAGCTATCTTTGAGACTTGTGGCTTCTTCCCCTTCGACCTTCTTTCCTGTTTCAGATCTTTCTTCAAGTTGATCCCCTCGCAAGAAAAACATCAAATTTTCCCTGTTGTCAGACGTCCATAGAGACAACACTACTACCTTTGAACCGATTCATCATCCTTGATTACAGAGCATATCCATACTGCTCACATTCTGTTGATCTCCCTCAGAAGAAAAGTCACAATAGTCAAACTGCCCATGGTCTATCTTTAGCTCCTTCTGATCGGCTGAACTTGTGCCATGTAGATTCCCAGATGGTCAAGGGTCATTTAAACCAAATCACATGTCGGTGAGACACTACTCGTGTCTCCCCAATGCGATTAGACTTCGTAGCAGCATTCGTCATGGCTTACAAACGTCAGCAAGAGTTCATAGCGAGTGGCCAGAGTCATATTGATATCCAAAATTATCGCCCAAACCATCGCTATCGGCTAGACCTCATAGCAAGTCCTCAAGAGTCATATTGTTGTGCTCTTTGTTGGCGAGACAATCACTTTCGGCAAGAGGTTTCGCCGAAGTCCACATCAAATCCATCGCTATCAGCAAGACCAACATCAGTCGGGAAGACTTCATACCAAAGGTATAGACCTTCGGCGAGACACCATCGGGTCGGCAAGACATCTCGCCGAGGCCACTTCATTTTGCTGAGACCTCACTCTGTCGGCAGGACCTCACCCTGAAGGTAAACAACTCTCCCCGACACTGGCCTTGTGAACAACTTCGGCATGACTCCCACCAATCGGGAAGATTTCTCTTCGAACCCAAATTCTTTCGGAGAGCTAGCCTTGTGCACAATGGTCGGCGAGACTTCAGCATGTTGGGGAGACATATAAAAACCCATGGTGATTAAAATGTTTGGACGAACGGTATATTTCCAATGAATAGAACCACACTACTAGTCAAGAAGACAATAGGAGGGTCTCAGTGACTTTCTTCATCAGGAATTTTATGCCAAATCTGATTGAGGCATGCTTTCTAACATAATTCCTTGAGAAAAAAACGTCGGGAACACGATTTAATCCTACCCAACAATGTCCCCATTTGGCCTTCATGAACACTTGAAACATATGTTCCCCTGCCTGATTGAGCCCGCAGGTGAAAATCGGATAACATTTCTAGCAACCTTTGCTGGATGTTTTCCTCCTAAACATGAAAACCAGTAGCCTAGGCCTATCCATTGGGCACAGAGTCCATTTCATTTTGCTCCACTTTGACTCAGAAAACTGTAACTCAACTTCAAAACAAACAAATTGAAAAGAAACTACTGCAACTTTGTTGAAGATAGAATCTAAAAAACCAGGTGTAGCAACTGCACTTTATTGAAATCAAAACAATACTGGAATGAAAATGTGCCATGGGGCACTTATTGAAAGCAAAAACCAAAAATTCTACCCTACCCTACACTAACCAGTAAGAAATTGGTCAAACAAAACCATTCACAGGATGATTGAAATAGCTGCCCTTTCTCCTCAATATGCAATGACTCTCAAGCTTAATGGCAGCTAAATAAAGATGGTACACTAAAAAATGTTTAAAAATGTAATGCACTGCCCCATGAAAGAGGGTAACAAGTTCACTTACCTCTTTAAACTGATCATATGCATTTGTATTCAAAGGAGGATAAGTAAATTGAACACTCTCTTTTTCAACTGCAAGTACATCCTTTATGCCACTTTCAACTGTGGCTCCATGTGTGAGTGCTTGATTAACCGTTGGCGCTTTATTAAACTCCATCTGGGCTAAATCTCTGATCGGATAGCCCCTTGTAAAGACAAAAATTGAGCTCTCCTTGTTGGTTTCTTGCCCATTCACTGTTGTTTTATAGCCTTGGCTGGAAAAGTCTAACCCTTGTGACTGACTTAGTGAGAAAAAAGAAGCTTCTTCAGTAAGCTCGAGTTGTTCATGATTAACTTCATCAAGAGGTAATAGTTTAGCACCCAAATTAGTACAGAAAGCTTCTTAATCATTCCAAAACATATCCTCTTCAATGTCTTCTTTACTTTTCTGAAAAAAAACACTAATTTCAGGCCTAATGCAGTTCTCATCTAGCTTTGATAAAGCATCAAAATCACCCTCTTTGCAAAATAGTAAGTCCAATTCAGGGACTTGTTCAACTTGATGGGTATTTTCATGCACATCAAAATGTGGCTCTCCCTGAACAGTGCTACTTAAACCTCCTTGTTCATGAGTAAAGACTTCAAACTCACCTTCACCTTTATGCAACAATAAGTTAGCATTACCTCCATCAACCTCATGTTGGTCCAATTCTTCATCGTTTTCAATGAAGTAAGCCAGATCATCAAATGAGAAGATTAACTCTGCCTTTTGATTCTTAGCTATGTTCATTACAGCAAGCTGCTCAACCTGATTCTCCTCACCTTCTTGCAAAATTTTAGATTCCTCATTTTCCAGTATTGAGCAAAACTCGGCAATTACCTCCTCTCCATCAAGCTGAGAGAATAGAGATAATCCCTTATTTCAAGCTGTAAATTGACCTTTCTCAACAGCTACTTCCGCTTTGTCTTCATGTTATTCTTCCAAGTCCAATGCTCCAATGTCTTTTTGATGACCACTGGTCAGCAACTCACCACACTGTCTGATGTCCTCTTGTTGCTCAATCCTTTGCTGCTCTAATTGATAACACCTTATAGCTAGATGTAAAGGATTTTCCTCTTTAATCTTCTCCCAAAGGAGTAAGTTGTCTAGATCAATGGGCTACTCTTCCTCCACTTTCTTTTCGATAGAAGTTTCATTCTGTTCAAAGCTTGGAACATTGAATCTTGGGTAATGAAGTCCTTCTTCAAAGAAAGGATTTGAAAAGATAGTAGCTGACTGGGGCATTTGAGAAATTTCTTCTTTAGGAGAGTTAGATTGACTTTGTTCAAATTCTTGTACTAAATAGGATCCTCTTTGTATCTCAACCTCCTGCTGATGAATATAAACTTGATAAGCAAGCTCCTCCTACTACATATTATACTCATTTTCCCTTTCTATGTCTAACATCCGCCTTTGAAAGTGCAACAACACCTCCTTGATGCTACCCAACTCGGTATTCGCATTGTTAGAATTTTGGGACTGACTCGGGAGGCTACAAGGCTGGCTCAAAGTTGGATTAATATGTTGCGAGGGGAATTGAGCAGGGGTGGGAGGGTGGAAAGCATGATAGGACTATTGATAATGCTGGTTGTAATGAGGAGAAAGACTGTTTGGAGACCCAGAACTTAAATTTTCATGAAATGGAAGAGAATAACCACTATATTGCTGATAACTAGACATTGCAAGGTAAAATATGAAGCATAAGCAAGTCTAGATAGCAAACCTTCTTAACTATAGGTACCTAGGCTACTGAAACTAGTTGATATTAAACTGGAGTCGCCATGGTGCTATTCGCGCTACCTCCAAAGGCTGATATTATTGAGAAAAACACCAGATTTCTCAATATTTTGAATTCCTCAATGATACACTAGTATACGGAGTCGCCATGATATGCTGATGTTAACCTCTGAAAGGCCTAAATCTTACTGGTTGCATATCAAAAACCAATAATAGACATGTAATTTTCAAACTGTCTGTTCGACAGTCCCACCGGGCATGCCAAAGTTTTTCTCCTAGAAATGCACCCTATACAAAGTTATGAAAAATTGAGCTTTCTAGAGAAACATGGGATCACTTCAAGGTTGTGGGTCACCTAAAGTTGAAATGATCCTCCGGATAAGGTCGGCTCCTAACTAGTAATATCACTTAACTACTAATCTTTGTAAGGAAAAGGGAGATGGAGTGCATGAAAATGAAAATTAAATCCTATGGTGATACACCAAATTTGTTCAAACATGTATAGTTGCTTAACACACAGTTTTCATTCAACTAATAAAATCTGATATGCACAACTCAATACTCATATGATACTGCATAAACATTTCATAAGAAAGCTACAATACATACAGTCCTAGAAGGATGATAAGTTCTCTTCACAAATAAAAACTATTTGCATCACCAACATAACCTATAACCTGCAATATACATATCTCCTCTACTTAAAAGTGTCATTAATGAGACATATTAACAAGGAATAAGAAGACTCACATGTAAATTTATCAATCATCCAACACACTCAATGAAACAGATAACTAAGAAGGAAAAAATTGCTTTCTTTATTGATCTCCAAAGGTGAAAACTCTACCATACAATGTTTGTAAATGAGTTACAAAACTCAGTATCTTCTTCTAAGGACTCATAGAAGTCACAAAGCAAAAAATATGCAAGTAAGAACTCTCTCACAAAATGAGGAAAAAATGCCATATATATGAAAACTAAAAGTGTCTGCCCCTTGTTTTAGGGTTTACAAAATATCAGTTTTTTAGAAGGGTCAACCCTCAAATCCTTTGAAAATAAAGTTAATGCATTCAATGTACATCCCCGTGTCCATTTCGGTGAAAGATCACTCCAGAGATGGCCCTTCAGATCTTTGGCAACCATCGCATTAACTTCTGGCCCTCGTGTCCACCTTCAAACTTCCATCAGAGCCACCTTGAATTCCCTGAAGCATTAACATAAATGTTTCTCTATCTTTGCCAACAGACATCCCAGTTGTCTTTGAGACTCACGGCTTCTTCCCCTTTGACCTTCTTTCCTATTTTAGATCTTTCTTCAAGTTGATCCCCTCGCAAGAAAAATAGCATCAAATGTTCCCTATTGTCAGACCTCCATAGAGACAACACTACTGCCTTCGAACCGATTCATCATCCTTGATTACAGAGCAAATCCATACTGTTCACATTTCGTTGATCTCCCTCACAAGAAAAGTCACAATAGTCAAACTTCCCATGCTTTGTCTTTAGCTCCTTCTAATTGGCTGAACTCATGCCAGGTAGATTCCCAGATGGTCAAGGGTCTTTTAAACTGAATCGCATGTCGGTGAGACACTAGTTGTGTCTCCCTAATGCGATTAGACTTCACAGCAAAATTCGTCATGGCTTACAAATGTCAGCAAGAGTTCATAGTGAGTGGCCAAAGTCATATCGAGATCCAAAATTGTTGCCCAGACCATCGCTATTGGCCAGACCTCATAGCGAGTCCTCAAGAGTCATATCGTTGTGCTCTTCGTCGGAGAGACAATCACTTTCGGCAAGAGGTTTCGCCGAAGTCCACACCAAATCCATTGCTATTGGCAAGACCAACATCAGTCGAGAAGACTTCATACCGAAGGCATAGACCTTCGGCGAGACACCATCAAGTCGGCAAGACATCTTGCCGAGGCCACTTCATTTTGCCAAGACCTCGCTTCGTCGACAGGACCTCTCCCCGAAGGTAAACAACTCTCCCCAATGCCGGCCTTGTGAACAACTTCGGCGTGACTCCCAGCGGTTGGGAAGACTTCTCTTCAAACCCAAATTCTTTCGATGAGCTAGCCTTGTGCACAACAGTCGGCAAGACTTCAGCATGTCGGGGAGGCATATAAAAACCCATAGCGATTAAAATGTCTAGCCAACCAGTATATTTCCAATGAATAGAACCACACTGCTAGTCAGGAAGACAATAGGAGGGTCTCAATGACTTTCTTCATCAAGAATTTTATGCCAAATCCGATTAAGGAATGCTTTCTAATAGACTTCCTTGAGAAAAAATGTCGGGTGCATGATTTAATCTTGCCCAACAATGTCCCCCTTTGGCCTTCATGAACACTTCAAACATATGTTCCCCTACCTGATTGAGCCCGCAGGTGAAAATTGGATAACACTTAGTATTTGAAATTCCATATTGTTATCTTACTTTGTATTGTATTCATAATGTTGACTAATTTCAAGAGATATGTCGCACATATAAATGCAAGGCATGTTTATGTAGTTATTGCAAATGAAGACAACAAAGAGGGTACATACTATTACTTATGTCGTTGTGTTGAGGAAAAAAAGAAATTGGAAGCCCCAATTATAGATGGAGAAAACATTGAATACCCTATAGGCTCAGTTGTTGTTACTAGAACGTGGCTGAGAAGGTACCCACATAAGAGTGTTAAACATTGGTTGTTTGAGGAATTTGACACGCATCGTAAGATTCTTCATTACTCAAACCTTGTCGTGGCATCCAATGTTCGTTTGACCAAATATGGGGGTAGACCTTTGAACAAGACCTTGTGGAAGGTTTGTGAGTTTGACCATGAGGCAATACTTGACACAATAAAGAGTAGAGCAGACCCGGATGGTTCATTGGATTAATTTATAAGTATATGCACAACGGTTCTTATTAATTTATACTTGTATCCATGTCAATTTGGTTGATGCCAATGCTATCATCTTATTTTACTTTGTGTATCTGTATGTAACTAGGAAAACATTGATTGGTTTCCCCTTGCATAAAATGCAGATTTATGAGCCATCCAAGAGAATCTCAAGCAGAAAAGCAATGCAACATCCTTATTTTCATGATCTTGACAAATCTCAATTATGATTTTAAACCATTACAAAAGTATGTGAGAAGCTTGGTGAGGAAATTTCAAGTTACTCATTTGAATTTAACCTTTTCATGACCACCTATGGCGTAGACATTATAAGAGAATCTCAAATTTCAAGAAATTATATTCATGAGAGGTGTTGTGTGTAATAGGTATCTTAGAACTCCGAGTGAAGATGTATGACCAAGACTGACTAAGTTGAGAGACTGCCATGCCTATCTGTAAGTGCCTTCCATCTATTTTGGATGAGCTATTTCTTTTTATTCTTTTCCTTTGCGTATCTGTAACTAAACTAGTAAAAATTGATTGGTCCCTCCTTACAGAAAATACAGATTTATGAGTCATCCAAGAGAATCTCAAGCAGAAAAGAAATGCAACATCCTTATTTTGATGATCTTGACAAATCTCAATTCTGATTTGAATGAAATCTTGCAATAAAAGTTCCTTGTTCATTAATTTCTAAGTTTTCTTTTAGTTTTGTTAGCTTTGTACCACTTGTACAGTAGATTTAGGCCTTCTCCTTTGTAGATTAAGATAATACAAAGAATTAGGTTTCTTTTGAGTCCATCTACAAGAAAATCCATTGAGTTTTTCCACTGTTAGAGCACATTTTCTGAAATTTAGTTTGGAACCTTCAATTTGAGGTTTTGAGAGTCAACTAAAGAAATAAAGCATACTCCATTGAATTAGGCTTGTAGATCAGTGGAGTAGGGTTATAGTAGGGTGTTTATGGTGTAGGAGCACCAAGGACAATCAGGACCACAAGATGCTCAAGTGGTAAATTTTGATTTGTAGTCCATGAAGAATGTTGTAATAAGGTAACAAGGACCATTAGGAAGTGTTTTAAGTCAATCTGGGTTGGTAGGATATGAGGTTGCAATGTCATGTTAGCATGTTGTCAATTTGGTGTAATGAAGCCTTGAATGGTCTAAATGTGAAAATGCATGTAAATTCGTAATGTAAGGGTCAAGATGATGTAATGAGGCCATCATAAGGTCACTAGTTTAGGTATGGAGTCATTTACATCAATATGTCAAAAGTTGCACATAACAATGTAATGTTGGCAAACCAAAAGTTGTCATTTTGCAAATACTTAGAAGTTGAAGGGTCACACTTGTAAAAGAAGTTGAAAAGTGGTTGTAGTCGGTTGAGGAGGTTGATATGCCTTCAAAAAGGCCTTGTGAATGTTGTATGTTGTTGGCAATCATACTTTCGAAAGCAACAACACCAACTCTATCTTTTCAACACTTGAACCCTTTTGGTTTCTATTATTTGGTCATTTGATCATTTAGGGTGTTCTTCGATGGTTTGAGGTTAGTCTATTTCCTTTAATAAGGATTCAATACCATTTTTGTATGTATTAGGTCAATTGAGTCATGATGTAAAGAAGTTGATCAATAAGGGGATTCATGTGGTGAACATTGTAATTCAAGTGTTTTAGGGTTATTTGTGTTAAATAAGGGCTTTACAGACCATTTATCATGTAATATGAGTCTTACGAAAAGACAAAAAGTTCAAAAGGTGAACCTTGTAATGCAATTTTAGTGGAAGACAAAAAGACAGAAGTTCAAAAGGAAAGCATATGCATTGGGGAAGATCAAGAGACATTGTAATTTCTATTTTAATTCCATTCAAGGCTAATTATTCAATATAGAAAGTTTGGTTAATGTTTGATTCAGAGTTTTCAATGCTTTATTTCTGATTTTTCATTGTATATCCTGATTTTAATATATTTTCAGAGTTTCCTTCACCTATACAGACCCATACATTCTTAGAATGCTTTCTCATTCATGTTTTCATGTAGTATTGTGAATTAGCTTCCATTTGCTTCCATTAAGGGCTTCCAATATTCATTTTGGAGGGAGAAATACTAATTTATCTGTAGCAACCCATGTAACAGATTTATCACTGTTTTGTGATTAAAAAAATGTAATTTTTGTCTTCCCACCTATTGTAAAGCCATGTGACTCGGTGGGAAGACTTGCAGGCATGTATATTAGGTGTGGGATGAAGTTTCTTGGTGAGGGGGAGTCTTTAAGTCTGAATTCTTACAATACCTAGGCAGAAAATGTTAAGTTTCTATGTGAAAATGCTGGTTTTAAGTTGTCTTTTCATGGATTTGTGTTGGGATTGAGTTTAGGAAGGGTTGGAAGGTTTGGGAATACATAGCACAAAATTTTTTATGTTTTGGTTTTGTGTATTGTGGCTATTTGAGTGAAGATCTTGAGAAACCCTAGATTTTAGTAGGGAAAATGAGGGTTTGTTGGAGCAGCAGGTTAGCAGACTTGTACGAAGTATTTGACCAGAAAATTTGTGGTTTTGAAGCACAATTTATGACTGTGTAGGATATCTTGTTATGACAAGAAGTTTAAAGGTGGGTTTGTTTGTAAAATTGGGCTAGTTCTTGTAGCCCTTGAGCATGATACCTTGATGTTTCTTTAAGCTTTGGAAAATGAATCTTAGGTGGAAGCTTGGATCTATCTTCTTGATGAAGTATGAATGTTATTTGGATGATCAATGGATTTTTTTACAATTCTCTTTAAGGAATTGATCTTTTAGTTGTTCAATGGTGAATTGGAAGAGTATAGTGCTGACCTTACGAAAGCTGGATTAGATATATGAAACTGAGTTGGTTTCTTGATTCTTAAGTCTAAATTTTTATTCCTCCACCATGCTCTGTATCACTTGATATGCCTTCAAAAACATTCATTTATTTGAGAATTCATTTGGGAAGCTAAAGTGATAAAGCCCAAAAACATGGTTTGTATGGCTACTAGAGTAAACCTAATTGAAAGGAGATAATTGTCAAGATAGATAGTTGGGGTTTTGAAAATTACTTGGGACTAATCTAAATGTGTTTGTTGAAATATTCCAATCCTTGTCTGCATCAATTTATTGTTTTGGTTGAGTCATTTTGTTCAGGGAAGTCAAGAATGCAAAGGTGGAGTTGCTGCTACATAGCCAAAATCTAAGTTTTTCATCCAAAAATGGAGGTTTTATGCAGGGTATGGAAGAAATAATGAATGCATGTCTAGGGAAATCATTCTAAAAGAATTTTTAGACATAATAAGGCATGATCCAAGTGTTGGCTGGAGTGTTTTAGGTTTCTTAGAGTGAAATACTTGAAACCCTCACTGATTTTTGTGATTTTCACCCTATAATCAAGGGTTTACAGATTTTGTGTATTGTTGGGAATTTTCCATCTTGAAACTTATTTATTTGAGAGTTTTTACACATGGAAAAATACAATTTGAGGTTTTTTGGTATTTTGGTGATGATTAAAGACTACTTTCTTTGTTAAAATGGCCTATTTGGGGTTCTTTAGAAGCAAAGAAGTTGGGACAGCAGGCATGTGTTCCAAAATAAATGTATCTAAAAATGATATATGTTTTTAATGGCCAAAATTAGTACCCTAAAATGTATTTATCCTATAAAGATTCATTGTGGTTTGCATGTTACACCCGATTTAGTGTTTTAGCACTTACAAGCAAATTTGGTCTTCTAGTGCAAGCAATTGTGAAATATGATTAACTAGTGTTGTAAGAAGGTGTTTTAGCTTTGTTCATGTCAAAATAAATATGAATAAAGTGTACCAAGGTCTGGTAAAAGTTTGGAAGCAAGATTTGAAAGTTAGGTGTCTTTTTGCCTTGTGAAAAGTTGCAAAGTCGTGCAACTTTCGTTCTCCAACTCGTCTGACCAAACGGATTGTTCCAATGCATCTGAATAGCCATTTTTACACTAGGAATGGTCCTCTTTCACACCCAAACATGCGGAATCGCTCTGAGCTACATTCAACCAGATCGATCCCTTAAGGGACTAAAGGGCAAAATGGCTGCAAACTTCAGCATGAAGTTACTCAGACACCATGATGCTTAGAAACTTCTCGTCTGATCCTATGAGATCATGTTGGGCCCCTCTACAATAACCTCTATCGGTTTTCATTATCTCAGAGTGGTTTTTTCATAGTGTCTTGTTTTCAGTTGATGGAAAAAGTGTCAAATGGAAGCAGTGGAAAGTTGCAAAGTGGTGCAACTTTTGTTCTGCAACTCGTGTGACCAAACGGACTATTCCAATGCGTCTGAATACGAATTTTTATGCTAGGAATGGTCCTCTTTTGCACCCAAACACGTGGAATCACTCCGAGCTACATTCAACCGGATTGATCCCTTAAGGGTCCAAAGGGGAAAAATGGTTGCAAACTTTAGCATGAGGTTACTTGGACACCGTGATGCTTAGAAACTTATCGTCTGATCTTATGGGATTGTGTTGGGCCCCTCTACAATAACCTCTCTTGGTTTTCATTATCTCAGAGTGGTTTTTCCCGTAGTGTCCAGTTCTTAGTTGATGGGAAAAGTGTCAAATGGAAGCAGTGGAAAGTTGCAAAGTGGTGCAATTTTTGTTCTGCAAATCGTGTGACCAAATAGATTATTCCAACATGTCTGAATAGGAATTTTTACACTAGGCATGGTCCTCTTTCACACCCAAACATGCGGAATCGCTCTGAGCTACGTTCAACCAGATTGATCCCTTAAGGGTCCAAAGGGAAAAATGGCTACAGACTTCAACATGAGGTTACTCGGACACCATGACACTTATAAACTTTTCATCTAATGCTATGAGATCGTGTTGGCCCCCTCTACAATAACCTCTCTCATTTTTTGTTATCTCGGAGTGGTTTTCCCGTAGTGTCCAGTTTTCAGTTGATGGAAAAAGTGTCAAATGGAAGCAGTGGAAAGTTGCAAAGTGGTGCAATTTTCGTTCTGCAACTCGTGTGACCAACCGGACTATTCCAATGCATCTAAATAGGCATTTTTATGCTAGACATGGTCCTCTCTCACACCCAAACATGCGGAATCTCTCTGAGCTACGTTCAACCAGATCAATCCCTTGAGGGTCCAAAGGGCAAAATGGTTGCAAACTTCAGCATGAGGTTACTTGGACACCGTGATGCTTATAAACTTCTCGTCTAATCTTATGAGATTTTGTTGGGCCCCTCTACAATAAACTCTCTCAGTTTTCATTATCTTAGAGTGGTTTTCCCGTGGTGTCCAATTTTCAGTTGATGGAAAAAGTGTCAAATGCAAGCAGTGGAAAGTTTCAAGGTGGTGCAATTTTTGTTCTGCAACTCATGTGACCAAACGAACTATTCCAACGCATTCAAATAGGCATGTTTACACTAGGAATGGTCCTCTTTCACACTCGAACACGCAGAATCGCTCCGAGCTACATTCAATCGGATCGATCCCTTAAGGGTCCAAAGGGAAAAATGGCTAAAAACTTCAACATGAGGTTACTCGGACACCGTGATGCTTAGAAACTTCTCGTCTGATCCTATGGGATTGCATTGGGCCCCTCTACAATAAATTCTCTTGGTTTTTGTTATCTCAGAGTGGTTTTCTTGTGGTGTCCAGTTTTCAGTTGATGGAAAAAGTGTTAAATGCAAGTAGTGGAAAGTTGCAAGGTGGTGCAATTTTTGTTATGCAACTCGTGTGACCAAACGGACTGTTCCAACGCATCCGAGTAGGCATGTTTACACTAGGCATGGTCCTCTTTCGCACCCAAACATGTGGAATCGCTCTGAGCTACGTTCAACCGGATCGATCCCTTAAGGGTTTGAGTGTAGTATGTTGAAATAGGCCATTCCTCCTATTGTTCAGGTTGTGTCTCAGTGATATGGGCCTGATGTAACTTGAATTGTGGTAGCTTGATTTACAGAGTCCATTGATGCTAGTGTTCAATTTGTATGATTTTGAAAAAAGAAGCCAACTGAGTAGAGTTATCAACATTATTCGTAAATCATAAGAATTTGTTTAGTACACTAGTCACTTTGATGCCTTCTTGTAGTCTCAAACATTATTTTTTATCATTGTTACATTGGTTTTTGAAGTGGCAGCTTAATATAGCTTCATAATACAAAATATGGTTCACGCTGATTTTCACGTGAAAAAAATGTGAATCAAATCACGTTGATGTGAAAGAAAACCATGAGACCATAGCTTGTGGCACAGGAGCACCTAGGTCATGTAATGCCTTCAAAAGGCTAAGTTGTTAAAAATGTATAAAGTCCATGTAATGCCAAAATTAAATGTAATCAAGTCATGAAAAATCATAAAGTGTAATATTGTCAAAATGCTAAATATGTAAAAGAGAGAAAAACAAGGAATGTGAAGAAACAAAACAAGAAAATCAAGAAAATCAAGGAAGAGGACGAGTCATAAGTCATTCAAGGAAGTTGAAGAGGTAGTTGATGGTTGGAAACTTCTTTAAAATCATTGTAAAGGCCGAGCAAAGAGATCATTGTATTCTGGAAGAATTAAATTAACAAAGAGTTCCCTGTTTTAGCTTATTTTTGGTGTTTTTCAGTTGTTTCTTAACTTGTACGAACTATGCAAGAGTTTAGGGTTTAAATTTAGATTTTTTCTAGTAGGTTGTGGAATCACCATTTGTTTACATCCATTTGGGAAGGAATCCAATAAATTTAATGTTTGTTTGAGCATTCTTCTTATGGCTCGGTCTGAAATCTTGTGCATTGAGTTTTGAGAGTCTTATAAGGAATTTCCACACTACTCCACCAATGTAGGCCAGGTAGATTGGTGGAGTAGGTTATGGATAGGTTATTTGTTATGTTTTGATGTTTGTGAGTGGAGGAAAAAGAAAGAATACCTTGAAGAAGTTGCTGCTACACAAGAAATTTTGAGTTTTCCAATCAAAATGAACAGTTTCCAGCATGACAGTGGAGAAAGAACAAGTGCATGGGTTAGAAGATGTTTCCAAATTCCTTTTCAGATGTATTTTGACATGTTCCAATGGTTGGCTGGAGGTTTTGAGGTTTGCATGTAGCCTATACAGGAAACCCTCATTGATTTTTGAGTTTTTCACCCTATAAACAAGGGTTTGTCAATATACTGTCAAAAGGAGTCTTTTAATCCATGAAAATGGATAAATTGAGAGTTTTTTGTTATGTCTAATGACTTTTTTGAGGTTTTAAGTTTTTTGGGAATGTTTGAAGAGGGTCTTCTTTGAAAATCAGGCCTATTTTAGTAGCCTTTTTTACAGCGATCAAACTAAAAACTGCTTATTTCTTCAATATAAGTTATTCTGAGTTTTTGATATGAGGACATGGGCATTAAGAGGTCTCTAAAAGTGTTTTGGATCTTGGGTTTTGAAACTAGTGTGTTTGGTTTACCCGATTTAGGGCATGAATTTCTCATTGAGAAGTAGTGCCTTGACTGCTCAGAGAATAGAAGTCTGACCTAACAGTGATTGGTGAGTTGATTTTGGGATAATGTTGTCTAAGTGATGGTGTCAGGGATGTATGGAGTCTTGGACAGGGTTTAGAAGTGAGATATGTTTTTTTGGCAGTTGGACAGTGAGGAAACTTGGTGTAAAATAATACATGAAATTGTAAGTTCAGTCAGAACAAATTTAAGAGAGAAAGTTCCTGATTTGTATCAATTGTAATAATGATGTTCACAGTGCTTGATGATCTAGTAAAAGTCTTAAAGCCAATTGTAATGATGGATTGACTATTTGGGACAAGTTGAATGAATTGATTGAATGTAAGAGTGCCTTGCTGAAAATGGTGTTTTTGAAATGCATGTTGATCTAATTGATTGAATCAAAGTTTTCAAAAATGGCCTTTTGCTTTGAACGAGTCAATTGGAATATAGATTTGTGGAAGGATGAATGATGAATGATAAGATAATTTGAGCGGATGAAAAGTAGATTTTTTATGAAATGTTGAAATTTTGTTTGATCTTCTCCAAGATGAGTTTGGGACAAGAGTCCCCTAAGTTGTTGAATGGTTTGGAAATCTTTATATTGCATCAGCTTGTTGCTTACTATTATGCTTTGATAGATTTTTTCCAAGCATCCATAGCTTGTTCGAAAGCACCTATTTTAGGCTTTTAGCCATAGTAGCAAGGCAATGAACTGTTTGATAAAATTCTTTGATAGACATGTATGAAAAATGTGTTAGCATAGACAAGGCAGTGAACTCTTTGAAAAAATGCCTCAAATAAATGTGGTTTCATGGTGATGGAATGGCATGACGAATGCCATGACAAGAAAATTGCTATGGATTGTCATGGCATTCCATCACCATTGAGACAACATTTCTTTGAGGCTTTTTTTCAAACAATTTGCTGCCTTTTCTATGCTATTGATTATTAGTATGCTTTGATAGATTTTTTCCAAGCATCCATAGATTTTTTGGAAGCACCTATTTTAGGATTTTAGCCATAGCAACAAGGAAGCAAATTGTTTGATAAAATGCTTTGGTAAACATGTATGATAAATGTAGTAGCATAGACAGGTAATGAACTCTTTGAAAATTCCTCAAAGAAATGTGGTTTCATGGTGATGGAATGGCATGACTAATGCCATGACAAGAAAATTGCTATGGATTGTCATGGCATTCCATCACCATTGAGACCACATTTCTTTGAGGCTTTTTTTCAAATAGTTTGCTTGCCTTTTCTATGCTATTGATTATTAGTATGCTTTGATAGATTTTTTCCAAGCATCCATAGCTTTTTTTGGAAGCACCTATTTTAGGCTTTTAGCCATAGCAACAAGGAAGCGAACTGTTTGATAAAATGCTTTGGTAAACATGTATGATAAATGTAGTAGCATAGACAAGGCAGTGAACTGTTTGAAAAAATGCCTCAAAGAAATGTGGTCTCATGGTGATGGAATGCCATGACAACCATTAACATTTGCTTGTCATGGCATTCCACCACCATGAGACCACATTTCTTTGACGATTTTTTTCAAATAGTTATTCCTTGTCTATGCTATTGCTTACTATTATGCTATGATAGATTTTTTCTAAGCATCCATAGCTTGTTTGAAAGCACCTATTTTAGGCTTTTAGCCATAGCAAGAAAGCAATGAACTATTTGATAAAATGTTTTGATAGACATGTATGTGTAGATAGACAAGAACACTTTTTGTAATGTTCTCAAAGAAATGAGGTTTTCATGGTGATGGAATGCCATGACAATCAAAAGCATCCGATTGTCATGGCATTCCATCAGTCATGAGACCTCATTTCTTTGAGGCATTTTTTCAAAGAGTTCACTACCTTGTCTATGATATATATTTCTTACTATTATGCTTTTGATAGATTTTTTCCAAGCATCCATAGCTTGTTCGAAAGCACTTGTTTTAGACTTTCAGCCATAGCAATAAGGCAATACTTGAACTATTTGACAAAATACTTTGGTAGACATGTATGAAAAATGTGGTAGTATAGACAAGGCAGTGAACTGTTTGAAAAAATTCTTCAAAGAAATGTGGTCTCATAGAATGCCATGACAACCAAAATGCAATTGGCAGCTGCTCCTAGTTATTAGTTATGCAATGTGAAGTAATTGCATAACTGCTTAGGTTGACTTTGTAAAAACTATATTGTAATTGAAATTTTGTCATCTATCGCATCTAGTTATTAGTTATGCAATGTGAAGCAATGCTTTGAGTTTGAAAGATGTACAATGCAATGTAATCAACGTTATGAATATAACCAAAAAATCTATTTTTACTAAGTTACTGGTTCTTTTTTGGGTTCAGTTCAACCCGATCTACCGGTTCGTGATTTATTTTTTGGGGTTGGGTTCTATTTTGGGATCGGTAATACAAAAACATATAAAAATCAGAAATATATACATATTTGCACAGTAATCAAGTTCATAATACACCACCATATTAATAGTCAAATAACATAGCAAAAATACACCACCACTTTCATAGTGAAATATTAAAATATTAGTGATCTACTCGAATGTCATGATACAAAATTATAAATTAAAGTTCAAACATAAAAATGTCAAGTGTTTACAATCAGCCATTATTGATCATTGATCAATCTGAAAAGTGTGAACATTTTTCTATGTGGAAGACAAACAAGAAAATAGTGTTACATAATTATTTACATCATGAAAGAGCCAAAACCTTTTTCTTGCAGATCATAGAAGAATCTCAGTGATTTTTTGGGTGTCCTTTCCTTGGAACGGAACTATCCTGAGCCATGAATGATTGACCAAGAACTGTGAGAAAGAAATAAGATAAATCACATGCAACTTGTTGCAATTTCTTTCCTTGGGAAAAAGGGTAAAGTTTTCTTTTCAGGGAGAATCTCCTTTAGAGTTTGAACGCATTGATAATTTTCAAGATAGACTTAGCCAAATATGTCATCTAGGTTTGAAGCTTTTAGGTAAAATGTTTGCTTCTTAAAATTTTGTTCAAAATTCAAGATGCGGGCTCTCCTCCCTTAGGGAAGAGAAGGCCTGTCAAACCTAACACTCTTATGCAACACTTCTTAAGTTCTTGTTGATGCAGTATTAGATGTGAAGTTTCAAAATAGGCATGGTTATATAAATTCTCATCTCACGACTATCATTGCATCAAATTAAGAATTTTCAATCCTTTATGGTCTAGACAAGAGAAGTATGGAGTAGTGTTCCAATGCTAAAGTCTTATTGTGAATCTCTTTGCTATGAGTGGTTCAAAAATGAGGAATCTATCTTCTGCACCAAATGAGAAATATTCACAATATGTGCTAGGAAGGAATAAGTCCATAAGATCGAGTATGCAAGAACTGAGAATTGCAAAATTGGCTTACGTTTGACTTCCACACACAGAAATTTTCACACTTTTCGATGTTCACACATAAGTCAAAAAGTATATGTGCGTAAGTTGTAAAGTATACACTTGAATACATGTAACTCATATCTATTGAACCATGAATTTATAATGCAAATATGGACACCATCGATAAAAAAGATTTGTATTAAAAGAAAATAGCCATGTACACATACATCAATATATGTCGATATAAGTATAAAATATAGTTACAAAATAGCCATATAGGCTTACAATAATTTCATATAGGCATACAATGTCAAATATATCCAATACAAAATATGTACAAAATTTCCATGTAGGCATACAACAAAGGGCTCTGCATTCAAAATTCATTTATCTCCATGCTCTAGTTCAAATACAATTTTCTTTCCCTTTGCTTGGCGATCCGATGGTGATAAGTTTGTCACCCATTTCTACTGTGCTCAAGTAGTGCTCCTGCTGCTCCTACTAGTGTTTAGCTCCTGGTGAAGTTTTAACTGTTATAATAAGAAGTAAAGACATTAATATATAGAAATTACATTATAAAAATTGATATATTTAACAAAATAATCACTTACGACCATCTCAAGATCACTCTCCTCGATGGAAATATTTGCACACTGATGTTGAGGCATGCTCAAGCCCTGTATAAACCATCCAAATAGGAATTAAATTACGAATCAATAATGGTTTGATTTTTCACTAGAACTAGTTCATCTATAACAACGAATGTAAATTGAAATTTAGTAATTTGCCTCATACCTCCCCTATCAGAGCCATCAAGGATTGTATAGCGGAGGAAACACCAATATCCATTGCCCTTGTAATGTTTGGTGGTGTTTCTATCACCAACATCTGAAAAATAAAACAACAAATTATTCAATCACAAAAAAGTTACAATAGTGATCCACGTGATGACTTATAATGTATGAGATCTAATGAACAAAATTTTGAGTACAAGTATTAAACTATATATTTCTAATTATTAGTTATCGAATTTGAAGTAATGCTTTGAGTTTGAATGATGTGTAATGCAACGTAACCAACAATATGAATATAAACTACACAAATCTATTAAACTTAGAATTCATTAGTTAAGTTTTCTTTATTCTATATTACCTTCATGAACATTTGATCAAATCTACTGGCACTAGGAGGTGTTTCCTTGAAACCTCCAACATTACCTTGTTCAACATCCAAAATCACATATTAAAATACCATTCGTAAAAAAATGCTATTAACATGTAATAAATTTATAATTGTTTACTAGTTACATACCCCACTGATAGGTGTACTACAAAAATAAGTAGGTGGATGACTGGTGTATCCAGTCTCTACACTGTGACCCTACAATTTTATTAAAATAATAAAACTAAATTAGTTAATATTGCATTTCACAATCAAAATTTAATAAATTAAATTCAATGAACATGTTGAATTTTACCTAAGTGTCAATGCCATATACATCATGCAAAATGTCAGCCATCCTCTCCATCCCTATAGATGCATATAGATCAGACTGCGTAGTAGCATATGGATCCTGCGTAGCACCCTCCTAAGTGTCAGTAGGGTCATATGAACAAGTTACCCCGAAAGATTAACACACATGGGTTCGAAGGCCACCACCTAAAGACTCCCCTGGATGGCGTTGTACAATAGGGCTAGTGTGATGGATGACACTCTAATTCAAAGTTGTGATCAGCTGTAATGTCTCTATGTCAGCACTCTCCTTCACAACGGCAGGCATCACAATCTACTCATGAGTGAGCCTAGCGAGAGGTCATCTCCCTTGCCGTGTAGGATTTGGTTGTGCACCAGGCCTATCCTGAGCTGACCCCCCACCTCTCCCCTGGAACTCCCTCATATCAAAATAATTTGGGATTTGGTTCAATACAAACTCACTGTATAGTTTCCTAAGAAAATATTGGGGGACTTCACAATTATTGCATGGTGGGTAATCAAAGACCATATACCATCTTTCATAAAAATTGTTTTTAATCTCTTGGTGGTGGCACCAATGAAGAGGAAACCTCTTTGCATTGAGGGTAAGATTTTGATTTGTTTTAGGGTTAGCAAATAGAGAGCACAAATCACCTTTAGTAAGTTTTAAATATTTTACTTGTTTATATGATAATTTGTCTGCATAATATGCCCTGGCTATCTACCTCCTATCTTGCCATCCAGATATTTGTTGGGTGATTGCATCTACATTTTTTAACATATCTTTCAATGAATTTTCTAGAAGCATTATTTATGTGGTTGAAGCATTTGGATCACTCAACCTACTGATAAGATCCTCAAGTTGTTTTTATTGTTCTCAATTTCACTCCTCAAATTTTCTTGAGTGCCAGGAGGGTGTTGAGAGAATGGTGGGGGAGGTTGATTTTGTTGTTGAGGTTGATTTTGTTGAGGATTTTGCTGTTGAGGATTTTACTCTTCTTGTTGAGGATTTGCAGGATTCCCTACAAATTTTTTTTAAAAAAATCAAATCTAACCTAAAATAAACAAAATCAATTTCAAACTAGAAAACTCAAACAAATAGCAAACAATACTTACCTCCCGCATCTCTTCGTCGTCGTGGCACCATATTTTCCAAGAAAATCCAACTGTTGTTGATGAAATATGTAGAAATCCTTCCTCCTAGAACGTGAGTGCGAAAGTGAGGATTTTTGGCTACGGGCAGAGCTGAGAAATAGTAAAAAGAAAATGATACAAATTTTGCTTTTTTTTTTCTTTTAAAATCACATAACGCAAGTGTGTTATAACGCGCTCACATTATCTCTTTTCAAAACAAATTTCCCATTTGGCCAAAAAAGTGCGACCAACTCCATGCACTCACCCTTAATTCACAATTTATAGTGCTTACTAGTGATACACTCCTAGTAAACACCCCAAAAAATAATCTAAAAAAATATAAATTATGAAGGAATACTCAAATTATAGAGTTCACTTATAGTAACTAGTCTATTTTATTTTTACATCCTTTATTCACTAAGGCTAGAAACATCTTGACGTTCATTAATTATTTTTCTAAGAATACATGGGTGTATTTTCTTTGACAAAATTCTATGGTATTTAAGAAATTTGAGGACTTCAAATCACTTGCAAATAAATAGTTAGGTGAATTCATTAGGCTTGTACACATTGATAATGGTGTTGAATATGTTAACCATTATTTTGAGAAGTTTTAAAATTCAAGGGGGATTAATTTATAGTTTATAGTTATATACATTCCTCCATAAAATGATGTTGAAAAGCATAAGAAATTTTACTAAAGGAAATAGCTAATTATTTGATTGAATCTAGATCTCTTGTACCACAATACTAGGTGGAAGCCATTAACTATGTGAGTTATACCAAAAAACATGTTCCTCAAAAAGTCTCAAAAGGTCACATGATTTGAATCTTGAAGAAACTAAAAACCCATTGTAATCTTAAAAAAAAAATCCCCATCACAATTCAACATTCTATAAGATAGCCATAGCACTATGCATGTAGGGAAAATGTGTCTCAACCTTGCAATTGCTTAAGGTTTATTGTTGATAGGTAAACACGAGGGGTGCGGGGGTACCCCTCATACAGTGTCTGAGGGACTTATCCCTTGGTATGGGATCTGAGGGTTGCATGGCCTTGTGAGGGTTTGGGGGAAGCACCCTCAAAAGCCACATTTTATGTATATTTTATTATTGTAAATATGGACCATTCATCAATACATATCAGATCTGACAGTGGATTTTTTTTGGCTTGGCTTGCCCTAGAAGGCAACCCTTTTATGGGGTGTTGTATTACAGCTAGGTATTGTCATGTATTCTGAGAGTCTGACTTATAGTGACTTGAATATTTTGATTTTACATTCTTAATTCACTAGGGCTAGAAACATCTTGACCTTCATTAATTGGTTTTCCAATCATACATGGTTATACTTTCTTTGACAAAATTCTAAGGTATTTAAGATTTTTGATGACTTCAAATCACTTGTGGAGAAATAGTTAGGTAAATTCATTAGGCATGTACACTTTGGTAATGATGCTAAATGTGTTAACTATCATTTTGAGTAGTTTTAACATTCAAGTGGGATTAATTTATAGTGTATAGTTATATTCATTCCTCCATAAAATGATGTGGAAAAGAATAAGAAAATTTACTAAAGGAAATATCTAATTATTTTATTCACTCTAGATGTATTGTACCATAATACTAGGTGGAAGCCATTAACTATGTGAGTTATACCAAAAATATGTTCTTCATACAGCCTCAAAGAGAGTCACTCTATTTGAATCTTTGAAAAAATAAAAACCCATTGTAAAATATTTTTATAAAATTGTTTCTCCATCATGGTTACACATTATCTAGAAGATATCCATAGCACTATGCATCCATAAAATAAATATTTCATCTTTGTGATTTATCCTAATGATGTTAAAGTATTTTGGTTTCTCAACCCTACCATATGTGACTTGTTCGTTGAAATCAAAATTTTCTCTGAGGAGAGATATTTAGCTTATACTATTAACACTTCTCCATCTACTTTCACATTTGATTCACTTAATATTGATCATATCAATTCTAAGGATTAAAATCCACCTAAGAAAATTTATAATGATTAGTATTCTTCTTCATTCACTTTAGCTTATGATAGTGATGATGATATCCCACCTCTTTCTAATAGTCATTATTCAAAGGTTGAGGAATCTCCTCTTACTTCTCTAAATTTCAATCCACTTTAGGCTATAAAGACTCTATATTCTATACACTATTAACATGTTGACATCAATTGAATAGAAGATTCAAATACACTTGGTGAAAATATGAAGAGTAGTTTGAGGGTAAGAAAAATGATGAGGATTTGAAGGTGTATGAGCTCTACTAGGTTTTTCTTGTGTATGTGGTCATTCTTGGCCCCTCTTGCATCATACTGCGCTTACCATGCAGGAATTTCCTCTTTTCTTGTGTGTACGACCACATTTACTATGGTTTTTTTGTTTTAATATGGCTTCAACTGACTCTAACACAGTAGCTCATGTTGGTGTTGGCAATTCAATGGATCTATTCAATGGCTCCTCCTCCAAACAAAAAACCCTAGAAATTTGTTCTGAAAGTCTTTCATGAGGTAAGTCTTTTGACTCCCCAGCTGATGTGGTTTTACCTTTTCTTGATTTTCATTATGCTTGTTAATGGCTTGAGAAACACACCCTTGTTGGTTATTTTGTTGGGAGGACTCCCCTAAAAGTGTGCTTAAGGAATGGGTCAACAAGGGTTGGGTCCCTCATGGGGTCTACCTTGATATGGTCCAAATCTTAACCAAGGGTTTTTTCTTGTTATGCTTTGTGGAGGTCAATAATTTCCAAGCAATCCTAGCGCATGGTCCTAGTATGTTAGGTCTTCTTTGTTGGTTTTCTAGGTGTGGACCTAAGACTTCGCTATCTCGGGTGACACCAAGTTGCGGGTCTTAGTCTGGATTGAATTTCTAGGTTTACCTTTTCCTTGTGTTCCTTTTTTTAATCATATTGCATCCTCTCTGAGAAGGGTCATTTATATTGAGCCAGATAGGTTTTTCCAAGCTTGACCCCAAAAATGGGTCTATGTTGAAGTGGACCTTTCACAAGATTTGAAGGACTCCATTAACATTCAAATTGGAGATCGTAGGCATACCATGAAGGTCACTTATTTTAATCTTCCTAACACATGTTATAGGTGTCATTTCATAGACCACAAGATCAAGCACTGCCCTTTGGCAGTACCTCATAATCATCCACCATGAGAATCTAAAAAGCCTCATTAGGCGGATAATTTTGTTGCCAAATTTGATGAAAAATGGACCACAGTTATGAACTGGAAAAATAAGTCCAGTGGCTTTGGGTCAACTTCCAAAGCCCTTGAGCCAGCCAAGAATGTTTCAAACTCTTCAACAAAGGGGAAAGAGGCTTTGGTCGGGGCTGAATGTTCCAGTACGGCCTAGGCCGAAGAATACACCTCAGCCTACTGTCGCTATGATAGTGTAGCCGAACGTTTCTCCTCTCTTTTCAGGAGCTTAAATGTGGTCTCGTAGTCCTTCCCTGCCATTGGAAGAAAGTGAATATATGCAAGATAAATGGATATTTTCTTCTCCTCCTATTCAAATTGGGTCAGTTCTTCTAGAGTTTTTGCAAAATCGCTTCTCTACTCTAAATGAAGAGGACTTGGACTCCGAGAATATGGAGGAGTTTCATTCATGAATTTCCTCATGGAATGTTCATAGTCTGAAAAACCTCTCTAGAAAGTATTATGTTAAGGATACTTTGCAGAAATATTCTGGTATTGAAGTGCTTTGTCTCCAAAAAGTTAAAATTTCAAGTTTTTTTGCTCGCATCGGCTTGTCACTCTATTTGGCCAGCCACTCACATGTTTTGTACTGATCATGAAGTTGTGTGTGGTGGAGCTATCACCCTTTTTCCCCATAGTGGCACGCTTGCATAGTCGACCACGGATCTGACCCCACACATCTGCTTATCTAGATCCTTCTCAACATTGATAATCACTCCTTTGGGATTATTAATGTTTATGCTTCTAATGATGTTGTGGAATGCTTTGTGCTTTAGCATTGGATTGTTGATTCATTTCTTGTTTCTACTTGGTTATTGTGTGGGGAATTCAATATGGTTGAGATGACCTATCATAAAGATGGAACCTTGACATTCAGATGGGAAACTGGAAAAAGGGAGGCATGGTTCTACATGCATAATAAATTATGGCTCTTTGATCCCAATATTGGTTGCCTCCATTCTCATTCCCTCTAGCACACTTGGTGTAATGACAAGGTCGGATCTACCAAGATATTTAAATGACTTAATCATGCTATGATCTCAGCTCAATATTTTTTCTCTTTTGACAACTCTTCACTCCCAATTAAGTCGTTAGTGTATGTGACTTTGTCAAATCATTTTCCCATTTCTTTTCACATTGAATGAGACAAGACAACCTCAGGCTTACAAAACACAGTTCTTTTTTAACATGTCTCTACTTTTTCATCAACCCACATTGGCCCACATTCATAGGGTCTGGAATTTGGAATGCAAGCCAGCTCATCATGCAGGCTAGATTAATTGGTGGAATGATGCTATCACTCACACGGTAAGATTTATAAGCATTTATGGTGTCAGCTTGCCATTTTTTATTAGCAAGCTTATGAGGCTACCAGAGTTGACCTATGTTCAACTACCAAGGATTTGGTGCCCAGCCCTTTCTCCCCATCATTACAAGTCAAAGTGGTGGAATTAAGACACAACAAGCAAGTTTCAGACAATTATGCTTCCATAGGTGCTCAAATCAAAGACAGGTTGCACTGGTTAAAAATTGGTGACCATTCCTCCAAGGAGTTTTTTTTGGCCCTACATGTTAAACACTCATCTCTAGGAATTAAAAAAATTAAAGATGGAATTCAGGTGCTCTTTGAGCTACCTGACATTATACAGGCCTTTGTTCATCACTATGAGCAAGTTTTCACTGCTTAGGAGTTTATGCCTGAGTGATAGCAAGCCCTCTAGGATTTCCTTGCTATCGTGCCAAATAGGCTATCTTCAGCCCAAAGAGATTTTTGTGACCAATTACTGATAGTTCAAGACCTTAAGGAAGTTGTTCATTCCATGGATGATGAGAAGGTTCTGTGGATTGAAGGTTTCCCTTGTGAATTTTATGAGGCCCTTTGGGACTATGTTGGGCGCGACTTGCATAAAGTTTATCTTGAGGCTTTTCATTCCAAATCCCTAGGTAATTTAATAAACAAAGGAAATATTAAATTCATACCTAAGGCTAGAGATATCGAGGATATCTGCAACTAGCAACCTATCACGCTCCTCAATGTTTCTTACAAAATTATCACCAAAGCTTTGGCTCTGAAGATCGGCCATCTTTTGTCTCAAATTGTGCACCCAAAGAAGACTGGTCTTATCAAGTCCATATTTATCTTGGACAACATCATTGTTGTGTGGGAAGGCATGGAGTGGGCCAAATGCTTGGACCAGAAAGCTATTTTTCTTAAAATAGACTTTGCTAAAGCTTATGACTACATTGAATGGCCTTTTATTTTGGCTATGTTGCGAGCTTTGGGTTTTGAGCTTAATTTCATTCAGGTTGTCAAAATACTCTTCTCTGACACCTCTACTTGTATCACCATTAATGGCCACCAATCTCTTCCCTTTGGGCTTTTCTTCTCTATTTGGTAAGGATGGTTGCTTTCTCCTCTTTATGTGCTTTTTGCTGAAGGATTTGGCTATCTCTTAGCCAACACGATTTCTCAACAGCATGTCAAAGGCATTTTGTTTCCTAACTCTCAGGCTCAACTGGTTAATGCCTAATTTTCTAATGACTCTTTCCTCACTCTTCTGGAGGAGGAGAATACTATCAAGGCAACTCTTGAATGTCTTAACATTTTTTGTATTGTATCTAGTTCCACCATTCAGTGGCACAAAACTTTGTGTTGTAGATAGTCTATATTGCCCACTCCTCACTGGCTTTAGCAATACATTTGGAAATGGATTGGGCCAAGAGAAATATTTTAGTTCCTGGGCATTCCCTTTGCCTTCCAAGCCTCTCTGACTGAGCTATGGAAATCTATTCTCTCCATAATTGAGCAAAAGCTCACATATTGGATTACCAAGCCTCTCTAGCAAGGAAATTCTAGGTTTGCTCCAAGATTTTAGCTGCCACACATGTTTACTACTCCTCTTGTTGGGCCGCTTCAAAAGCTTCCTATGGAAAACTTGAAAATTTGCTTCGAGAATTTATTTGGGCCTCTGTAGAGACCCACAAAGGGTTTCACCATGTTGCCTAAGAATTTTATTGGCTTCCCAGAGACTCTAAAGGACTTGGGTTGCTCTCCACTCAATGACAAGGGACTTCCTTGTGTGTGAAATGGATAATTTGTGCTCTTACTGGAGATGAATCCTAGAAGATTCTTCTTAGGAATTGCATTTAGTTTGGTTTTCCTGTTCACATACCCACCTAGAAGGGGATTAGCTTTCAAACCCTTCTGGTCATGAAGGAACCAGTTCAAATTGTGGTAACTTTCATGGCCAAGAGCATTTGGAGAGTTTGGGAGGCAGTTAAACCTTTGCTCCACTACGTCGGCTCTTGTTTCCATGATGGGCTTTCACTCAATCAACAAAATGTTTGGTGGTCACCTCTCTTTGCTAGCAATGGTTAGCCACTAGCTAAGTCACCTTGGCTTAAGGTGCTAAGATTCCATAAGAAAGGTATTCAAACTTTGTAGCAGGTGTTTCACAAACCCACAATGCGCATCATGCCATGGGAATATTTTTGTGCCCTTTACAGGCTTCAAAACCAAGACCATGCTACTTATGATGGTATCGTGAATGCTATTCCTATGAAAATATTTCATAAGGTGGGAATTTGTGGGTCCAAGCCCTAGTGGAAGGACTGGAAGTGGTACCCAGACACCCCTTTCAGGAATTACAAGCCTACGCTTGGTTATAGGTGGCTTTCACCACACTTTACTATGATTGAAATTCTAAACCAGAGGTGGCTTCTTCAATCCCCTACTCATGTATAGTGAAAAATAGTCTTTTCCACTTGGTTTGCAAGTGTTGAGATGAAACTTTCCCACTTTTCTTGGTGTATTCTTTTCCAAGGCTTTCTTATGGGTTTTTGGCTTGTTCACTTGGGAGTCTAGGACCATCGTTTCCCTTTCTATGGGCAAGTTGAGTCTTTTAAGCATCTCTTCTAGTTTTGTTCCAGAGCTCAGTAGTTTTTGAATTGAATTCATGACTTCTTTCGGCCTTTCAGACTAGAACCTTTCTCTTGGCATATGATTCTGCTGGGAGACTTGCCCAAAATTCTAGCTAAATATACCTAGCTTTGGCACACTTTCAGGGTGGAAATCCTCTTCAATATCTGGAAAGATACAAATTACTAGATATTTTCTAACACAAAAAAGTATAAAAATGTTTCTTTGTATTCTAAAGCTATTATTTGCTCTAATATGCTCTTATAGATTCAAGTTTAGGCCAACAAGGTTGCACTTGAGGTGGCTCACCTTCAAGTGCTTTTGGATCATTGGGGCAATGTCCCATGTACTGTTGCTTGGGTGCCTACTTCACCCACTTCCTCTCATGGTCGGTTGCCCTCTTGGGGCCGGCAGCAGAGTGGATTTGCTCACCCCCACTCTCATCCTCCTCTTTGGCATGGTTCCCACCCTCCTTGAAGGACTCATTCTCCTCCTCTACGGGTTGGCCAGGTTTGGCCCTCTAGAGGAGCTATGGGGAGCAATGGTGGTGGTTTTGGGTGGCCCTCTAATGAAACTCCTACTAATAGCTCTAGTTGGCCATAGTCTAGAAAAAAAATTTGACATTTGGCACTTGCAATCTCACCCCAATGCGAGGATAACAGTAAAGAAAGAGAAAGGAAAAGATGTTGATGATGGTTGGGGTCCTCCTCCTGATGTCACTCCAGACCCTGCTGATGTATGGGGGAAGCACATGGATGAAAGATACCCTCCTGGCTCTATTAGCACTACTCTATTCACTTGATGGCCATTTTATTTTATAATTTTAATGTTTATTGATTTCTGGGATAGGCCCATGTGACTCCAGTTTTTTGGTTTTCTGGGCTTTTCACATGTGACTCTTAGGGTGTACCTTCTTACCATCCACCTTTTTTTTTGTGAATATGTATCCTTATCTTTATTTTTATTAATATAGATAGCTTCCTATTCATCAAAAACCTATGAAGAGTGATAAGAGGAAATATAGCTTCTATATGAAGAATATTTAAAATTGGCTCTATCTTAATTTGATAAAGAGAAGGTTCAAGAATCTGTGAACTATTGGATATTTCTTTTAAATTAATAAATAAAATAATCTATAATGTTTTAGTATTCTAGGGACTCAAAAAATTTATTAAATTGAAAGGAAACATGAAAAAGTGGTGTAAATAATAGGGGTGGGACATATATCATAGAAGGGATGGTGTCCACTGGGTTTCTTCAAAATTTTGGTGGCTAGCATATTTAAGAGGATGTTGGCATGGTTATTGTAAATTAAAACCTTTAAAAGGGGAAATATGGTGAGAAAATAATTTCATCCCACTATGACATCAACATCTTAAGGAATAATAACCCAAATTTTTATATAAATGAAGATGACTTGTGGTAACTTTATTTTATAGAGTCACCACAAGGGAAAAAATGGTTATGATTCTAATCAAAATTAGGTGTTACTAATAAAAAGAAGAGGTTTTTGGGTGAACGAAGTCTCTATAATTGATGAACCATGACAATCATGGCTCAAGTAGTAAGTCATATAGATCATAAGTAATAATATAAGACTTAAAGAAGGGGATCCTATGGATCTAGAAGGGATCAAAAAATTAAATAAATATATTGGAAAAGACTCAAGGAATCCATCTATGTTATTATGGATTAATTAAAAGGATTCCATATAGAAAAAGAAGAAAACATATGATATTTAGGACTTTGTTAATAGAGAATCAAATGTAAGGTAGTCAACATTTGTAGGAATTTATGTCCATAAAGTATTAAAGCAACTAAAAAAACAAAAATATAAGAGAATAAACGAGAAAAAAATCATGTTAATCCTTTGAGGAGAGAAAAGATAAAAAGAAAATCAATGGAATTCCAATATATAAACAAAAACTCTAAAATACCAAGAACTAGAAAATAAGAACCAACAAAACAAGAGTTACAAAGATTTATCCTAGGAAAATTATTTTAAGAGAAACAAATACTCTAATGTACATAAGAAATATTTTATTCAAAAATAAAAATAGTTATAATATATTCTTAGGGTAAAACTACAAGAGACTTTATAGCCATGGGTATAGTAAATTATTATAAACATTCAAAATGAAATGATTCATTTCTTCATCTGAAACCCCCAATTTATAGACTTTAAAAGGTACCAAAAACTATGGTAAGAATTATCACAATCAAATACAACAAAGTGGACTCAAAAAAAATTGTAACTCCTCTATGTACAAGAATCTTTGTCAGATCAACCACTCACATTTGCATATGTAAATCACAAGAACTTTCCCATGATTCACATGAAAATTCATATTAGAAGATGCTCTTACAAGTCCACTATTTATCTTTGTTCAATGTATCATTAACATAATATTTTCAAGTCCTTAGAGAATAATAAAATAATTTAATATTCCCCCCACATATCAACATCCCATTTTTCCTAGTTCATGAAATTTAGAGATGCATAAATATTTAACTCTTAATAAATAAATAATTTGCATTAGGCCTTAGGATATGTAGGATGAATAGTCCTAACATTCTCCCACTTGATATTCACATTTAAAAATTATAATGGTTTACAACAAAATAAAATAACCACTAGGGAAAAATTCTTATACCCACATTGCATATTAGTGAACTCTACCATTATACTAGAACTTTTATTGTAACATAAATTACAATCATATCCTTTTATAAAATAAAATATAAATACAAACTCTAAATCAAAATAACAACAACCAAGCTCGAGTAACTATCAAGTACTTTTATAAATAGCTAGACCAATTACCAAAAGTAGTTGTGCACTAGTGTAGTCATGTTTATATTGAACACACCCAAATACTAAGAGGAGGGGTGAATCAGTCTACTCAAAAACATAAGCCCTTTCATACCTTGAAACTTTTAACACAATACAACCTTCTTATCTTAATTAAAACCCTTAACCAAATATAGCAATTCAAACCCTCAATATGATCAACAACCCTCAACAATGAAAGATATAAAAAATCTACAAGTCTAATCATATCAGTATCAAGAAAGATAAATCAAAGAACACACATGCATTGGAGAACACCAAATTTATGTGGAAAACCAAATGAGGGAAAACCACAGTGAGAGTTAACTCACAATATAAATGATCACTGCCAAAAATACTTGCAAGAAGGCTCACTTCCTTAGAGAAAGATACAAAAGGACTTGTAGCACTAAAGCACAAACCAACTCCAGGAGCAAGATATAGAGGACCTAATGAGAGTCACTATCTTAGAACAAGATACAAAGAGTTTATAAGAGATTGCAATATTTTTCAACAATTCACTCTACTGGTTGAGGCATTAAAGAACAATTTATCTTTCCTTTCACACAATTTAGCGCTATCTGATGAAGAAGGAAAACACACTCTTTCAAATTTATACAAAATTTAGATTACAGGACTCAATGAATGATTAATTCCCAATTCGACAATTACTTGTGTCAAATTGAATCGACTTACAATTGCACAATTTTTAACCAAATACTCAGATTTGAAAACAAAACCAATAACTATTATTTATTCAAGATTTCATGAAGGTTACATTACAAAACTTTTACTACTCCACAGCCCTCAATCCTTTAACTCTTTGTCTTCCTCTACTCATCTGAAACACCACACCCTCTAGTTCTCTTCTTTTCCCTTTCACCTCAGGCTTAGCTCCATTAATCTTTCATCACTGAAAATCTAGCCTCTCTTTTCCATAAGCTTCCTATCCACAAACCTCTATGCATTCTAATCCACACCTTCGACTCCCATAGAGATTTCATTTCCACTTTAATATTTCCATCCCATTTGATCTGTCATCGATCTTTCATAGTCTTCTTTGCATTTTAGCTTCCACCTCTATTGTATCAACTCATACATCAATTGTCTCCTTTTGTTTGGTACACCCTATCTTCTTTCGAATCTGCATATCTATTTTCTTCTAAACATCGATTCTACTTTAATGTCTCCAATCCAAGACAAAATGAATGAGCACATACCTCCTTTAGCATCGACCATGGCCACTTGAACAACCCTCTAAGTAATAGTAATCTTTGCAGGTCTCTTTAACCATTCAATCTCTCAAGGCACATGCTTGACTCAATTTTTTTCCCTCCTTCATCCGTACCTCTTCCCATGTAGCATCACTTCCCTTCATTTCTTCTTTGCACCCTTCTTCTAGCTTAACTATTATTGCTCTTGTCTGTGCTAATATAGAGGGTGGTGAATTACATGCCTCATAATTCCTTGTTACACCCCCTCCTTTCAGCCTCTTCCACTGTCACTGCTTGCAATTGCTTATACCAAGTTTTAAATAAAGCTTCCATACTCAAGCTAGAATATGAGGTGTCTTCACAACTAGTAGATGAATCGAACCAACTCAGTAAGGTTAATCCCTTTAAAATTCTTTCTGTACTTTTGGGTATTCAAACATTTTATTAAAACTCATACTTTGTAAAGAAATGAATTCATGTATTTTCCACCAGAGAACTTTAAAACTTTGCAAAATTATTAGCATAAGTAGTAAAACTATTAATTTTCCAAAACCATCAACAATTTGGTTTCAAAACTTTCACTATCAAATTCAAAATATAATCTAAATTCTACCTGTAAGAATGTTCTCCATGAAACCTTACTGAAACTTCAAAAAAACATTTTTTTTGGGTGATACAGGATTGCACATGGACTCAAATGCTCTTGCATCAGACACACAGGGTAAGAAAATTTGTGAGCATGGGCTCACAAAGATAGATTCGGGTGATAGAACCACCCTTCAAGATTGCACACAACCTCTAGCGAACTCTGTCACTGACAGCCTAACCTCCTCCACCAATTAGCCTGACCTCCTTTTCCAAATACTTCCTCTCCACTCTACAAGTGACCTCTCACATTCCTCTTCTAGTCGCCTCTTGGCTATACATTAAAAGTCACAACCTATAGGTTCATATGCACTATCTAACAACTATGTCTTTTTTTTCTTCACCTTAATCCAACCATTTCATTTCTCTCTTGACTTCTCTACAACTCTACCCTTGCAACCTCCATGTTGCAATGCACCTCAATTCTCGCAAAGATTCCACTTCATTTTTTGTAATCTTCCATCACATACCACTTTCCTCTACACTTTCTTCTCTCAACCATTTGAGACTCCACTCACCTACAATGATGCTTTAAAGCTTCTCACTCGCGCTTCCATTTTTGCCCCTTCCAACCCTTAATTGACAGAACTCTCTACATCTACAATGGTACTTTTGGACTTCACTCACACTTCTACTATCAACAGGTTTCGTCAGAAGCTACCTCATGTTCAGTGATCTACTTGTTCCCCCGAAACCTTTTCTCACTTCCTTCATCCACACACTCAAGACTGCCTGCTTTGATATCACTTGATGAAGAAGAAAAACACACTCTTTCAAATTTTACCCAAATTCAAATTACAATACTCAATGAATGATTGATTCCCAATTTGACAATTACTTGTGTCAAATTGAATCAACTTACAATTGCACAATTTTGAACCAAATACTCATATTTGTAAACAAAACCAATAACTATTATTTATTCAAGATTTCATGAAGGTTACATTACAAAAATCATCTACTCCATAGCCCTCGATCCTTCAACTCTTTGTCTTCCTCTGCTCGTCTGGAACACCACACCCTTTGGTTCTCTTCTTTTCTCATTCACCTCAGGCTTAGACCCATTAATATTTCATCACTTAAAATATAGCCTCTTTTTTTCATAAACTTCATGTCCACAAACCTCTACACATTCTAATACACACCTTCAACTCCCATAAGTATTTCATTTCCACTTTAATATTTCCATCCTATTTGATCTGTCATTGATCTTTCACAGTCTTCTTTGCATTTTAGCCACCACCTCTATTATATTGACTCATACATCAATTGTCTCCTTCAGTTTGGCACACCATGTCTTCTTTCCAGTCTGCATATCTCTTTGTTGCTAAAAATCAATTCTACTTTAATGTCTCCAAGCCAAGACAAAAATAATGAACACATACCTCCTTTAACATCGACCACAATCACTTGAGCAACCCTCAAAGAAATAGTAATCTTTTTGGGTCTCTTTAACCATTTGGTTTCTCAAGGCACAAGCTTGGCTCAAGTTTTTTCCCTCCTTCATCTGTACCTCTTCTCTTGTAGTACCACTTCCCTTCATTTCTTCTTCATTCCCTTCTTCTATCTTAACTATTATTTGTTTGTGCTATGGAATTTTCCATTATTCTTGCTATGGTCTACACTAATATGGAGGGTGTTGAATTACATGCCTTAGAATTCTTTGTTACACCCCCTCCTTTTTGCCTTTTCCACCGCCACCACTTGCATTTTCTTATACCAAGTTTTAAATAAAAGCTTCCATACTCAAGCTAGAAGATGAGGCATCTTCATAGCTAGTAGATGAATCAACCCAACTCAATAAAGGTAATCCCTTTTAAATTCTTTGTAGACTTCTGGGTATTCAAACATTTGATTAAAACTCATACTTTGTAAGGAAATGAATTCATGTCTTTTCCACCAAAGCACTTTAAAACTTTGCAAAATTATTAGCACAAGTAGCAAAACTATTAATTTTCCAAAACCGTCAACAATTTGATTTCAAAACTTCCACTATCAAATTCAAAATATAATCTAAATTCTACCTGTAAGAATGTTCTCCATGAAACCTCACCAAAACTTCAAAACAACATTTTTTTTTGGGTGATACAAGATAGTGCATGGACCCAGATGCTCCTACATCACCATATCTAGTGTCTATTCAATAAAATTTGCATACACTTCTTTGAACTTGTACACTTCTCCATCTTGTAGCATCTAAAATTATCTCGCATTTATATCCACTGTAACTCTTCAAAACTTCAATTAGTCATCCAAGAAGAACATAAACAATGAATTCAACAAGTCAGCAGCCAAAACATAATGTGGTCCTATCCCAAAGATAAATAGGACCAAAAAAATTATTGAAACTTCCAATGTAATCTAAAATAATTCACATGCTAGTGCACATCAATCTAGGTCAGCATCAATGGAAACATTAATTTATGAAACTTTGAAGTGCATAACCAGTCGGCCCAAAAACATACTTCCATTTGAATTTACTTGGTTTCATCCTAGACAAGATAGTTCAAGACCCAAATATAATTTAACACATCTTCAATTGTTGGCGCAGTCCCCAAAACACATGGTGCAAGCAAAAGAACAACCCATGCCATCTAGATATCCACAAATAACCCAAAAATCCAACACCTGACATTATGTAGCATTAAGGTGGCCAAATAGTAATTTATGTATCACATGGGAATGTTCCCTGAACATCCAAAAACACTTTCATACAATTATTTCATACTTTCATGCCATCAACAACCACCATAGATCAAACAGGAACATAAAACTACATCTAAAAAACACAAAATGCTTAATCATGAAATATAGCATTAACATATCAGCTTATGGCCCAATTCAACACATGTGATTAGAACTAAGACACAACACAAAGATTGAAATTGCATTCACCAAGTCATAGGAGGAGAGACATCAATGCGAAGAAATGTGGAGCATTTTTTGGACCATTTTAAACAACTAACAACACTACCAATATTTTGCAATTCTTAAAAATCTCCTTGGAAACACAAGTGACCTAAAAGATAGGAGTGCAATGTCCACAAAGCACTAAAATTTAATCCCGAAACATAGGAAAAAAATTCAATGGTGGAGGAATTTGAAGCATTCTCCTAAACAAACTTCAATGCAGCTTTCTAAACCAGAAACAATTAAGCACCTTACGAAGGCTAGATCTTTCTCTCAGTAGCACATGCTTCATCAAGAACAATAGGAGAGAATATAAGATATACTATAGACCTTCAAAAACATCTCTCCACTGTTATTCATGCTTCTAATCCTCATCTTAATATATTATTATAAAATCAACTCTACTGTCAGCAATAATGCATAATACAACTTTTTCTAACGTGAAATAGACATGACATCCAATCATCAACTTCAACAACTCTTCTCAAATAAGGCATGATATTCAAACATGAACTTAAGAAATTATTCTTAGACAAGGCATGACATCAAACCATGAAATTCAATAACTCTTCTTAGATAAGGCATGACATCCAACCATGAACTTCAACAACTCTTCTTTAGATGAGGCATGGAATTAATAAAAACCAACAATCAGTGTTGACATCAATGACAAACAACTAACAATTAGTATTGACATCAATGACAACAAATACCAACAATCTCCCCCTTTTTCCTTGGTGGCAACACACCTTCTCACTCTCCCCTTTTGACATCAAGGACAAAGGGCCATATACTCCTACACAAAGAAGTGTGGAATTATATGACTTTAGGAACAAAGGGATTTAATGATCATCAATTGACATACCGGCACATTCTCCCCTTTTTAATAGTAACTCTTCTTATTATGCACAACAACTGCACATATTCTTTAGGAATCCCCTTTCTACCAACTACCCCTAAGAGGTAGCACTCATTATTCTAGGACAAAAGGATGTGACATGAATTTCTCCCCTGGAAAGATGCACCATCTATGCATCTAGTTAGAATAAGGAGGGGCAATGACCCCTAACTTCTGTCAGAGATAGAAAAAAGTATAGTTTGATAGTAAATTTTTGAATATATCTGCAATTTGATCCTTTGTAGGCATATACTCCATTCTAACTTCATGATCTACAACCTTCTTTCTCAGAAATTGATACCGGATAGAGATGTGTTTAGTCCTTGAATGCATTATGAATTCTTGGAAATATTGATTAGATTAGTATTATCATATAATATAGGAATAGGTTCATCATAAATCACATTTACCTCCTTAAAATTCTACTTCATCCAAAGCACCTGAGTGCAACAAGATGCTACAACAATATATTCAACCTCTAATGTGGATAAGGACACTGAGTCCTACTTTTTATTGAACCAAGAGACCAATTTGTATCCCAAAATGAATGCACTTCCACTTGTAATTCTCTAGTCATACACACAACCTACTCAATCAACATTAGTATGGGCACTACGAGAAAAATTATCATCCTTTTTATACCATAGGCCACAATTCAGAGATCCCTTCAAATATCTAAATATTCTTTTTACAAATTTCTCATGAGATAACTGAGGATTATCTTGAAATTTGGAAATCAACCATACAAAATATATTTTATCAACCCTAAGGCATGCAAAATTTCCACATAGACTTATATACCTTGATCACACACAAATATACTCAAGTACCCAAACATTTGTTCTATACAATAGATAGGCATTCAAAACAATCTGTAGCACACTATAATTTGAAATATGTGCTTATGAACCTCTAAATTTCTTGATATAATAAAGTAGCATGCATTGAATAATCCTAAACATGACCACAAGCCTATATGAACAAGACATTCTTTTTGAAGGAATGAAAAGAATTCCAACAAGCCTTCAAGCTTACTCTATTTTGTCAGAGCATAGACAAAACATTTGTTACTTACTGCTTTTACTATAGGTGTAAAGATATGACAACTTGGATATAGCACTTTCACATCTTTATTATCTCATCTTCTTAACGACAAGATCAAATCTTGCACTATGGAGGAAAGTAGACCAAAATATATCATGATTCAATATTAGAATATATATAGTCAATGCCTTGGAAAACTTCTAAAACTTGTCTTTCTGAACCTTATTTTTATGTGTGGTACACCAGATTGGATTGATACTAATCAAAATATGTGTACCAACCTTGGCACACCTTCTTCTTGCATTAGAACCTTTAATAAAGGTTCATTTATACACAACAGATCCACAGACCAATTGATCTAATCTAAATCTTCTTTCATACTGAAGACTTCAGCACCTTTTTCCTTTTCAGGGGGCTAAAATATTCTACAAGTCAAATCTCCCCTAAGATAATGCTTTATCTTAGTTTTTCTTAAAATCTTGTGTAGAGAGCACAAGTGAAGAATCTCCCTTCTCATTTCCTTACATAATTTTTCATTTCCCTTCTTTTTTTATTGAGTGTTTCATCCCTTTTCTTATTTGGAATAGGTGGCTTCACAAAACCACTACTAAAATGGTTTTCCTTGCGTCCCATCTTATTGAATTTGTAGAACACAATGTTGTTCTCTAGAACAAATTTGTTCCTCTTTACCTTAGATTTGCACTCATCAGCCTTGTGACCATAGTTGTTACAAGCATAGTAGTATCCATGAAATAAGATAGTGTTATCAATTCTTCTTTGTCCAATTCTACAATTAGAAAACTTACACCCAAATTTATTACAACAAAACAATAACCTTGAAAGGATTGATTGAACCTGATAGGAGCAAGCTATCTTGCAAATGGAGGACTTCCAAATCCCTTTTCTTGCAATCAGAATTGGATCCACCTTCTTTCTTTCCATTTATCCAATTATCATATTTGCTAGCATCAAAAAAGTTCTTGGGCTCAATTTCTAACAACAAACACAAATTTACTTGCTTACTGGTTCTTGCGAATTTTCTCCTGATTAGCACACCTTCATCTTTGTCTCCAATGATCTAATTTGTAGAATTATTCTTCATACTTTACTAAAGTCTTGAGACTCTTCAATGGTTTTGGTTCCCTCTCCTCTTTCTCTTCTACTTCTACTTCTTCTTCTTCTTCAATCTAGGGATGTATATTAGACCTAGAAATCTCTGGTTCTTATGAGATCTAAAACATGTCTTCATCTACTTTAAAATTTGTGCTTTCAATCATCTTTACTAATCTCTTTTTGTAGCATATATATTCCTTTCTCCTGGTTGAGTAACCAAATTCATATCACAATTTACCATTATGTTGAAGACTTGAGCATCTCATGTGTTTCAGGGGTTTGAAAAGATCTACAATTGCAACTCCCCCTAAGTCAATACTCCCTCTTTAGATACTAGAGGACTCATTTGAGCCATGTTGAGGTACAGATTCATTCTTCACTTCACTTTCTTCCTTCTTCTACCAAAAATTTTCCATCTCCTTCTTTTGAGGAGAAAAAGATCTTACACTCTTTCCCTTGCAAAAACTTGCAATGTGTCCTAGTTTATTGCAATTTTAGTAGATGATACTATCTTGTAGAGAAAAATTTCTTCTTCTTACATTATATCTGCAATCAACTGCCCTATGACCGAACTTATTGCATTTGTAGCGGTAAACGTAGAAGGATTGAGAGGTCATGGAATTCCTTATCATTTTACTTTTTTATTCATTAGTCCTATGACCAAATTTATTGAAAGAATAGCACTAACCATGAAATGATTGAGTGTTCATAACATTATACTTTGAAGGCCTAAAATATTTTTGATTTGTCTTACTTCTACATTCAACTACCTTATGAAAAAACTTATTACAAGCAAGAAAAATACCATTGAACTTGGTATGAGTAGTTTGTTTAGGATCAGGCTTCTTGAAGTTATTTTTTCTTTGTACATGAATGAATCCTCCTTCCTTTATATTGTTATGATTTATTTTTACATCTCTAGAGGATTTCTCCTTATGATTTTTAGTGCAGGAATTCTCCTCCCTTGTTTCATACTGTCCTTTTGCTTTGAAGTTATCATACAAATTTGCAAATGCATTGATCATGGGAATTTTCCCTTTTCAAAACTAAGTCTATATTTCTCTTTTGAGGGTTTTTTAGATTTAATTAACTCATCAAGAACTTCAAAGCCTCCTCTCAGTTTTAGACCTTTGTCAATTTTCTCTTTTTTTCTTTTTCAAGTTCTTTTCTCAAGGATACAATCTCTTCTTCAAGATTTAAACATTTGACAATTTTTTCATTGAGCTTAGTATTTAGGTAATCGTCAATCCTCTTTCCTTCTTCAAGTTTGACTTTTAAATTTGAGATCAAATCTTTATATTCTTTGGATTTCATTTCGCATACACTTCCTCCTTCCATTTGATCTTTTAGTCTGCCAATTTTTTCTTTTGATTCTTTAGCTTTTGCCTTCATTTTGTCAATTATCTCTTTTGAATTTTATAGTATGTACTCATATTTTATATTTTGCAATAATGCTTCATTGAGATCTTCAATAGCGTACTGGGGTTCTCCTTCAGAATCAACTTAACAATCATGCAGATTGATGTCCCAACCCTCAAGTTCCATCAACTCTAAATCAAATTATGGGATGAACATATCATTGATCATTACTACAACCCCCATGTGTTCAATAGCAAGATCAAACTTAGTTGTTAAGCTTCTCAAGGCACTTGGTGCTAATACCAATTTTTGAACACACCCAAAGACTAAGAGGTGGGGTGAATCAATCTACTCAAAAAATTAAGCCCTTCCGGGCCTTGAAACTTTTAGCATAATAAAACCTTCTTATCTTAACTAAAACCCTTAACAAGATATAGTAGTTCAAATCCTTAGTATGATCAAAAAACCTTGGAAATGAAAGAAATAGCAGTTGTACTTTTAATCAAATCAGTTACAAGAAAGATAAATCAAAGAACACACATGTATAGGAGAACACTAGATTTATGTGGAAAACCCAATGAGGGAAAAACCACAGTGAGAGTTAACTCACAATATAAAGTATCACTACCAAAAATACTTGCAAGAAGGATCATTTCCTTAGAGAAAGATACAAAAGGACTTACAACATTGAATCACCAACCAAATCTAGGAGAAACATACAAAGAACCTAATGAGATTCACTATCTGAGAGCAAGATACAAATATTTTATAAGAGATTACAATATTTTTCAACAATTCAATCTATTGACTGAGGAATTAAAGAAAAATCTATCTTTCCTTTCTTGCACTTTAGCACAGTCTCTATTGGATATTCAATATAATTCACACACAGACTTAATCACACTTGTACACTTCTCCATCTTGTTGCATCTAAAATTATCTTGCATTGATATCCATTGCAACTCTTCAGAACTTCAATTAGGTCAGCCAAGAAGAACATAAATGATGAATTCAACAAGTTGGCCACCAAAACATAATGTGGTCCTATCCAAAGATAGAGAGGAGCAAAAAAAAATTATTGCAACTTCCAATGTGATCCAAAATAATTCACACATTGGCACACATCAATCTAGGTTGGCATTGAAGGAAACATGTAGATGAAACTTTGAAGCACATAACTAGTTGACCTAGAAACATACTTCTAATTGAATTTAATTGATGTAGTGGAAAATAGGATAGGTCGAGACTCAAATCTAACTTAACACATCTTTAATTGCTAGTGTAGACCCCCAAACACATGGCACAAGCAAAAGAATAGACCATGTCAGCAAGACATCCACAAATAACCTAGAAATCCAACACAATACACAATGCAACACCAAGGCAACCAAATAGCAACATGTGGATCACATGAGTATGTTCCTTGAACATCCAACAACACTTTAATACACTTATTTCATATTGTCATGCCATAAATAGCCACCATAGATCAAACTAGAATAGAACCCAAAGATGTGGAATGCTTAATCATGAGATATAACATTAACATATCATCTTGCAGACCACTTCAACACATGAAATTGGAACTGAGACAAAACATAGACATTGAGAGCATATTCACCAAGTCAAAGGAGCAAAGACATCAATGCGGAGAAATGCGGATTATTTCCCAGACCAATCTAGACAACCAACAACATTGCCAACCTTCTATAATTCACAAAAATCTCCTCAGCAACACAAGTGACCTGAAAATATAGGATTGTAATGTCCATAGAGCACGAACATTGAATTCCAAACTGTAGAGCCAAAACTTCAACAGTGCAGGAATGCAGAGTATTCTCCTAGATAGACTTCAATGCAGCTTTCTAAACTAGAAACACTTAAGAACCTTGCAGAGGTTAGATCTTTCTTTCAATAACACATGCTTCATCAGGAACAATCGGAAATATTATAAGACATACTATAGGCCTTTAACAATATCTCTCCACTGTCAATCATGCTTCTAATCGTCATCTTAATATATTATTATAAAATAAACATTGTTGTTAGCAATAATGCACAATACAACTTTCTTTGACATGAAACGAGACATGCCATCCAATCATGAAATTCAACAACTCTTCTTATATAAGGCATGACATTCAACCATGACTGAAAGAATGTTATTATGTAAATACTATGCAAAATAAATATAACATATATGCAATTTTTGTTGAATTTTCAAATTAAAATGAATGCAAAATGCAAATTTACACCTAAAATGCAATGCAACTTTATGCCAAATTTAGAAACTCTAAATGCAATGAATTAGTGAAAATCCTAGATCTAGGCTTTGAATGCACTCCAAATCAGAAATTAGAATGTTCAAATACTCAAGTTCACCAAAATGAAACTATGTGTAAGTGAAATTCCTACTCTAAATATGCAAAACAAGATCAAATGTAAAAGGAAAAATACTAACAAACACTCAAAGATAAGCCTAACTTAAATTCAAACAAAATATAAAGAAATGATACTTTTTACCTTGCTTGAATTGATGAGTTGGTTGGCACTTTTTTGATGCTTGATTGTGTGCTCCTTTTTTGGAAAAATGGCATGCAAATGTGCTCAAAATGAAGCTAATGGGATGGAGATTGAAATAATGGATATGGGTAGTTAGATAGATGCAAGATGGTGACTCTAATGGCTGCAACAATAGTAGATAGTATGAGAATGCTAAAGCTGGCTTGAATGCTCGATGGATTGAGTGATTGTCAAATGAGGGAAATTCCACTTCTTTCAGGGGAAATACCTCTAAAATAATGGATGGCTAAGATGCATCCAAGGTGGATGAGATCAAGGGCTAGGGTGAGTTGAGAACTCACAAGCCATCTCATGTTGACAGGTGTCAAACGAGGTGGACAAGAGGAGATAAAGTGGAGGTGAGGTGGAGGTAACATGATGTACCTTGAGAATGGACAAGATCTCCTAATAAAGGTCTTTTTCCACATGTACTTTGAGAGGACATGTGAGGAATTAAAAATTCGTCACAAATCCTCATGGAGATGGGAGAAGGAATTAAAAATTCCTTAAAATGTGTGGAGTGAATAAATGTGAATTTTAAATTCACATGGGAAGGGGTGTAACTTCTCCAAAATGAGAAAGTATTTATGAAGGTTGACTAAGGGTGCATGCCATAAATGGCATTAGGTGAGGTTAGGGAATAATCCTTGATTAAGGTTGTGCAAATGTGGGATTAGGCAGCCTAATGAAGGATTAGGGGCAAGTGGGAGATTATGGAGGATGTGAACCTAATGATGATTAGGGATGTGCACACCCTAATCATAGATTAATTAGATTAATCTAGATTAAAGAGGATTATGGAGGATGTTGACATGAGGAGAGGGAAAAAGATGAATTAAAAATTGATTTAATTCATTTGGGCTAATGACTAAATTAAATAAATTGGTCTATTTATTTAATTTAGAGATGAATAGGGTAAGGTATTTAATTGATTAATCAAATGCATTAGGATACATTAGTCTAAGGTGAAATATTAATTAAATAATAAAATATCTAATTAATGTGGCTTAGTTAGGGATGCCAGATAGAGGAATGCAAGGGTGAATTTGACCATATGGTGGCAGTCAAATTCAAGTGTCTACATTTTTCCCCTCTTTGAAATACTATTAGAATAACAGTGTTTCAAAGAAAAAATAAAACATAGATGACTCAAAAGAAGACAAGAATGTTAGATGATGCCCTAGTATCGCGGGAAATTGGATAGGAAGGAAGAATGGAGAAATATGGTAGGGTATACCCCCTCAAGAGGGTATATGGGGAAGTAAAAGGGGCCCCAAGTGACTTCTCGATATGGAGAAACAGAGAGTACCACATGATAAAGTGTGAAAAACCATGAAGAATGGCTTTTGAATGGAGGAAAATGGACAAACAGGGTTCAAATGATAGCCCTTGGAAGAAAAATGGGGAAATGAATTAATAAGGGGTTAATTAAAGGGTAAAAATACCCAAAATAAAAAGACTAAATAGGGTAAAAATTGAAAATTATAAATAGTAAATTTGAAAATTCACTATTCACCTAATTCTCATTTGTACACTTGTCAGCGCGTGATTAAATGAAAGAGAGAGAGAGAGAGTGATGAGGATTTCTCACAGGATGAGTGACATGGAGGGAAATGACAAGTTGATCCACCAAGAAGAGGAGGTACAAGCTTTCTACTATGAGCACACAACAACCCACTAGTTAGGCATTGAATCTCGACTTTGTGATTTGATTTGAATTTTAGCACATGCTTTAATTTTGGGGTGGATAGCTAGGAAAATGTGGTCGCCATGGAAGGGTGTATTTTCCCTTTCGGGCGAGAGAATTTTCCTATCCAGTGAATTGGCAAGGAAAGGGGTAGATGAGCATACCATAGGGGTGGATGCACCAGGAGAGGGGTGATTGTGAAATCACCTTTCTCTGACAAGGGCGAACCTGCATAACGTAGGGGCAGGTGGAAACAAGGATAGATGATTGAAAAATTGCCAAAACTGGAAAAGGGTGAATGTGAATTCATGCAAAAGGGGAATAGGTGGATGAAAATCTTCCCAAAAGGGGAATAGGAAAATTTGAATCTGCCCCTTGGGGAAAAGGGAAAATGCAAAGAACCACTCAGGAAAAAGAAACATAGGGATGAGTGTGCACTCAGAATGCAAGTTCGCCTCTAAGGAAAAGAAGGGTGATTCCATGACCGGACAAGAAAGAGGTGGGTGTGCTTGTGAAAAAGGTGAACCTATGAAAGGAAAACATTGGGTCGAATGTGCATATTGGAGAGGTGAACACGCTAATAAAGGGAATGGGTGAAACTTCCTTACATAGAGGTGAATTGGCCAAACCAGGGTAGGGATGAAAAAGAAATAAAATAGCAATAAAGTGTTAGAAAATATGACAAAATGGTTGGTATGGATGTAGATTTTTTAGACTCTAAGGATGCAGGAGAGGCTCTCAGCCATTGTAGAGGTGACACTAAGGGTGATGACCACACAGGATCATGTAGCATTGGACCAGGCTAGACTACTTCATATGTTGGGATATCCCAACATTAGAGCACACAGACCTCTACTCACATCATTGATGAAGCAATGGAGCTTAGAGACATCTACATTCCATCTCCTGGTAGGGGAGATGATAGTGACCTTAGAGGGCGTGTGGAGGATCCTCAGACTGTCCATCTGAGGACACCTGATTAGCATAGTGTCAAGGTGATCAATGGATAGGAGTGTACAAGAGGTGTTTGGACCAATTGATCTTCCCAATTGAGGGAAGGAGCTGGATATTGGCGTGTTCTTAGGGATTGAGATGATAGTGTTACCTCTATACCTATGCAGACTCATCAGTGATATCCTCCTATTTAACAAGAGTGGATGCTTTTTTAGCCTCAAGATGATTGAGGTGGTCAGACAAATTGTGGAGAGGTGAGAGGGATTTTTTGCATGGGGTGCATGCATATTAGCATAGTTATACCATGTGTAGTGTAGGAAAATGCATACCCTTGCATTTTCACACTTTCTTGGGCCCGTCTTGCTTTATTTATGCTTCTTTATAGCTTAATTGGTCCTATTTTGTGTCCACAAGCCCTATGAAATACATATTTTTTTGTTTAATCCCGACATTCTCCAATGCATAAATGATAATTTAATGACTCCATCAATGTGCTCCTGATTTTTGGGTCAGGACTAAAACACCACCTAGGGTGTCTTTGTCCCCCAAGGCTCTTAGGACCCTAATTTTGTGATATCTAGATTGGGCCCCTTTTTGGTGTCTATGCCCCAAGTTTTTAGGACTTGGTACTAAGACGCCGCCTAGGGTGTCTTAGTCCTCCTTGAGTCATTTTTCAAGATTTAATTTCAAATTATAGCATGATTTTGCCTCCTTTATTTAATAAATTCATATGTCAGATTTCAAGATATTAAGCATAGATAAGTATAAATACAAGGTTCCTTCTCTCATTTTTTCCTAACAAGCATCCTAAGCAATCTATCAAGCATTCAAGCATCCAAGTCCTTTGTGAGAGAATTCAAGAGAAGATTTATCAATCATTTGGAGCCATTTTTAGATTCAAGTATCATATCAAAGAGCTTACATCATGTGTTGTTGTGCTAACACTTGTAATGTAGGGTTTTTATTCAAGCAAGCAATTCAAGTCCATATCTTTCAAGAGTGTTCCTTTGATTCAAGATCCATATCCATTGCAGCCATTGCACATAAGTTTTTTAGACTTTATAAGGGTTTGGTGAGTTGTAGCATTGCATGTTGTTCATTCACCATTTCCTTCATTATTACTATTTCATTTCAAGGTTTAATTACCAACAATGGGTTTGACCAAGGAAAACCCCCATTCACTAACAAACAACAAGTTTTTCCATCTTGCATATTTGTGATTGCAGATCTAGGTTGGAGGCTTGAAGATCACTTAGAGTGAAAAGTTGCAAAAGTTGCAAAGTTGCATTACAAAGTTGTCATCTTCACGGAAACTCACCTATAGGCTTAATCCAGAAGTTTCAGAACCTGAGATCAGAAAGGAAGCAAGTGCATACCTTGGAGATCAAGATCCTATTTAGAGTTTGCATAAATTCAGAGCAAGACTAATATTCCATCTTGGGAATCTTAGTCCTCCTAGGTACATTTTTTAGAGATTCCTTTAGATCTGGTTCTGACATCCGAAGACTCTGTATTTTCCCCAAAAAATAGCAACGGGACTAATACACCATCTTGGGTGTCTTATTCCTCCACAACACTTTTTTGGTAGCTTCTTTACATTTCCAAAATCATCATAGCATCTCCAAAATTCCTAGGTACACATATCATATCTCACTGTTGCATAATTTTCATTATTTTCATCTCATTTAGCTTACATTTCTAGTTTTAGGTAATTTTGCATATCCCATTGTGTTTTCCAACATTCTCTTTTCCAAGCATTTGCTTAGTGGTCAACCCCTTCTAAGAACCTAAAGAATCCCCTTCCTAGGTCCTTCGTAATTAAGAATTGACTCACCTTATGAGGTTATTAGTCAATCCAATTGGGACTCCTAGAACATTAGTGAATGATTGAGTGGAAAAAGAGTTATATCTCTAAGAGTATCCATTATCCTTCTCATCATTTTGGTGAACCCGACTTTTAAGAATTCATTTCTGATTTGGAGTCCATTAAAGTCCTAGATCTAGATTGCATCTTGCATTTGTGAAAGTGCATCTAAGGTATCTTGCATTTTGCATTAGTGAAATAACATTTAGGGTTTCCTATATATGCATTAGTGAAAGTGCATATAGTTTTATTTTTACTTTCTTTCATCATTTCATTTCATTGAAAAACTGAAAAGTGCATTGTTCTTCATCTTCATTATATTTAGAAACATTCTTATTGCATTCAAAAGTGAAAAAATTGCATTCCATATTGTATTCAATTGCTTGTTCCTAATTACTTTTTCTTGCACTTATTTTCACATTTTTCTATTTCTGAGCATCAGTATCTTGCATAGGCAATCTATAAACACTATTGACATTCCATAATTCACTATTTTTCAGCAAAAAAGCTCTGTTAGGACTAAAACTTCCTTCCTAGCATCTTAGTCCCTCTCAGTATTTTTGGCTCAAAAATCTCTATTTATTGTTTGTTGTCTATTTCAACCTCTGGAACTTTAGAATCTCACCAGGAGGACCAAGATACCCTTCCTGGCACCTTAGTCCGTGTTGAATTTGATTCTCTAGTCTTCAAGATCTAAAATTTATTTTCTTTGTTTTTGTGGGCTGCCTTCTGTTTTCTATTTTAGTTTATAGATTTGTTGTTATTCCAATTTCTTTCATTTCAAGTGTAATTTCAAACATAGGATATTTTTTTCATTACACTTTATGTGGTTTATCCCTTGTATGAGCTACAGTACTTGGTGTCCTACTGTTAATACTACGGTTAGACAAAGTGCAAGACTCATGGAATCCTGTGATAAGACACTTGTTGTGGATCTTGAGTTATCAAGCTCTCTTACTTTTGGTGTTGGCACTAGTTCACTAGGTATGGACCATACCTTTGACACCTCTCTTGCTATACCTACCTTACCTACAAGTGTTCTGTTGAGTTTCCAAACAATGGTTGATCATATTCTTGAAGAAAACATAATTAAAATTCATGAATAAGTAGCTCATTTACAAGATATCATAAGTACGGAAAACATCTCAAAAATTGTTATACCTGACATAGATAACCTTCATTGCATGATGAAAAGTGATGAGGGACTGGAAGTTGTGCATAACATAGCTCAAATATTTGGAAAACATCTTCCTTCCACCACTAATGGTGCTCAAGCTTCAAACAATATGAAAAACCAAGGAGGAAGTCAAACTCCTCCCTTTTCAACCATAACCTCAATTCCCACCTATACCAATCCTCAAATTACCACAACAATGCAACCAACCAGTAGCATCCTTCCTACCTCAAGCATTTCCACTAGTGCTCCTTATACCTATATGACATCTAATCTTATATCTCCTCCCATAATAAATCCATTCATTATTCCTTCCAATACATACATACCACCACCATATTCATCTCCATCACACACTACAAGTAATTTCCCTATCATTAACCACATCTTACAAAGCCTTTCATCCATTCAATGTCAAGTCTCCACCATAAATCAAAATCAAAACGGTCCACCTTCATACAATGTCAAGAGCAATCCATTGTCCTTGGAGATAAGAACTTCAATGCCACAAGGTATAGAGATCCCTAGGTTCAAGAAATATGGAGGAAAGGGAGATCATGCTAATCATGTTAATGCCTTTATTACTTTACGTAGTGACTTTATCCTTGAAGAAAAACTTTTGGCTAAACTTTTTCCTGGATCCTCTAAAGAAATTTCCTTGGATTGGTTTTCTACATTACCAAATAATTCAATTAGTTCATTCAATTAACTTTTTGAGGCCTTTATTAACCATTTCCAAGTGCACATGGTCCCTAAAATGACATTGGCTGATTTGATGAGATACAAGCAAAATGATGGTGAAAAATTCACTGAATTTATTTCACGCTACCAATCGATTTATTCCCAAATTAGTGTGAAAATTCTTGATTCCCACCTTCAAAATATGTTTTTAGAAAACTTACAAAGAAATGTAAGGGATAAGCTCACCATGATGAAATTCCCATCCTTCATGCATTTATGCACTAACCTCCAAGACTATCAGAATTCCCTAACCAGTAGTGAACCAAAAACCAACCCTTCCCATCCCGAAAAGACTGAAGCCTCAACCCAAAACACTTACCAACCTTTTAGAAGAAAAATTAAAATTTTCCTTCAACTAAATTCCACCTCTCAACCTACCCAACCAGTTGATACCCAAGTAGCTACTATAAAGAAGAGTAATCCTTATATCTTTGGGGATCTGCAAAGATAGTTTACTCCCTTACCCGACACACTTCACAACATTATGAACCAACTCATAAACAAAAATATGGTTACCTTACCTCCTTTTCAACCTCTTGACCCTAGAAATCCATTACCTTCGAGCTTTAGACACAATGCCTATTGTGCTTATCACCAACAAAAAGGACATGATACAGAACATTGCAAGCATCTTAAACATCTTGTGCAAGAACTCATTAATTCCAATCGTATCCAAATTGGAGGTGTAAATGACAAAGGTAATAAGTTTGTAGCTCCTCCCAACCAAAACTTACAAATATTTACCAATCCCATGCCCAACCATAATATTTCATTTGTTAAGGTTAGTGAAACTAGCCCAATGTGATGAATGTTAACACAGATGATGAGAATCTGAGCAATCATGAACAAAGTCCTATGGATGATGATGAATAGAGTCTTATGGATACTAATGAACAAAGTCCTATTGACACAATGATAGGAGTGGTCGACATCGATCCTCGTGAACGGAAAACCATTGGAATTACTTTCTCTTCAAAAGAAACAATCAAACATGCACCTAATGGTCCTCTTCACATAGCCAGCAAAATCAATAACAAGACCACTCCTAGGATTTTAATTGATCCCATCTATGGAGAGAATATGATCATAGAAGAACTATTATTTGTGCATGAACTTACTCAAGATAGATATGATAAACCAAAAGAATGAATTAAAATACATGATGGTTTTGCTCATGCTATGATGGGCTTGATCATACTCCCTTTACAAGTATGATTGAAGAAATCAAACGTATCATTCTCTATCATATCTAATTCAGACCAATTTCATGTGAAGTTTGGCTACAAATGGATTCTCTCCATGGATGTGGTCCCATCCATTGTCCATAAGTGATTTAAAGTTTCTTGTTGGAAATGAAATATTCACAGTGAACCATAGTGGCTTTAGACCCTTGTCTTCCTGTGGAAATTTCTCATTAGATTTTTTTTTTTCCTGAACCTATGGAACCTATAAGACCCCATGAATACATCTTTTTCCTATCCTATCAAAAATTCAAAGCAAAGTGCATAGCCAAACTATCTCTTGAAAACTTTCCTCCATCCATGGTCGAACCTCCACCCATGCTTGAACCTCCACCACCTAAAGAAAAAAATGTCAAGTCTAAAACCCTTCCAACAAACCAAGACACCTCTATATTTTGGCAACACAAGGGAAAAAAACTGAGAGGGGGGGTGAATTAGTTGTCACAAAAATTCAAAACTTATTAAACTTATTAACCTTATTCTTATATCTAATCAATAACCATGAAAGTATAAATCAACAACACATCAGAAACACACATAACACAAAGATTTTTTTTATGTGGGAACCCTGTTAGGGGAAAAACCATGGTGGAGGTCAGTCCACAACATTATACCCTATTAAAAGTATAAAGAAATTTGAATGGGGAATTCACATGCATTTAGGCGCACTACCTAGAGCTCACTACTCAATTACAAAAGGAAGACTCACTGTCTTACAGAAGGATTTGGATTACATCCACATAATTTTGAATTGAGAAAATAGCATCTACTAATGCCTAATTATAGTTTTGGTTAAGCACATGAACACTTCTTCACACTTTTCTCACTCTTCTTCACACTCTGCTTCTTCCCTTAAATGATTAGGACATTGTTTGCACATCTCATACACAAGCACACCTTCAAATGAAATAAACAATCACTTATATATATCCGCAACAATAGATTACATCGCTACATGTCGGCCTCAACAAAATAATAAAATGAATAAAAATTGTTCACCTAAAACAATAAAGAATTTTCAATGCAAATCAACCAAGGTCAGCCACAACATAGTGAAGACCCAAAATAAAATCTCAAACATGAAAACACTTCAAATAATTATTCCTAGAAAATCCATAACACGCTACAACACCCTATCAGCCAAGAACATGAAAAACATGAACACGCAAGAGAAAATCTATAATCGCAAGCACAACGATCAATGCGAATGTGCAACACAAATAGAGAATGATCTAGAAACATCCAAAAACATAATTAATCACTAGAAAAGCATCTACAACAACTAAAATTGCTAGAATCACATCATCTTCATTCAAGAACACCAACTAAATCAACAAAATGAATGTCAGAACACAACTACTCATAACTCAATAAAATCTTCATGCGGATCTCTAAAACTTAACATGGATAAACTAGGTATACTTGACAAGAAACCCTTTAATCCACAACCTTCGATCATCAGCGTATTGAGCTAACCAACAAACAGAACTTCACTTCACCACTGGCAACCTGCAACTTATTTCATTACAATTTTCTCAATATCCTCGATATATACAACTTTTAAGACATTAATGCCAATAGTGTTGACATCAATTAAAATCACATATCAACAACACAACCACAACATCCAACAATCTCCCCCTTAGGTTCTGACTCTTTTTTCCTCAATTCTTTTTACACAACTCTTCTCCCCAAATAATTCACACTTTTTCACATGAATCTTCTCCCCCTTTGACATCAATGACAAAGATATATTTTCTCCACACAAGCTCTGAACCACATATATGAACATTTGACTACTTCCCATGAGTAGCAACAACCACAAAATCAATCTGAATCAAGATATGACTATGAAATGCATGGATTGATGCAAGTAAATGCATCTTAGTTCTAATTAGGAGGGGTAATCACCCCTAGCTTCCCTTTGAGATACTCAAAATTATCCTTAGGAAATGATTTGGTAAAGATATCTACAATTTGTTCCTTAGTAGGCACATACTCCAATTTGACTTCCCTTTCACTCACCTTCTCTCTCAAAAAGTGAAACTTGATAGATATATGCTTGGTCTTTGAATGTAGTACCAAATTCTTAGAAATGTTAATTGCACTTGAATTATCACAAAGAATAGCAATAGGTTCATCATGCACAACTCTGATATCCTTCAACATCTACTTCATCCATAATACTTGAGTATGATTATTAGCAGTAGCAATGTATTCTACCTATGTAGTAGATAAAGAAATGGCATTCTACTTCTCACTTAACCATGAAATTAGCTTTTTACCCAAGAAAAATACACCACCACTAGTACTCTTTATGTCATTCACATCACCTACCCAATCAGCATTAGTAAAAGCAGTCAAAGTAAGATCGTCATCTTTAGGATACCACAAGCCAAAATCAATTGTCCCCTTCAAGTATCTGAAAATCCTCTTCACAACAGTTACATGAGATTCCTTAGGATCAGCTTGAAATCTTGCAACAATGCATACAACATTCATGATATTTGGTCTAGTTTGAGTCAAATAAAGCAATCCACCAATCATCAATTTGTATCTAGTTTGATTTTCTTTTGGAGAATCATCATCTTGTGTCAACTTGCATCCGGTCATCATAGGTGTACCAACTGGTTTTGAATCTTCCATACCAAACTTCTTTAACAATTCTTTCACATACTTGGACTGAGATATGAAGATCCCTTTATCTAGCTGAGTAATTTGCAATCCTAAAAATAATTTCATCTCACCAATCATAGACATCTCAAACTCATTATGCATCTCATCAGTAAACTTCATGCACAAACCATCATCTCCTCCAAAATGGATATCATCAACAAAGACTTCAACAATCAAATTTTTATCATCATCAATCTTGAAATATAGATTACTATCAGCAATACCTTTATTAAATCCAAGCTTCAACAAATACTTATCCAATCTGGCATACCATGCTCTTGGGGCTTTCTTAATTCCATACAATGCTTTCTTCAATAGAAAATCCATATCTCCCTAATCAGTCAATTGAAATCCATCAAGTTGCTCAACATACACTTCTTCCAATTCGCCATTTAGAAATGTTGACTTGACATCCATTTGATAAACCTTGTAGTTTTTGTAAGTAGCATAAGCAATAAATAGTCTCACAACTGCAATCTTAGCAATAGGGGAAATTTTTTCTTCAAATTCAATTCCTTCCATCTGAGAATATCCTTTCCACACAATTCTTGCTTTGTTTCTAACAACTTCACCTTGCTCATTTAGCTTATTTCTAAAGACCCATTTAGTTCTAATTACATTTTTGTCCTTAGGACTAGGAACAAGAATCCATGTATTATTCTTCTCAATTTTTTGTGATTATTTTTCCATTGCTTCCACCCAATGTTCATCTTTGCATGTTTCATTCACACTATTAGGCTCAATCTTTGAAATCAAACAGTATTCTTCTGCAATTTTTCTTCTAGTCTGAACACCTTTATTCTTATCACCTATAATCTGATCTTCTAAATGATTTAGTCTTACATACCTTGGAGTCTTAGGATGTTCTTGAACTTTTGGCTCTTGTGATCTTTCTTCTGCACTTTCACTAGTTCCTTCCTCTTGATTTTCTTGATTCACCAGAATGATTGGACTTGATTTTGAGTTTGAACTTTCTTTCCTGTGACTGAACTGTTATTCTGATCATCTGAATCATATCTGCAAGTTCTAGATGGTCTAGCTATGTCTTCATCAACCTTGACATTTTTACTTTCAACTACTTTCCTCAATCTCTTATTGTAGCACCGGTAGGCCTTGCTCTTAGTACAATAACCAATAAAGATTCCTTCATCACTTCTAGCATCAAAATTTCCTATCTCTTCATCTCTTTTGATAAACCATCTACTCCCAAAGATTTTGAAATATCTAATAGTAGGCTTGTGACCAAACCATAGCTCAAAAGGAATCTTACCAGTATCACATTTGACTTGTACCTAGTTGAGGATGTAAATAGTAGTACTCACAACTTCTCTCCAATAGATATGAGGGACATTTCCTTCTAGCATCATAGTCCTAGCAACATCTTGAATTGTCTTGTTCTTCCTTTTTACAACACCATTTTACTGAAGGGTCTATGCGGCAGATAATTGTCTCTTTATCCCATGCACTTCACAAAAATAATTAAACTCATGGGAAGTGAATTCACCACCTCTATCTAATCTCAAACATTTAATCTTTAGACCTATCTTTGTCTCAACCATAGCCTTAAAAATATTGAATTTCTCTAGAGATTCAGATTTTTCCCTTAAGAAAGTAACCCACATCAATCTAGAGTAATCATCAGTAAGTAACATAAAGTACCTATCTCCTTATAAACTTTCGATTCTAGAAGGACCACACAGATCAATATGAACAAGATCCAACACTTCATTTGAACAATGTTGTTTGCTCTGAAATGAAATTCTAGTTTTCTTCCCTAACTGTCATTCCTTGCATATAGTATTAGTAGGCTTTACCAACATAGGAAGATCTCTCACTGCCTAAGTAGAACTTATCTTGATAATATTGTCAAAATTTACATGACACATTCTCCTATGCCACAACCAACTTACATCAACTTGAGCAATCAAACAAATTTTACTAGCAGCATTTAGGTGAAAGATGTTACCTTTTATTTTTGTACCTAAAATAATCACATTTTTCGAACTCCCCGATATTCTGCACTTTCCATCATTGAATCCCTTGTCAACCATTTATCCAACACTTAAGAGATTATGCTTCAAACATTCCACATATAGAACATCATCAGTATTATTCTTACCATCAAGAGAAATACATCCTTTTCCACATATTACACCTTCTTTGTCATTACCAAATCTTACAACACCACCATCATACTTTTCCATGCTCACAAATTTTCATTTATCACCTATCATGCGATGAGAGCATCCACTGTCAATCACTCATTCATCTTTCTCTTTAACTCTGGCGGCTAGGGATTTCTCCACATTTGAGCAACTAGCAGATTCAGTAGGGGTAGGATCATTTTCCTTGATAGAAATAAATACCCATTTGTCTTCACTTACATTCCCTTTATCAAATTCATCATTTGTCACACCTTCATCAGCTGCATAATAGCACTTTCTTTGAAATCTAGGCTTATTAGGTCTTAGATTAGGAACTCTTTCTAGACACCTTGATGCAAAATGACCATCTTATTGCAAGAAAAACATTTAATAGGTAATTTCCCTTTATACTTACCTTCTCCTCTGGCTTCCCTTTTGACAATAAGAACTTCAAGCTCCTCTAATTTTCTCTCCTCTTCTTCAATATCTCTCATTTCCTCCTCATACTTGAATACCTTTCTAGAAGAACTTTCTCCTGGATCATATCTCTGTTTATCTCTTCCAGAAGTAGTAGCTTTGAATGTAGATTCTATCTTAGGCAGAGCATCACCAAATTCACTCAACTCAAAAGCAGTAAGCTTACCAATCAACATGTCTCTGGTTACATTTGTTACAGTCTGAAGCTCCTCAATAGTAGTAGCTTTGACTTTGTATGCAAAAGGAAAGGATATAAGCACTTTGGCAACAATCTCTGATTCTTCCAATAGTCCACCAACACATCTGATACCGCACACAAGTTCATTCACTCTTTGCATGAAAGAAGTAATGTTCTCATCATCACCCATTCTCAAATTTTCATATTTCCCTTTCAGAATTTGCAACTTAGAAATCTTCACATTAGCATCACCTTCATACAAATTTTCCAGCTTTTTCCAGATCTCAAAAGTAGTCATCAGATCCATAACATTTGTCATCTCAGAATTAGTCAAAGAACTCAACAATGCTTCCTTAGCCCTAATATTGTACTCGGCTTCCTTAATCTCATTTGCAGTAGAAGGACCATTCTTTGGAATGATATACGTATTCTTTGTAATTTTCTAGTAGGTTTCACCAATGCATCTTAGATGACACTCCATTCAAGCCTTCCACAAAGAATAATTTGTTCCATCAAATCTCAGACTATCCTTCTTATATGTCGCCATCCCAAATCACCTCAAGCTATTAAACTTCTTCCAAGGAACCTGTTCTAATACCAATTGTTGGAAACACAAGGGCAGAAAAATGAGAAGGGGGGGTGAATCAACTGTCACAAAAATTCAAAACTTATTAACCTTATTCTCAGATCTTATCAATAACCATGAAAGTATAAATCAACAATACATCAGAAACACACATAACACCAAGATTTTTTATGTGGAAACCCTGTTAGGGGAAAAACCATGGTGGAGGTTAGTCCACAAGATTATACCCTATTAAAAGTATAAATAAATGTGAATGGGGAATGCACATGCATTCATGTGCACTTCCTAGAGCTCATTGCTCAATTATAAAAGGAAGACTCACTGTCTTACAAAAGGATTTGGATTACCTCCACAGAATTTTGAACTAAGAAAATAGCATCTGCTAATGCTTGATTACAGTTTTGGTTAAGCACATGAACACTTCTTCACATTCTGCTCACTCTTCTCACACTTTGCTTCTACCTTCAAATGATTAGGACATTGTTCACACATGTCTCATACACAAGCACACCTTAAAATGGAATAAACAATCACTTATATATATCCACAACAAGAGATCACATCGCTACATGTTGGCCTCAACAAAATAATAAAATGAATACAAACTGTCAGCCCAAAAAAATAAAAAATTTCCAATGTCAATCAACCAAGGTCGGCCACAACATAGTGAAGGCCCAAAATAAAATATAAAACATGAAATCACTTCAAATAATTATTCCTCGAAGATCCACAACATGCTACAACACCCTGTCGGCCAAGAACATGAAAAACATGAACACACAAGAGAAAATATCTAATCGTGAGTACAATGATCAATGCGGACATGAAACATAGATAGAGCACAATATAAAAACATCCAAAAACATCATGAATCACCAGAGAAGCATCTACAACAATTGAACTTTCTAGAATCACATCATCTTCATTCAGGAACACCAACTAAAGCAACAGAATGAATGTTAGAACACAACTTCTCATAAATCAATCAAATCTTCATGCGTATCTTTGAAACTTAACATGGATAAACTAGATATACTCAACAAGAAACCATTTAATCCACAACCTCTAATCATCAACATACTGAGCTAACCAACAGACTGAACTTCACTTCACCACTGATAACCTACAACTTATTTCATTACAATTTTCTCAATATCCTCGACATATAAAGCTTCTAAGACATTAATGCCAATAGTGTTGTCATCAATGACAACCACATATCAGCAACACACCCACAAGATCCAACACCATGAACAATCCCTTGCCTATTTCCTACAAGAGACCTAGAGACAACCAAAGAAGTCCTAATCTACCTCCTAAGCAAATTTATAAAGCCAAAGAGAAAATGGTTGAACAACCTTCTATGGTTTCTTCCATTCTTCCCTCACAGGAAGAAAAGGAATGTATGGTTTACAAACCTACTCCTACACAAATGCAACTTCAAAATTGTAATAAAAGAAACCATAATGCTAGAGAGTGTAGGCGTAGATGTCATGCTATTGCTCAAAAGTTGAATAATGATAACATTGAAAATCAAAATCTGAACTTGATAGAAGCAATAAATGATGACCCTCCTATTTTACTAGAACAAACAGAAGCTATATCTCCACCACAACATGGACCAACAACTTCTATGGATAATATCATTCGTCCTCCTATTGTGGTTAACTTGGATGATGATGAGGAAATAACTAAAATCAATGAGGAAGTACATAATGAGTTGAATTCATTATTTTCCTCTTCTATGAGCTTAAATGACAACAACCATGAAGATCCTCCTAAACCAAGTGATTCACCATGTGTTGAACCTAGTGATTCTCCTAGTACAACACTTGATGTTGTCCCTCTCGCTAGTGATCCGCATTCTACATATACTGAACAAGAATGGGATGCAGATGACCTACTGGATTTTTGACTTGCATGTGCTTTACTAGTCTGTTATATCTTTTCTTTTTCTTTCTTTTTATTTTCTTTTTGCTTGCATTTGCGTAACGTGATCCCCCATGATGTTTTGTTTGATGTTTCTCTCTCTATGTGCATTTCCTCTATTTGTACCTTCATTCTTCTATATGTCATATACTTTTTCCTTTTGATTGATCTTTTCTCTTTAATTTCATTTTCATTTCTTGTGTTTTCGTTTTGGGGATGATAGAAGTCATCAAGACATTCATGTCTCCTTCATGTTGACCCAAAATATTTTTCATTATCTTTTCTTTTCCTTTCATTTTTCTTGTGTTTTCCTTTTGGGGATGATGCAAGGCATTGAGACACCCTATGTCTCTTCCATGTTGACCCAAAAGGATTTATTTTACTTTATTTTAGCTCTCTTTGTGTCATTCTTCTAGTTCTATGAGTATTTGGGGGATGATGATGGTTTCGAGCTTTCTAAAAACATTGTAGCAAAGAACATACTCACCCCAAATCCATAGATCCCTTATGTGTTTAGTGTTTTCATTTTTGGGGCAACCCCTTCTTTTCCTTTTCTCTCACATGACATAGCTTTACTCGAAAACATATGACTTGGCATAGGGCTTTCCAAGTTGGCTCTCATGTCTTCCTTCTTATTTTCATTTTCATTTGCTACATTAAAGTAATGGCTCACAATATGGTGTTAGCAATTTCTTTAAAATGGGGACATACATGATTAGCATTATTTTAGTATGATTTTACTTGTATTTTTTCTCCTTTTCATGTTCTTTGATGTGATTTTCTTATTTCATGCGACATGTTCTCCTCTTTGTGGTGACATTGGGAGTAATGTCCTTCAAGAGTGTGACCTATCTCAGTATATTATATTCCCCTTACTGGTGATGTGACACACTGTATCCCTTAAGTGGTGAATCTTTTATTCTTTGATCAGTCCTCTTGGAGACATTAGGCATGATGTCCCCTAAGAGTAATACCTCACATCAACTAAGAAAAATCCCTTTGAGCATCCCTCTTTCTTGTTGCATTTTTTGTACCTTATTAAAGTCATGGAGGTATGGCTTTGATATGTTCCCCTAGGGCTCACCTAGTGAACACCTAGCTTCACTAGCCCATGTGAGCATCCATTTTTGTACATTATTAAATTCATGGAGGTATGGCTTTGATATGGTCCCTTGGGGCTCACCTTGTGAACACCTAGCTTCACTAGCCCATGTGAGCATGCACTTTTGTACCTTATTAAAGTTATGGAGGTATGGCTTTGATATGGTCCCCTAGGGCTCACCTAGTGAACACCTAGCTTCACTAGCCCATGTGGGCATGCATTTTTGTACCTTATTAAATTCATGGATTTATGGCTTTGATATGGTCCCCTGGGGCTCACCTAGTGAACACCTAGCTTCACTAGCCCGTGTGAGCATTTTTTTTGTACCTTATTAAATTCATGGATGTATGGCTTTCATCTAGTCCCTTGGGGCTCACCTAGTGGACAACTAGCTCCCACTAGCCCTCGTGAGTGTGTGTTTTGTTTTCATAATGGACAGCATGTCCCACTTGTAAACTCTTTGGACAAAAAGCCTAGACCCGGTCCACCACGTTAGATGGCCAGTCGAAGCTTGATCCATTGTATTTTTTCCTTTTCTTTTGCCTTTTTCTTGTCTTTTATAGTGTATGTTTGCAATCTAGTTATGGCTTCATATATCATCCAAAAACATGTTCCTTTGTGCTTATGTTGGTTTTTCCATAGGATCTTGATCCTGGGGGCTTGGCCACCCTCTTGATTATTGTCATCCTATCTTGATAACATTAGTACATTTGAACCCCTCTTGATTGCGTGGTTGGCTACTTTAGTGTGAGTTTGAAGCAAGTTCATCGTCTCACTAAAGTGACAACTAAATGTAGTGTAGGAAAATGCATACCCTTGCATTTTCACACTTGTTTGGGCCCGCCTTTCTTTATTTATGCTTCTTTATAGCTTAATTGGTCCTATTTTGTGTCCACAATCCCTATGAATTACATATTTTTCTGGTTAATCCCAACATTTTCCTATTCATAAATGATAATTTAATTACTCCATCAATATGTCTCTGATTTTTGGGTCGAGACTAAAATTCCACCTAGGGAATCTTTGTCCCCCAAGGCTCTTAGGACACTGATTTTGAGATATCCGGATTAGGCCCCTTTTTGGTGTCTGTGCCCCAAGTTTTTAGGACTTGGGACTAAGACACCACCTAGGGTTTCTTAGTCCTCCTTGAGTCATTTTTTGGATTTAATTTCAAATTTTGGTAGGATTTAGCCTCCTATATTTAATGAATTCATATGTCGGCTTGGTGTGATGTAATTTCGGGATACTAAGCATAGATAAGTATAAATACAAGGTTCCATCTCTCATTTTCTCCTAACAAGCATCCTAAGTGATCTATCAAGCATTCAAGCATCCAAGTCCTTTGTGAGAGCATTCAAGAGAAGATTTATCAAGCATTTGGAGTCATTTTTAGATTCAAACATCATATCAAAGAGCTTCTTACATCATGTGTTTTTTTGTGCTAACATTTATGATGTAGGGTTTTGATTCAAGCAAGCAATTCAAGTCCATATCTTTCAAGAGCATTCCTTTGATTCAAGATCCATATCCATTGCAGCCATTGCACACAAGTTTGTAGACTTTATAAGGGTTTGGTGAGTTTTAGCATTGCATGTTGTTCATTCACCATTTCCTTCATTATTTCTATTTCATTTCAAGGTTTAATTACCAACAACGGGTTTGACCAAGGAAAACCCCCATTCACTAACAAAAAACAAGTTTTTCCATCTTGAATATTTGTGATTGCAGATCTAGGTTGGCGACTTGAATATCACTTGGAGTGAAGAGTTACAAAAGTTGCAAAGTTGCATTACAAAGTTTTCATCTTCACAGAAACTCACCTACAGACTAGATCTGGAAGTTTCATAACGTAAGATTGGAAAGGAAGCAAGTGCAAACATTGGACCTCAAGATCCTATTTAGAGTTTGTAGAAATTCAAAATGAGACTAATACACCATCTTGGGCATCTTAGTCCTCTCGGTCACATTTTTCAGAGATTCCTTTAGATCCGGTTCCAACATTTGAAGACTCTGTATTTGCCCCAAAAAATAGCAACATGACTAAAATGTTGTCCTAGGAATCTTAGCCCTCCACAACACTTTTTGGAAACTTCTTTACATTTGTAGAATCCTTGCAACATCTTCAAAATTCCCAGGTACACATATCATATCTTACTGTTGCATAATTTCATTATTTGCATCTCTCATTTAGCTTAAATTTCTAGTTTTAGGTCATTTTGCATATCACATTGTGTTTTCCAACATTCTCTTTTCCAAGCATTTGCTTGGTGGTGAACCCCTTAGAACTTAAAGAACCCCCTCCTAGATCCTTCCTAATTGAGAATTGACTCACCTTGTGAGGTTGTTAGTCAATCCAATTGGGACTCCTAGGACATTAGTGAATAATTGAGTGGAAAAAGAGTGATATCTCTAAGAGTACATTTTTCTATTCATCGCCATGATATACACCTGGTCTATTGCAGATGAGCACTTGGTATTACACATGTGACATTACTTTAGGTATGGGTCTAGGAGCACATTCGGGTAGTGCAGCTAGATATAGTGATTCTCAGAGCTCGGGATGAGACAGTACCAATGGCGTATTGGTGGGGGATGGAGTATGGTTGGAGATTGCACTACCAGGATGTAGGGAGTTTGGAGGAGTGGAAATTGTAGCTTGATGGACTTGTGGGGGAGGATATTACATGGAGACCCTATATGGTACAATGATTTCTAGGATGGTGGGATGATGATAGGCAATGAAGGGGGTTATCTTTCCTTGCAGTGCTATTTGATTAGTCGAGACCCCTTTATCATAGAGCTACATTAACTTGATAGGGTTACCTGGCAGTACGGGGTACAACAGGACATTCCTGCAAGGCCATTTTTGTTCAGATAGGTGAGTAGGAAGTCCAGAGCCATATGGGGAGAGAATATTATGACCGAGTATGCATGCCAAATGTGGGAGATAGTCTTGATCACAGTATGGACATGAAGGGAAGGAGAGGAAGATGAAGGCATGATAGTGTGGTACTCAACATAATGGGCTCAGTGTAGGCCAGGGACAATTACCATAGTGCACCCGATCGTAGGTGCTCTGGGTTTTGGATTAGATGATGAGCAGGAGCTAGCGAGGCTATGGAGGAGGAGGGTTGGAAGGAAGAGGAGAGAGGGGGATGTGGAGATGGAGGAGGTAGGAGGATAGGAGCAAGCGATGGATGTAGATTCCATTGTAGTGGAGTCGTTATCCATGGTGCCCTTTGTGCCACCACCACCCAAGGACCCAACAATTTTGTTGGATGTTGTTGATATGTGGTTGCCATTGATGTCAACACTATTGGAATTAATGTCTTCAAGGCTATATATGTCGAGGGTATTGAGAAAATTGTAATGAAATAAGTTGCAGGTTGTCAGTGATGAAGTGAAGTTCAATATGTTCTCCAACTTAGTATGTTGATGATCAGAGGTTGTGGATTAATGGGTTTGTTGTTGAGTATATCTAATTTATCCAAGTTAAGTTTCAGAGATCTGCATGAAGATTTGATCGAGTTATGTGTAGTTGTGTTCTAAGAGTTTTTTTGTTGCTTCAGTTGGTGTTTCTAAATGAAGATGATATGACTCTAGTAAGTTCAATTTTTTTGGCTATTTCTCTGGTGATTCATGATGTTTGTGGATGTTTCTAGATCATGCTCCATCTATGTTTCACATCTACATTGATCATTGTGCTCACCATTGGTGATTTTCTCTTGTGTGTTCATGTTTTTCATGTTCATGGCCGACAGGGTAATTGTAGCATGTTGTGGATCTTCATGGAATAATTTTTGAAGGTGTTTCGTGTTCAAGGACTTTATTTTTGGTCTTCACTTTGTTGTGGCTGACCTTTGTTGATTTGTATTAATAATCTTTATTGTTTTGGGTTGACAGTTTGCATATGTTTTATTATTTTTTTGAAGCCAACATGTAGCAATGTAATCTCTTGTTGTAGATATATATAAGTGATTGTTTATATCATTTGAATGCATGCATGTGTATGAGATCTCTGAATAACATCCTAAGCATTCAAAGGAAGAAGAAGAGTGTGAAGAAGAGTGAGTAAAGTGTAAAGAAGTGTCCATGTGCTTAACCAAAACTATAATCAAGCATTAGAAAATGCTATTTTCTTAGTTCAAAATCCTACAGATGTAATCTGATTGTTTCTATAAGATAGTGTGTCTTCCTTTGGGAAATAAGCCTTGTTGTAATTGAGTAGTGAGCTCTAGGTGGTGCACCTGAATGCATGTGCATTCCCCATTTATTCTTCTTTATACTTTTAACAGGGTATAATCTTGTGGACTAACCTCCACCATGGTTTTTCCCCTAACAGGATTTCCACGTAAAAAAATATTGGTGTTATGTGTGTCTCTGATGTGTTGATGGTTCATGCTTTCATGTTTATTTATCAAATCTGAGAATAAGGTTAATAAGTTAAATAAGTTTGAATTTCTGTGACAACTGATTCACCCCCCCTCTTATTTTTCTTCCCTTCTGTTTCTAGAAATTGGTATCAGAGCAAGTTCTTTGGAAGAAGTTTAATAGCTTGAAGTGATTCGGGATGGTGACATATAAGAAGGATAGTTTGAGATTTGATGGAACAAATTATTCTCTATGGAAGAATTGAATGCAGTGTCATCTTAGATGCATTGGTGAACCCTACTAGAACATTACAAGGAATAGGTATGTTATCCCACAGAATGGTCCTTCTACTGTTGCTAAGATTAAGGATGTTGAATACAATATCAGGGCTAAGGAAGCATTGTTGAGTGCTCTGACTGATTCTGAGATGAAAAATGTTACGGATCTGAAGACTGCTTATAAGATCTAGAAAAATTTGGAAACCTTGTATGAAGGTGATGCTCATGTGAATATTTCTAAGTTGCAAAGTCTGAAAGGGAAATATGAAATGTTGAGAATGGGTGATGATGAGAACATTACTTCTTTTATGGAAAGAGTGAATGAACTTGTGTGTAGTATAAGATGTGTTGGTGGAACATTGGAAGAATCAGATATTGTTCCTAAAGTACTTAGATCTTTCCCTACTGCATATAAAGCCAAAGCTATAGCTATTAAGGAGAACCATACTGTGACAAATGTAACCAGAGATATGTTGATTGGTAATTTTACTGCTTTAGAGTTAAGTGAATTTGGTGATGCTCTTCCTAAGATAGAATCTGCATTCAAAGCTACTACCTCCAAAAAGGATAATTAGAGATATGATCTAAGAGAAATTTCTTCTAAAAATATATTAAAGTATGAGGAGGAAATGAGAGAGATTAAGGAAGAGGAAAGAAAACTAGACGAGCTTGAAGCACTTATTGTCAAGACAGAAGCTAGAGGAGAAGGTAAGTATAAAGGGAAATTACCTACTAAATCTTTTTCTTGCAATAAGATAGGTCATTTTGCATCAAGGTGTCTAGAAAGAGTTCCTAAGCCAAGACCTAATAAGCCTAGATTCCAAAGAAAGTGTTATTATGATGTTGATGAAGGTGTGACAGATGATGAATTGTTAGATGATGTGGTTATGTTGCTGATATGTGGTTGTCATTGATTTCAACACTATTAGCATTGATGTATTGTAGGCTATATATGTTGAGGATATTGAGAAAATTGTTAAAGAAAGAGTTGCAAGTTGATAGTGGAATAGTGAAGATGATGGTGTCTTGCTTAGCACGTTGATGATCAATAATTGTGGACTAAAGGGTTTATTATTGAGTGTATCTAGTTTATCCACCAAAAGTTTCAGAGGTCCGCATGAAGATTTAATCATGTTATGAACAGTTGTGTTCTGATAGTTATTTGTGGCTTCAGTTAGTGTCCTTGATTGAATTTGATGTGATTCTAGTAATTTCAGTTGTTGTGGATGCTTCTCTGATGATTCTTGATGCTTGTGGATGTTTCTAGATCATGCTCTATCATTTTTGCATGTCTGCATTGATCGATGTGCTCATGGTCGGTGATTTTTTTCTTATGTGTTTGGATTTTTATGTTCTTGGCCAACATGGTGGTTCTAACATATTGTGGATCCTTGGAGATTAAAATTTGAATGTTTGGTGTGCTCGAGGATATTTTTTTAAGTCTTCATTATGTTGTGGCCAACGATGTTTGATTTGCATTAAAAATTTACTTGTAAATTTGGGATGACATTGCATATATGTTTTATATTTTATTTTAGCCAATGAGGTTGTTGATGTAATTCCATGTTGCGGATATATAAGAGCAGTTGTTTGTGCAAAGTTATGTAGCAAAGAAGTGCTAGAGAAAGAGAAAGTGTGTGAATAGTGATCTACTCATTCGATTGCAAACTAGAGTGTGAAGAAGTTTGAGCAAAGTGTGAAGGATTGTTTTTGTGCTTAATCGAAACTGTAATCAGGCTTTTGTAGAAGTTATTTTCTCAGTTCATACCTTGTGCATCTAATCTGAATTGTTGTAAGATAGTGTGTCTTCTTTGGGTAATGAGCCCTCTTGTATTTGAGCAGTGAGCTCTAGGCAGTGTGCCTGAATGCATGTGCATTCCCATATTCTTCATTATACTTTTAACAGGGTATAATATTGTGGAATAACATCCACCATGGTTTTTCCCCTAACAGGGTTTCCACATAAAAAATCTTGGTGTTCTCTATGTTTTTGATGTGCTGATTGTCTATGGTTTATTGTTCATTTATCAAATCTGAGATCAAGTTAAGTTTGAAAAGTTTAAATATTCTATGACGACTGATTCACCCCCACTCTCAGTTGTCTGTCCTTTTTTTTCCAACAATTGGTATCAAAGCATGTTCCTCTAAAAAAGTTTAAAAGCTTGAGGTGATCCGAGATGGCATCATATAAGAAGGAAAATCCTAGATTCGATGGAACAAAGTACTCTCTATGGAAAAGCTAGAATGGAGTGTTATTTGAGGTGTATTGGTGAACCCTTTTGAAAGATTACAAACAATAGATATGTTATTCCTTAGAATGGTCCTTCCACTCCTAATGAGATTAAATAGGTTGAGATTAACATCAGGGCTATTGAAGCTTTGATGAGTGCTTTATGTTGAAGGCTTGAAGCATAACCTGTTGAGTGTTAGACAGATGGTGGAAAAGGGTTACAATCTTTAGTTCAAAGATGGAAGATGCAGGATATTTGGAAGCTCTGGAAATGTAATTGCTTCAGGTATAAATACAAGAAGTAATATTTTTCACTTGAGTGCTACTAATGAAATTTGTTTAATTGCTCAAGTAGATGAAAGTTGGTTATGGCATAGGAGGCTGTGTCATGTGACTTTTGACAACATTATCAAGGTAAGCTCCACTCAAGCAATCAAAGATCTACCTAAGCTAGTGAAGCCTACTAACACAATATGCAAGGAAAGTTAGATGGGAAAATAGACTAGAGTTTCTTTTCAGAGAAAACATCATTCTAATGGAGTACTGGAGTTGGTGCATATTGATCTGTGCAGTCCCTCTAGAATCAGAAGTCTACAAGGAGAAAGGTACTTTATGTTGCTTATTGATGATTACTCTAGGATGATATGGGTTTCTTTCTTAAGAGAAAAATGTGAAGCATTAGAGAAGTTAAAAAGTTTCAAAGATATGGCAGAGAATGAGATAGGTCTGAAGATCAAATTCCTAAGGTCAGACAGAGGTGGTGAGTTCACCTCCTAGGAGTTCAATTCTTTCTATGAAGAGCATGGAATCAAAAGACATTTAGTTTCTCCCCGAACCCCTCAACAGAATGGAGTTGTAGAGAGAAAGAATAGAACAATTTTGGATGTTGCTAGAACAATGATGTTGGAAGGAAATGTGCCTCACATCCATTGGAGAGAAGTTGTAAGCACTGTTGTGTACACTCTAAACTGAGTAAATGTCAATGGTATTTCAAGTAAGACTCCTTTTGAGCTGTGGTTTGGTTATAAGTCTACTATTAAATATTTCAAGATCTTTGGAAGCAAGTACTATATTAAGAGAGATGAGGACATAGGCAAGTTCTATGCAAGGAGCGATGAAGGAATCTTTCTAGGTTACTCTACTTAAAGCAAGGCTTACTGGTGCTATAATAGAAGATTGAGAAAAATGGTTGAAAGTGAAAATGTCAGAGTTGATGAGGAATCTGCTAGATCATCCAGATACTGTGGATATGATTTAGATGACCAACAACATAGTACAGACAAAGGGAAGAATCCTCATACACATAATCAAGTTCAAATTGTTCTGGTAAATCAAGAAAGTTAGGAAGGAGAGACAAGTGGAAGTGAAGAAGAAAGAAAGGAAGAACCAGAAGTCCAAGAGAATCCTAAAATTGCAAGGCATGAAAGCTAAATCATTCTAAAGATCAAATTATAGGATATAAGAATAAAGGTTTGTAGACTAGAAGAAGGATTGCAGAAGAGTATTGTCCAATTTCCAAGACTGAGCCTAACAATGTCAATGAAGCTTGTAATGATGAACACTAGATGGAAGCTATGAAGGAAGAACTGTTGCAGATTGAAAAGAATGATACATGGATTCTTGTTCCCAAACCTAAAGATAAAAATGTGATTGATACTAAATGGGTCTTTCGGAATAAGATGAATGAACAAGGTGAAGTGGTTTAGAATAAAGCAAGACTGGTTTGTAAAGGGTTTCACAAATGGAAGGTATTGATTTTGAAGTAACCTTTTCCCATGTTTCCAAAATTGAAGTTGATCTGAAAGAATCTCATGCGACTGCTATAAAGAGAATTTTCAGATACTTGAAAGGAATAGTTGATTTTGGGCTTTGGTATCCTAAAGATGATGATCTTATCTTGAGTTCCTATACTGATGTGGATTGGGTGGGAGATGTAGATGACAGAAAAAGCACTAGTGGTGGTTCCTTCTTTCTAGGGAAGAAGCTGGTGTCTTGGTTGAATAAAAAGTAGAATTCCATATCCCTATCTACTGCTAAGGCAAAGTATATTGTTGTTGCAAATAATTGTACTCAAGTGTTGTGGATGAAATAGATGTTAAAAGATATCAGAGTAGTATATAATGAGCCTATTTCCATATACTATGACAGCTCAGGTGCAATAAACATATCGAAGAATCTGGTGCTACACTCTAAGACCAAGCATATATCAATCAAGTTTCACTTCCTCAGGGAGAAAGTGAGTGAGAAAGAAGTCAAACTAGAGTATGTTCCTACCAAAGAATAGATTGTAGATATTTTCACCAAGTCATTGCCAAAGGATACTTTTGAGTATCTTAGACGTATTTTAAGGGTGATTACCCCTCCTGATAAGAACTAGAGATGCATTTACTTGCATCAATTTGTGTGCTTCATAGCTATATTCTAATCCAAATTGATGTTTTCATGGCTACTACTCAGGGGGAGTATTCAGATGTGTAGATATGTGGTTCAAAGCTTGTATGTGGAAAGATAATTCTTATCTTTTCCATTGATGTCAAAGGGGGAGAAGAGTAATGTGAAAAATAGCATGAGGAGAAGAGTCAAAATCTAAGGGGGAGTAAGTGTTGATTGAGATTTGCGTTGATGGTGTTTTTCACTTCATGTGTTTCCATCAATTCCAAAGGGGGAGATTTTTGGATGGTGTGGTTGTGTTGTTGATATTTGGTTATCATTGATGTCAACACTATTAGCATTGATGTATTGTAGGCTATATATGTCGAGGATATTGAGAAAATTGTTAAAGAAAGAGTTAGGTTGACAATGGAATAGTGAAGGTAATGAAGGTTTCTTGCTCAGTACATTGATGATAAGTTGTTGTGGACTAAAGGATTTATTTCTGAGTGTATCTAGTTTATCCACCAAAAATTTCAGAGGTCTGCGTGAAGATTTAATTGTGTTATGAACAGTTGTGTTCTGACAGTTTTTATGTGGCTCCAGTTAGTGTTCCTAATTAACGTTGATGTGATTCTATTAATTTCAGTTGTTTTGGATGCTTTTCTAATGATTCTTGATGCTTTTGGATGTTTCTAGATCATGCTCTATCTTTGTTGCACGTCCTTGTTGATCGGTGTACTCGTGCTCGGTGATTTTTCTCGTGTGTTTGGGTTTTTATGCTCTTGGCCAACATGGTGGTTGTAACGTATTGTGGATCCTTGGAAATTAAAATTTGAATGTTTGGCACGCTAGAGGATATTGTTTTAAGCCTTCATTATGTTGTGGCCGACAGTGTTTGATTTGCATTGAAAATTTACTTGTAAATTTGGGCCGACATTGTGTATATGTTTATATTTTATTTTGTCCAATGAAGTTGTTGATGTAATTCCATGTTGCAGATATATAAGAGTATTTGTTTGTGAAAAGTTATGTAGCAAAGAAGTGCTAGAGAAAGAGAAAGTGTGTGAATAGTGATCTAATCATTCGATTATAGAGTAGAGTGTGAAGAAGTTTGAGTGAAGTGTGAAGGAGTGTTTATGTGCTTAACTAGAATTGTAATTAGGCTTTTGTAGAAGCTATTTTCTCAATTCATACCCTACAGATCTAATCCAAATTGTTGTAAGACAGTGTATCTTCTTTGGGTAGTGAGCCCTCTTGTATTTGAGTAGTGAGCTCTAGGCAATGTGCCTGAATGCATGTGCACTCCCATTATTCTTCATTTTACTTTTAACAGGGTATAATAAATTGGACTGACATCCATCGTAGTTTTTCCCCTAACAGGGTTTCCACGTAAAAAATATTGGTGTTCTCTGTGTTTCTAATGTGTTGATTGTCTATGGTTTATTGTTCATTTATTAGATCTGAGATCAAGTTAAGTTAAGTTTGAAAATTTTAAATATTTTGTGACAACTTATTCACCCCCCCTCTCAATTGTTTGTCATTTTTTTTCCAACATGAATCTGATAAAGGGAATGTAAGTGAGGATGAATGGGTATTTGTTGCTATCAAGGAAAATGATCCATCCCCTACTAAATCTGCTAGTTGCTCAAATGTGGAGAAAGCCCTAGCTACTTGAGTTGAAGATAAATATGAATGGGTGATTAACAGTGGACGCTCTCATCACATGACAGGTGATAAAAGAAAATTTGTGAACCTGGAAAAGTATGATGGTGGTGTTTTAATATTTGGTGATGACAAAGTTGGTGTAATCTGTGGCAGAGGATCCATTTCTCTTGATGGTAAGCATAATACTAATGATGTCCTTTATGTGGAAGGTTTGAAGCATAATCTCTTAAAATTTAGACAGATGGTTGACAAGGGATACAATCTTCAATTCAAGGATGGAAAGTGTAGAATATTGGGGAGTTTTGAAAATGTGATTGCATCAGGTACAAAAAAAAAGGTAATATATTTCACCTGAATGTTGCTAGTAAAATTTGTTTGATTGCTCAAGTTGATGAAAGTTGGTTGTGGCAAAGGAGAATGTGTCATGTAAACTTTGATAATATTATCAAGATAAGCTCTACTCAGGCAGTGAGAGATCTTCCTAAGTTGGTAAAGCCTACTAATACTATATGCAAGGAATGTTAGTTAGGGAAGCAAACTAGAGTTTCATTTCAGAGCAAATAGCATTGTTCAAATGAAGTTTTGGAGCTTGTTCATACTGATTTGTGTGGTCCTTCTAGAATTAGAAGTTTACAAGGAGATAGGTATTTCATGCTACTTATTGATGATTATTCTAGAATGATGTGGGTTACTTTCTTAAGGGAGAAATCTAAAGCTCTAGAGAAGTTCAAGATTTTTAAGGCTATGGTTGAGACAGAGACAGGTCTGAAGATTAAATTTTTGAGATCAGATAGAGGTGGTGAATTCACTTCCGATGAATTTAATTCTTTTTGTGAAGAGCATGGGATAAAGAGACAATTATCGGCTCCGCAGACCCCTCAACAAAATAGAGTTGTGGAAAGGAAAAATAGGATAATTCAAGATGCTGCTAGGACTATGATGTTGGAAGGAAATGTTCCTCATATCTATTGGAGAGAAGTTGCGAGTATTATTGTTTACACTCTCAACCAGGTACAAGTCAAAGGCGATACTGGTAAGAATCCTTTTGAGCTATGGTTTGGTCATAAGCCTATTGTTAGATATTTCAAAATCTTTGGGAGTAAATGCTTTATTACAAGAGATGAAGATATAGGAAATTTTGATGCTAGGAGTGATGAAGGAATCTTTCTTGGTTATTCTACTAAAAGCAAGGCCTGTCGGTGCTACAATTGAGGAAAGTAGTTGAAAGTGAAAATGTCAAGGTTGATGAAGACATAGTCAGACCATCCAGAACCTGTGGATATGATTCAAATGATCAGAATGACATTTAAAATAAAGGAAAGAAAGTTTAGACTTCAAATCAAGTTTAGATCATTCTGGTGAATCAGGAAAATCAAGAGGAAGGAACTAGTGAAAGTGCAGAAGTGAGATCACAAGATCCTGAAGTTCAAGAACATCCTAAAACTCCAAGGTATGTAAGATTAAATCATTTAGAAGATCAGATAATAGGTGATAAGAACAAAGGTGTTCAGACTAGGAGAAAAAATGTAGAAGAATACTGTTTGATTTCAAAGACTGAGCCTAATAGTGTGAATGAAGCATGCAAAGATGAACATTGGGTAGAAGCAATCAAAGAAGAACTACAACAGATTGAGAAGAAGGATGCATGAATTCTTGTTCCTAGAACTAAGGAAAAAAATATAATTGGAGCAAAATGGGTCTTTAGAAAAAAATTGAATGAGCAAGGTGAAGTTGTTAGAAACAAAGCAAGACTGGTGTGTAAAGGATATTCTCAGATGGAAGGAATTGACTTTGAAGAAACCTTTACCCATGTTGCTAGGATTAAAGCTATGAGACTATTTCTTGCTTATGCTACTTACAAAAACTTCAAGGTTTATCAAATGGATGTCAAATTAGCATTTCTAAATGGTGAACTGGAAGAAAAAGTGTATATTGAGCAACCTAATAGATTTCAATTGACTGATCAGGGAGATATGGTTTGTTGGTTGAAGAAAGAATCGAATGGACTTAAGCAAGCCCCAAGAGCATGGTATGCCAGATTGGACAAGTATTTGTTGAAGCTTGGATTCAATAAAGGTACTGTTGATAGTAATTTTTATTTCAAGATTGATCATGATAAAGATTTGATTGTTGAAGTTTGTTGATGATATCATTTTTGGAGGAGATGATGGTTTGTGCATGAAGTTTGTTGATGAGATGCAAAGTGAATTTGAGATGTGTATGATTGGAGAAATGAAATTCTTTTTGGGACTGCAAATTACCTAGCTAGATAAGGGAATCTTTATATCTTAGTCCAAGTATGTGAAAGAATTGCTAAAGAAGTTTGGTATGGAAGATTCAAATCCAGTTGGTACACCTATGGTGATCGGATGCAAGTTGACACAAGACGATGATTCTCCAAAAGCAAATAAAACTAGATATAAATAAATGATTGGTGGATTTCTCTATTTGACTCAAACTATACCTGATATCATGAATGTCATATGCATTGTTGCAAGATTTCAAGTTGATCCTAAGGAATCTCATGTAACTTCTATGAAGAATATTTTCATATACTTGAAGGGGACAGTTGATTTTGGCCTATGGTATCCTAAAGATGATGATCTTACTTTAAGTTCCTTTACTGATGTTGATTGGGTAGGAGATGTGAATGACATAAAAAGTACTAGTGGTGGTACATTTTTCTTGGGAAAGAAGTTGATTTCATGGTTAAGTAACAAGTAGAATGCCATTTATTTATCTACTGCAGAGGTAGAATACATTGTTGTTGCTAACAATTGTACTCAAATATTGTGGATGAAGAAGATTTTGAAAGATATCAGAGTTGTGTATGATGAACCTATTGCTATATTCTGTGATAATTCAAGTGCAATTAACATTTCTAAGAATCTGGTGTTGCACTCAAATACCAAGCATATATCTATCAATTTTCACTTTTTGAGAGAGAAGGCGAGTGAAAAGGAAGTTAGACTAGAGTATGTTCCTACTAAGGAATAGATTGCAAACATCTTTACAAAGCCTTTTCCTAAGGATACTTTTGATTATCTCAAAGGGAAGCTAGGGGTGATTACCCCTCCTAATCAAAACTAAGATGCATTAACTTGCATCATTCCATGCATTTCACAATCATATCTTGATCCAGATTGATGTTGTCGTGGTTGCTACTCAGGGGGAGTAGTCAGATGTTCAAATATGTGGTTCAGAGTTGTGTGGAGAAAGATAATGTGTATATTTTTCATTGATTTCAAAGGGGGAGAAGAGTCATGTGAAAAAATTTGTGGGGAGAAGAGTCATGTGAAAGAGTTGAGGAAAAAAGAGTCAGAATCTAAGGGGGAGAAAGTGTTAAGAGTTAGTTGTGTTGATGTTTTTTTCACATCATGTGTTTCCATCAATGCCAAAGGGGGAGATTGTTGGATATTTCTGATATGTAGTTGTCATTGATGTCAAGACTATTGGCATTAATGTCTTCAAGGTTGTATATGTCAAGGATAGTGAGAAAATTGTAATGAAATAAGTTGCAGGTTGTTAGTGATGAAATGAAGTTCAGTATGTTTTCCAGCTTAGTATGCTGATGATCAGAGGTTGTGGATTAAAGGATTTGTTGTTGAGTATATCTAGTTTATCCATGTTAAGTTTCAGAGATCTACATGAAGATTTGATCGAGTTATGTGTAGTTGTGTTCTAATAGTTTTTTTGTTGCTTCAGTTGGTGTTCCTGAATGAAGATGATATGATTCTAGTAAGTTCAGTTGTTGCAGATGCTTCTCTAGTGATTCATGATGTTTTTGGATGTTTCTAGATCCTACTCTATCTATGTTGCATGTCCACATTGATTGTTGCGCTCATGATTGGTGATTTTATCTTGCGTGTTCATGTTTTTCATGTTCATGGCTGACAAGGTAATTGTACCATGTTGTGGATCTTCATGGAATAATTTTTGAAGGTGTTTCATGTTCGAAGACTTTGTTTTGGGTCTTCACTATGTTGTGGTTGACCTTGGTTGATTCACATTAATAATATTTATTGTTTTGGGCTGATAGTTTGCATATATTTTATTATTTTATTGAAGTTGACATGTAGCGATGTAATCTCTTGTTTCAAATATATATAAGTGATTTTTTATATCGTTTGAAGGCATGCATGTGTATGAGATGTGTGAATAATTTCTTAATCATTTGAAGGCAGAAGTAGAGTGTGAAGAAGAGTGAGGAAAGTGTGAAGAAGTGTTCATGTGCTTAATCAGAACTGTAATCAGGCATTAGCAGATGTTATTTTCTCAGTTCAAAATCCTGCGAATGTAATTTGAATGTTTCTGTAAGACAGTGTGTCTTCCTTTGGGCAGTAAGCCTTGTTGTAATTGAGTAGTGAGCTCTAGGAAGTGAACCTGAATGCATTTTTATTCCCCATCTATTCTTCTTTATACTTTTAACAGGGTATAATCTTGTGGACTAACCTCCATCATGCTTTTTCCCCTAACAGGGTTTCCACATAAAAATCTCGATGTTATGTGTGTCTCTGATGTGTTGATGGTTCATGCTTTCATGTTTATTTATCAGATATGAGAGTAAGGTTAATAAGTTAAATAAGTTTGAATTTTTGTGACAACTAATTCAGCCCCCCCCTCTCAGTTGTTTTCCCTTATGTTGCCAACAAGTTCTACTAATAGGATCCCTAGCTAGATTGTGGATAGTAGAGCACAAACTTAGAGAGTGAGAGGTCGATAGTGACAAACTACATACAAAGGTGGGTAGGCTATAGGATAAGGTGCAGTATCTATAGGACACACAGAGAGGTGGAGCCAGGGCATTCAGAGTGTTAGTAGACAAGGTAGGGAGAAGGTGCAGATAGAGCGAGATGACTTACAGAGATAGCTGGAGGAGGTTCAGGGAGAGAGGGATGAGGCTCGAGAGAGAGTGGAGTGTGCAGAGGTAGTGTTTGGGTAGGCAGGGGCTCTATTAGAGAGAGTCGAGGTAGTGGAGGGCTAGGTGTAAACCCTATAGAGTGAGAGAGATGAGGCTACGTGGAGGATATTGCAGCTGGAGGCACAAGTTGATTAGGTGTGATTGGCACGGGAGGCTTGGGAGCAGGAGAGATGGAGGATAGGTGGGTAGAGAGATAGATATCATGTGGAGAGGGATGTAGTGAGGGTACAAGTGGTAGGAGAGGTTGATGCTAGGACAAAGGTTGGATACTACATGAGCACATATTTTAGGGAGGTGCCTAATCTAGCATGGAGGGTTCCTCCATATGTCAGAGCAGCTCCACAGATGCCAACACCCTCACATTCAGGTGCCACTCACACACATGGTTACAGTGATTATTGCGAGGCACCTACATGTAGTTGAGGTTCAGTGCCAGACTCCCCATAGAGGTCACATGCTAGGAGTAGTGGATAGAGGGAGTGGAGACAAGGTTCCTAGTTTTTGCAGGTGCAAGGTGGATGGGTTACACAACAAATACTATAGATTCTTTCATGTAGAGGACTGCATAGATTTGACTCATTCATTCTTTATTTTATTCTTTATTCTTTATGGGTTCAAGACACCAGGCAATGTCAGATGTATTCATCTATATTTGATTAGAGCTTTGCACTTGTACCTTTATTTGATGGACTTTCATGGAATCTATGATGGACGTTTTATTATGGACTTTTGTGGACTTTTATGAAATATTTATTGTGGACTATGATGGACACATGATAGACACTATTTATATATATATATATGTTATGTGATGGACATTGATGTGATATGGATGATTCCTATATGATGTCATGGATGTTTATTATGCTCATGTGTATGGTTAGGATTATGATGTATGCATAATGATGATTAAGGTTTATGCTTATGTTGATGTGGATGATATGAATTATATGCATTATGTCTAATGCTTGTGGATGCAAGATGTGATGTGACATTATTTAAATGATTCGATGTATGTTGTGGACATGATACTAATGGTGTGTGATGTAGGTGGTGATTTTATTGTGATTTGTAATGTATGTGTATGAGATATGATATGACAATGGATTATGCATGGATGATGAATAATTTATAGATGATTGTATTATATAATGGTTAATAATGCATGTATGATATGAGATGAAATTATGTGATGGATGCAATATGCATATGTGATCATGTTATGGATGGATGTGATAAATGTAATGTAATGAAACGTATGTGGTGAAATGAACTAATATGTTTAGAATAATAACTCTAAGAAAATTTAAATGATAATGAAAATGAACTTAAGATGCTTAGAATAACCAATCTATATTAATCTAAACAACTTAAGATGATAATGAAAATGATAATGCAATGGATAATGAGATGAACTTAAGATGCTTAAACTAACATATCTAAATTAATCTAAACAACTTAAGATGATAATGAAAATTATAATGCAATGGATAATGAAATGAACTTAAGATGCGTAGACTAATAGATCTATATTAATCAAAAAAACTTAAGATGATAATGAAAATGATAATACAATGGATAATGAAATGAAATGAACTTGAGATGCTTAGACTAACATGCAATTGCATGAAAATGAGAATGCAATGATGAAGTGGAGTCATGAAATGAAATGAACTTAGATGAAAATGAACATGTATAGCGAGATAGATGATGATGGGTGTCATAGTGCACCTATCAAAACCATAGGAATCCTAATAAGAAGAATAGGTGGGAGAAGAACATTTGCACAACTAGAAATCATGTCATTTTTCCATTTTAGGAGCACTATTTTTTGCTATAGCATAAGACACAATATGCCAGGGTATGAAGAACCAAGGTAGATTAGTATTAAATGCATAAGACAAACACAAAAAACAAGAAGGCTATCCCAACACCCCAAAGCCACAATGGCTTTGGTTGGGCTTGATGTTGGAATAACCACAAGTACAAAGGATGCCCCAGCATAACACAAGACCACAAGGATCTTGGTGGATACTACATGGGACAACCAAGAAGACAAGAACATGCAAAATCAAGATATGCCCCTATGTTTACCCGTCAAAGTACACCATGATATGGTGGATCATGGCGAACCTGACAAGGCATAATAAGAAGCTCAAATGATAAACAAAAATTCCAAAAGCACCAAAAGATCACAAGAAATTTCAAATGTCCTTTTCTCATAGGATCAGTAGATGGATGCGATTGATGTGGTCTAATTTAAAAAAGGATACATCTTGTTAAGACCAAGGATGGAGGATAGATTAGGTGATCGACATGACTCAGAATATCAGAAACCGATTGGACCTCATGATACTAATGGATTTTGTTTGTTTAGGAACTAGTGAAATAGGGACATACATGATGACACGACATAGGACCAAGACACACCCTAAGGACCTAGGGGCTCAGGGGCTAATCAAAGATTAGCCTTTCCTACGTGAAAGCACAAAGCCCTTGTAGTTTGATAAAATGACCATGGATAAAAGCAGAAAGAAGACAATGGAGACATTGATGGATGAAGAAGACTAACATGATAGGATGGAAAAAATCCTTGGGGGTGGATCAAATGATTAGCCTTGCCTACGTGAAAGCGTAGAGGCAATGTAGTTTGAAAAAATGGATGGAAGATGACATGAGACCTAATGATGACCGACACGATGAAGGATCCTAGATGACGATATGAGACCGACAAGCGATAGAAATATACAAGGGATGAAAAGCTCAGATTTAGGATAAAAGCTCAAGATTTAGGATAGTAAATCTAAATCATCCAATTTCCAATCAAAATATGCCAAGTGATAGATAAATAGGATGTCGATGGGAGGATGGATATGATAGGATGTGAGGATAGGATGCGAGGATAGGATATGGAGTTAGGATGGATGAAAGCATAAGGAAAATAGGACACAAGGTAGATAATGATTAAGCCCTCTATGAATGGCGCTTGTTGCCAAGTTTTCACCAAACTTACTTATCCAAGGAACCACCAAGGGTGGTTTTCACCATAGGATGGATTATTTCTCTTTACTATTTTTGAATTTTTTTAACTTTTTTGATTTTTTTGTATTTTTGTTGATTTTTTACATTTTTTGGGTTTTTCTAGGTAGGATAACCCAGCTGACCTAGGTGTAAAACCTTTTAAGGTGCATGAAGTTGTTAGGCTCTTCCAGGGGTTCTTACTCAGGTGTTGCAAGTCGATATGCCCCAAAACCATATTTTGCAGTGATAACATAAGGACCCAACCAATTTGCTTCAAACTTTCCCTTCTTTTCTCGATCTTGTTGGGTACGCTAATTCTCTTTCAAGAATAGATCACCAACATTGAATTATCAAGGACAAACCTTCTTGTTGTAATTTCTCCTAAGATGATGTTGATATGCTTGGAGATGATTATAGGCCTTGATAGGTTTCTCATCCAGAAGTTCCAATTGACTTAACCGTGCGACTCGAGCATCTTCATCATTGATTAAATTCTTTAGAGAGATTCAGAGTGATGGGATTTTGACTTCAATCAATAAGATAGCATCGGCACCATAAATGAGGTAATATGGGGTAATTCCATTGGGGGTGTGGATGGATGTGTGATATGCCCAAAGGGGGAGATTAAGATGGAGGTGCCAATCTCAACTAGTTTTATTGACAACCTTTTTGAGGATTTTGATAAGGGTTTTGTTGGTTTCTTCAGCTTATCCATTACCTTGGGGGTAATATGGAGTTTACCAATGATGTTGGATGTGATAGGTTTTGCAAAGGTGTTTCATATACTGGTTTTTTAAGGGCTTGCCATTATCGGTGATGGTGGTGGAGGGAATACTATATCTACAGAGGATATGGAAAAGGATGAATTTGGAAATATGAATACCCATGATTTGGGAGAGTGGAATTGCTTCCACCCACTTAGTGAATTATTCAGTGGCAGTGATGATGAAGGTATGACCGTCAAAAGATGGAGGGTAAGTCTTGTCGATTAAGTCGAAACCCCATCGTGAAAAAGGCCATGGTGCAATAATAGGCTACAAATCCTATGTAGGAGCATGTATTAGATCTACATGATGTTGACATGGTACACATTTCTTCATGAATTCACAAGCATCATGCTCCATAGTGGGCCAATAATATCCTACTCAAAGAATTTTCTTGGCTAAGGCCATTCCATTAGAATGAGACCCACATACACCACTATGCACTTTGTTTAATACAACATTAGATTCTGATTCACTTAGACACCGAAGGAGAGTTCCATCATAACCTCCGCAATAAAGTGTATCTCCCATGTTTGTGTATCGGGAAGTGCATTAGATGAATGATTTGCATTGGTTACAGGTAAGGTTAGGTGGTAGGATGTTTTCATGGAGTTAGGCATAAATATCATGATACCAAGGTGATTCAGGAACTACAATATCACACACCATTTTGTTGTCAGGAACATCATACGCTAGGATTAATAATTGCTCAATGAGGAACTCACAATCTGTTTGGTCTTTAGGCATGTCAATGAGGGAACCAATTGTATCCATAGCATCAGCTGCCTTGTTCTACACTCTAGGAATCTGTTCAAACTGGATATAGGTGAAATACTTTTTGAAGTCATCCACCATATGTTTATAGGGAAGAAGCTTATCATCCTTGGTTTGAAACTCATAATTGGCCTATTATATTATTAGTTGAGAATCACCAAAGACACATAGATGAATGATATTCCATTGGACTATGATTCTTAGGCCAATGATTAGAGCTTCATATTCAATAATTTTGTTTGTGCATGGGAATGCTAGCCTGAATAAATTTGGAATGTAATCACCCTAAGGAGTGACAAAAGGAATTCCCACACCAACTCCATTGTGAGTATATGACCCATCAAAATATAGTGTCCATGTATCTAATTTTGAAACTATGAGGACCCCTTCATCAGGAAACACTGCTACTAGTGGATATGCATCTACCAATGGAGCATCAACCAATTGATCTGCTATCACTTTCCATTTAATTGCTTTATGATCATATTATATATCAAACTCACTGAGTAGCATAACCCACTTGGCCATGTGGCCAATTAATGTCATTCTTGATAACAAATATTTGAGTGGGTCAACTTTTGATATTAGCTTGATAGGATGACTGACCATATAGTGACACACCTTCTGTGAACTAAAAACAATCACCAAGAAATATTTTTCCATGGGGGAATAGTTGAGCTCATAACCCACAAGTATTCGGTTGATATAGTAGATTGTACATTCTTTAGAGAACTCATCATGTTGTGCCAGAAATTCCCCCAACGCAACTAATGTGGCTAAGATATATAGCAATAGCAGTTTACCTCAAATAGGAGGCATTAAAATGTGTGGATTGGCTAGGTATTCTTTGATCTTTTCAAAGCTTCATTGACACTCTGGATTCCATTTGAATTTTATGTCTTTACACAAGAGGTGTGTGAATGATTGGCATTTATCAGCAAGTTGGGCTATGAAATGTCTGATAGACTATAATTTTCCTTGCAGACTTCTTAACTATTTTAGATTGTGTGGCAAGGGAATTTCCATTATTGCCTTGGCTTTCACCAGATCCACTTCAATGCCCCTTCTAGATACTATGAAGCCTAACAATCTTCCAAAGGTGACACCAAACACACACTTTTTTCGATTCAAGTGCAGCTTATATTGTTCTAACCACTCAAAGATTAGCCTAAGGATCATAGGATGATATTTTCTTGTCTTGGATTTCCCTAGTAGATCATCAACATAACCTTCCATTATGATATGGATGAGGTCATGGAAGATGACGGTCATTTCACATTAGTAAGTTGCCCCCACATTCTTTAGGCCAAAGGGCATGACATTGTAGAAGAAAGTGCCCCAGGGGATGGTGAAAGCAGTGTTGTGTTGATCTTCAGGTGCAATTCTAATATGATTATAGCTAGAAAATCCATCCATGAGGGATAGCATAGCATGTCCTACTATGAGATCTACCAACATGTCAATGTTAGGGAGTGGGAAATCATCTTTTGGGCAAGCTTTATTAAGATCCCAAAAATTTGTGTAGATTCTAAAGTTCCAATTTGGTTTAGCCATAGGAACTATATTGGATATCTAGTCGAAGTAATCAATAGGTCTGATGAATCCATCCTCTAATAGTTTTTCCAATTCTTTCTTGACAAGTAGGGCCACTTGGGGATGCATTTTTTTGAGCTTCTTTTTAACATCCAGATGAACATTGAGATGGTGTACAACCAATGCGAGATCCAATCCTGGCATATCTAAATAGGACCATGCAAAGTTAATGATCCCTTCCTTTAGCAGATTGACGATGATCGAATACTCTTCCTCTGACAATGACTTGGCCACATAGGTGATTTTGGGCTCTTCTTTTGTTCCCATATTAACTTCTTGCATCTCTTCAATCAAAATTGAAGACCGTTCAGATAAATTAACTCCAACAAGGTGAAGATGAACATTTCCATCCTCTAGCACCTCATCAAGGTTTTCACTAGAGGATACACCCTTTATTTTTACTTTTGACAAGTCAAGAAGTGCCTCAGGGAGGTTTTCACTAGATGACTCTTTTTTTTTTGTTTCTTTTTTCTTTTTCAGTTAGGGTGTTCATCTTCCCCCAATCTCATGAGATGTACATAAGCATCCTCTGAAGGAAAAATTTCTATAGGTGTGCTCCCTTGTAGATCCCAATCAATAAGGCAAGGGTTATGGAGGGAAAGGTTGATGGAAAAGATAGACGTGGAATTGAAGAGAGAAGGGAAGTCAACATCATCATATGAGAGTATGATTCCCTCTTCTTCAGGTATGTCTTCAAGGAAATTGTTATCTGAATTGACATTATTTGAGGTGCTAGTGGATGTTGTGGGACCCTTTTTATTTTTTTCATAGCCTATGCCCACATTTTTAGGTCACACAGGTGTATCAATGGGCTGCAATCACCCATGTTCCTCTACACCAAGTCCTCCCCCTTGATAATTGTATTTTTTTCTAGCTTTGATGCACAGGGATAAACCTCTTGGAAGTATTCAGTGAGAGGAGGCGAGGGCTTAGGTTCTTCTCTGTAAACCCATTGACTGATTCCTCATCTGCTAGATCTTGTTGTGTTCCTAGGGACTAGAAGGTGGTAGAACCCATGTTCTTAGAATTCATAGTTTTTGTCTTCACTTCTTTCTTCGGTGCAAATTGGGAAGCTTGACTGTAGGTGTGAGGAGATGGAGGCATGGTTGCCACATTAAGATCTGTACGCATCTCATATTCTCCATAGCCTTTATCAATGATTTGGACCTTGGTAATGGTGGATTCAAATGCAATGGATGGAGTGGATGACATGTTGGATGATGAATTGGAGGATGGATTGGAAGACAATGCATGAGGTTCCCCCACTTCAACTCTTCCAGACAATATTAGGAGTGGGGGAAAGAAGCTTCTAGAGTATGACAGTACTCAAAACGCTGAGGATCTACATGGATGGTTACTTCAAACTCATTGTATGGGAACTTTAGGCTTTGGTGATAGGTGGATGGAACGGCATGCATGGCATGGATCCATGGTCGGCCAAGGAGAAGGTTGTATGGAAAATATAGATCAAGGATGTGGCATGTAGTGTATTGCATGATGGGGCTAACCTAAATAGGAAGAAAAATAATGCCTTTTGAGTCCCTTTCTGCATTATCACATGCCTTTATTGTAATGGTCTAATTATCCAGGTTAGCATGAGTATACCCTACTTGTTTTATAAACTTTAAGGTACATAGATTGAGGGTAGATCCATTATCTACCAAGACCCGTTTTACCTTATGGTGGGGTGACAATGACCTCAATGTGCAGGGCACAGTTGTGGGATGAATCAATCAGCGGCATATCATTTTGGTTGAATCCCAACTAATAAGGGGATGAAAAATGTCCTACTAAAGCTTGGAAGTGGGTAGGATCAATACCATTGGGCACATGTGTATCCTGAAGATCTTTTGTAAGGATTTCTTGGTGGATTGGGGAAGACTTAAGAAAATCTAGAATGGATATTTGGGTTGGGGTCTTACCAAGGTGGTCAAGAATATTGTATTGTGAGCTCACTGGAGCAGGCTGAGATGAAGTGGAAGGCCCAAGAACTAATATGTGGGTACGACGTGTAGTAACAACACATTGAGGGTCTTTTCCTTTGACATGAATCATAGATACATGTGGCTCCCCTTGATTGATGCACATAACAATGTCATCATAATTATAGGGCACAACTTTATAACTGACGTTAATTGTATTATTATTTTGGTTGTTATTGCTAGACCTAAGATTAGCATTTGAGGTACTAGGACCCTAATTGTGCTTAGGGAAGGCATTTTGATATATCTATAATTGAGTAATATCAGACAATGTAGCCTAATTTGCATCCACCATGATATCACCTCAATCTATAAGATCTTGAATATAAGTTTTAAGTCGACATTTATTAGTGCAGTGACCTTTAATCTTGTGAAAATCACAATACTCATTTTCCCTATACTAGATGGGTTTGGGCTTTGACTCATCAAAAGGCTTTGTCACAGGATAAGTGATTGAATAATTTGCTTGCAGTAGTCTCTTCAAAATTTTATCTAAGGATTCTCCCAAAGGAGTGAATGAGCGCTTATTATTTCCTTGATTGTATTGATTGGACTATTGGACAGGATGGGGTGCACCATGTGGTACAAATATGGTGTTGGAAATGGATTGTGGATTAAGGACATACTGCAATCTTTGTGAAGTATTAGCGACTTGGATGTGTTTAGTGTCAGTGACACCATCGTTGACAATGTTTTTGTTCTTGTTCCTATAGCGGGATTTATCTCTAGATGATTTATCTTTATCTTGATTAAAGATTTTGATTTGTCCCTTAGCGATGAGGGCCCTCTAAATAGTAGTACCCTTCTCAATGACTTCGGTAAAAGTGGTAACGCAATGAAGGAATAGGTTATGAGCTAGTTTAGGGTGGGTGTTAGTAACAAAGATGGTTACCAAATCTTTCTCGTTGAGATGGGATTTTAGCTGACTAGCCAAGGCTCTCCACCATTGCAAGTAGCTTGCAAATGTTTCTCCCTCACATTGCTTATCTTTCAGGAGATCTAAGGTATCAATGTCCTTATCTAGATTGAAGGAGAAGTGTGCAACAAATTTTTTTGACAGATCCACAAAGGAAGAAACTGGCCCCTTTGGAAGACCCATGAACTAGTCTATAGCTTGCCCCATTAGGCTCCTAGGGAACAATCGCATAAGGTAGTTGTCATTATGCATAACTTCTTGATAATGTGTGTAAAATTCCTACAAGTGATTTCTTGGGTCACTCCTTCCTTTGTATTTATCAAATTTTGGCATTTCAAAATGCTTAGGGAAGGGGACAAGTGAGATGGAGGGATCAAATGTGCAAGGGAAAATCTCCTTAGATTTGTAGGAATTCTTCGATGTACCAACCTGCAAGTCCTTGAGGGCAGCTTTTATCTCTTCCTACTCTTTATTGATGGGTGTTGAGGAGGAAGGACCTGTTGGATTGGACTGATCGTATGGGAGATATTGCTAATGTGATAGAGGTGGAGGTGGAATGGTTTGATCATAAGATGGGAGAGGTGGATATGAAGGGATTTGTTGATATTGATTGGGATACATGGATTGAGGATTGGCATAAGCTTTTTGGTATGATGACGGGGCTTGGTAATATGAGGAAGAGGCACCCTACTGATATGATGGTGGCTACTGGGAGTAATATGGGTTGGATTGGTAATTGTAAGTTTTTTATTGTTGGGAAGCATATGGAGGTTGTTGTGGATTGGATTGTTGATATTAAATGTTTTATTGTGATTGTGGGGGAGTAGTGTACGAAGGCTATTATTGGGATTGTTGCGGATTATAGTAAAAATAATTGGGATTGGGATTGGATATAGTGGCTTGCAAATAATAGGTGCTTTGAGGATGATATAGGTACTAGGTAGCAGGGTTGCTTAGAATTTTTTGGGAGGATTGTTGTGATTGCGACGAGATTTGTGAATGTTGAGGGGGTTGTTGGTAGGATGGTGGTTGTTGTTGAGGAGGTTGAGATGGGATTTGGGATTGCTGAGGTGGTGGTTGATAAGATGGGATTTGTTGTTGAGGAGGTTGCTGATAGGATGGTGTTTTTTGTTGAAGAGGGACCTACGATTGATGAGGAGGTTGTGACAGATTACCCTGTGGTTGGTATAGAGGTGGTTGTTGATGTTGTGATATAATTTGTGCATGATGTGGGGGATGTGAAGGAATCTGGGTATGCTACAGAGGTTGTGATGGGGGTTGATGAGGTGGTTTTTGATGAGGTGGTAGTGATGATGGTGCTTGCTATGGGTTACCCTAAGGTTGATGCAAAGGTGGCAGGGTGCCTTGAGGCTGCTATTGAGATGCGAATGGAGGTGGGGGTAAGTTTGATGTGTGTGTGGGATTAGGAAGTGGAGGTGGCATTGCGAAAGGATTATAAGCATTTCCCCCTATATTCCCTAAAAGCTGACCCAATTAATTTGGTGGGACAGATGGTGAAGATGGTATAGGGGTTGGACATTAAGGGAAGTTCATGCCTTATGGATTGGGAGGACCTTGTGAATTACCAAGACCAAGAGGATTGTTAGGATCAAGGCCTTAGGGATTGTTAGGATTGGGTGCAACACCCATTATTGTGATCAAGACGTAGGTAGGTGAAAGTTGATAACACACATCATTACCAAACCCTAGTTGGTACCATGTATCTTGTGGTGTGACCTAGGGAACTTGTGGAACTAATGAACTAGGATTTGAATCTTGTGGTAGAGCAGGGAGTGTAAAATTCACATATTTTGATAATTCAAACCCCGAAGGTGGCTTGATACCCTTCATGAGTAACGTGGTGAGGATTCTATCATCGTGCTCATTAAGAAGATGATATGTCATTTGCACATTAGTAGGATTGCTAAGATATTCATCAACTGTGAGCTCGGGTTGGTTAACCATGCTTTCCTCTAGGGGAGATTGGGTATGGATATCAATGTTGGATTGTGATGAGCCGCCATTAGTGGGTTGATCCTGAGGATGAGAACCTTAGGACTATTGTTGTTCCATGAGTTTCTTTGCCTGCGATCGGGTAAGGGGCATGAAAATGCAAAATGACCATATGACTAAGCTGACACTACGCCCTAAGATGCACTTAAATGATGACTTAGGTGATGACTAAAAGGATTTCTAAGATGATAGATCAATTGATTGGATGACTGAGGGGATGATTTGGATAATTGATTAGATTGGATTCGATTGGTTCGATTGATTAGATTGAATGATTGATAGGATTGGACGATTGATTGGATTGGATCAATAGGATCAAATGATTGATCAAATTAGATTGGGAGGACTAACTCTGAACCAATTTCAAGGGCTTAACTAGATGACGTAAGATACTAATGATTGGATTGGATTATAAAAATATGATTACGGTACAAAATATACCTCAAGATGAGAGGAGATTGATAAGGTCGTGAAGAATTATTGACTCAGGATAGATGACAATCCTAAGTGAGTGTGAATGATGACGATTAGGGTTAGTTACCTAACCCAATTGGATAAAAATACCCTAAAACAAATTCTAAGAGATTCAGATTGATAATTTGATGATGGATATACAATCTAGGGATGTCCTAAGATGAACCTATGTGATTTGATTAAGGATTCAATAAATTTTGGAAAATGAAGACATACTAAAATGATGATCATGGGCCTAGATGGATGATGATAAAAAAAAATTTGATCAAAGAAATGGACTCCAAAAACAATAGGATTTTAGTGGTCCAAAGGATTAACTCTTGAGTTTTTTGTATGGGACACACATATGCCTCTATGTATTGCAAGTTCACCCCTCCAAGTTATGAGATCACCTATCTAAAGGTGAACAAAATTTCCTATGTAACAGAGAATCGCCTATATCTTTTGATGTAAGGATGGATTTCATGGGATCACCAAACTGAGCAATAGGGTTGCCTAAATCTTGATATGTACGGTCAAACAGGCGCGGGATCGCCCTTGTGGTCAATAGGTTCACCTATCTAGTTATCAAGATCGCCTCTTTCTTCAGGTGTATGGACAAGACACGTAGACACCTATGATGGGATCACCTATTTCCTCGACTATATAGGCTAGGTGTGTACGAACCAGAAACGGAATGGCCTATTGGTTTAATAGGACTACCTATATAATGGGATGTATAGACAAAGATAATATGGACCGAAAACAGGATTTCCCCTATGGACAACAGGTTCACCTATGCTATGGGATGTACAGACAAATGACTAGTAGACTCAGACACGAAATCACCTAGGAAGATGTCAGGATCACCTATTCAGGGAACATGTGGACGAGGATGGTAAAGACCAGACATGGACTCGCCTAGGAGGATGATAGAATCACCTATTCTAGGGAAAAAGTAGACTTAGGGTCACCTATCTAGGAGACCCAGAAGGAAATTCACCCCTAACAAGAGCAAGTTCACCTAAAGGATGACTAGATTGGACTACACATAGAATCACCCCTTCCAGGGTAGGATCATATGTCCACAATGAAAGTTCACCACTATGAGAAGCAAACTTGCCACTAAGGGAAAGGGCAGACTATGGAAAAGGACTGAAAACACAACAAACAAGAAGCAATGGGCTGAACTGACTCAAACTGACAACAAGCACTGGTATATCACAAGAAAACACTCCAGACAACATAAGCCTAAAATTAGTGATAAGGGTTTGCTAACTCAATGTAGGCCCATCACCTTGAGGGGGCACCCCAAGGTTAATAATCCACGATACTGAGGTGGTTCTCTGGATCACCCTTTCTCATGAAGGTGGATAGCTAGAGATTTAGTGGCACAGGGTCATCAACAGATGCCATGGGATCACCTTCACTCTCTCACTTGGGAACTATCATAGTTCACCATAAGGATTTCTATCTAAACCTAAGGGAGTACATGGTGAGTAACTTCAGGGTATGATTTGCATCCCCTGCACTACACCAATCCACGGCTAAACACGAGTCTCTATCTAGGTTGAATAGGCTATCTTGTGCATCCTCGATACACCAAGAGGGTGATGTGTGGTAAATATGTTAGTATCAAAGTAGAACAATAAAAACACACAAATAAAACTTTAAACTGAAGAAAAGAAAATAATTTGAATTCAAAGGAAACAAATGAAGCTTCTTCAGAGCCGTTCCATTTTCCTCTATCTCCAAGGATTTGTTTGAAGCTGCTACTCTTAGATTGTGTAAGCAAGGCTTCTCCGAATGGCAACCTGTAGAACAAGTATGTAAAGAAAAGTGCTTCTATCTTATATGCTGGTGGAGTGAGAATATTGATACGAATATGCACAGGGGTTGTGGATTATGCACAGGGGCTGTGGATTGTGGATGTTATGATATGAGGTGAATAGGACATGATATGGAATGATTCTATGCTATGCTATGATACTGGAATGTTGTGAATACTAGAAGGCTATGCTATTGCAATTTGGCTATAGTTTTCCTATATGAAAGCTTCTCTATCATTTCAAAGACCCAACAGTCCTTTTTATAGCTTTTTGTAGGCAAGAGCCTGGCTGGCAAAAATCAATGGCTATGAGATTGTCTGGTAGATTTGAATGGTGAGAGATGGAGAGGTTGAGAGGAAGATGGAGAATGTTGGGAGGTTGGAGAGAAGAATGGAGCCTTGTCTTCAACCCATGGGAACAAGCTTGCACAGGAACAGAGAAATTATTTTTTCTGTTTTGGAAGTTTGTTTCACGGTTGTTGAAGATAATCCCCAAATTAATTAAATAAATAAATTTATTTAATTTCATTTATGTGAGTTTGATTTTTTATTTTAGAACTATAGAAGATTTAATTAAATATTTTGAGATATTTAATTGTGATGTGACTTTAGAAGAATTAACTAAATATTTTGAGATATTTAATTGTGAATGGACTTTTAGAAGAATTTAATTAAAAAAGAGGAATATTTAATCTTTATTTGAATAAAATATTCAAGCCAAGATTAAATGATAATTAATATAAATAAATCGTAATGTTTTATTTAATTAATTAACAAATGAATAAGAAAAGTGATTAAATAAACTTATTTATTTAATTGAAATGAAAGAATGAGCAATATAAATAAATTATTTAAATTTATTTATACGCAAATTGAATCTAGAGATTTAATTAAATATTAAAAATATTTAATTAATTATGTGACTATTTTTAGGTGTATACATTTTGCCCCTCTTTGAAGTGATATGTTTTACGCATTGCTTCAAAGAATTTTGAAATTTTCCCTAGATGTTGTTTGTCGAACGTTGATAGGTATATGCCCCCTCAGACGATGAATCGATAAGATTTTGATTTTTGTGATTGTTTTGATTTTTTAGAGTTTTTTTTTGAAATTTTTGATTTTTATGATTTTGAAGATGTCGATTCATCATTTGAAAATGATGATGTGTAGAAAATGACTTGAAAAGATGTAAGATGAAAAATTGATGACTAAATTTCCCTTGCTATGATAAAATGTGATAAAATGCCCCAATTTTGTTGATGGTTTTTGATTGATTCAGCATTTGTGATGATTGATTGATGATAACTGATAGGATTGATAAAGTGACCTTGTGATGCATGAGCCTCACTGATAGGATAGATTTCCCGTCATGATGATGTGTTTTGATAAATTTGTTCCCAAGGTTGTTGGCAAACAAATAGTAGTCCGATAAATTTTCTTTCAAGGTTGTTGAAAGACAAACAGTTGTTGATAAATTTGCTTCTAATGTTGTTAAAAACAAACATGATTTGATATATTTGTCTTCAAAGTTGTTGAAAACAAATAGCAATTGATAAGGTTGCTTTTAAGGTTGTTAAAAACAAACATGATTTTGATAAGTTTTCTTCCAAATTAATGAAAAGCAAATAACAGTTGATAAGTTTTCTTTTAAGGTTGTTAAAAACAAACACGATGTTGATAAATTTGCTTTCATGAAAATGAAAAACAAATAGTTTGATAAGTTTGCTTCTAAAGTTGTTAAAAACAAACAGGATGTTGATAAATTTGCTTTCATGAAAATGAAAAACAAATAGTTGATTGATAAGTTTCAATTGATAAGTTTGCTTCCAAAGTTGTTGAAAACAAACAGTAGATTTGATAAATTTGCTTTCATGATTTTTGAAAAAAAAATAGTTGTTGATTTGATTTGATAAGTTTCAATTGATAAGTTTTCTTCCAAAGTTGTTGAAAACAAATAGTAGATTTGATAAATTTGCTTTCAAGGTTGTTGAAAGACAAATCGTAGTTTGATAAATTTTCTTTCAAAGTTGTTGAAAACAAATATTCGAATGATGTATTCCGATTGGATTGATTTGATTGATTTGATGATCCATTTTGATTTGAATAATGGTCTGATCTTCTGATGTTATTGACGGTTTGATCTTCTAATGTAGGAGCAGGTGGTGTGAGACCAACAACATCTGGGGGTAGCACCTCATAGTGTTTTCATGTGATCAGCTTTGATTTTTTTTATTGAGACATTGTATACTTTGCCAGCTTTTGGGAAAATCTATAAATGCAAAATGTAGATTCTAACATGAATGCAATCTAACCGGGTGTTGCCACAATAATGGGTTACACTTTTTGGGACATCCTGATTTTGCTTGAAATCACATATTTTAGAAAATACAATGATTTATGACTTTAAAGGTTCCATTTAAATTATTTTAATTAAAGAGGGATTGATCAAACCCCCTTCAATAGAACCTTGTTAGATTTAAACCATACCTATAATCAAGTCTCCTCTACACCTATCAAAATGCTGATAAAAAACCACTTTTGATTTACCTTTTGGGTGATCAAATGAATTCATTTAAAATTTATGCTTTGTAAGCATGTAGCCCTTATTATAAGCTTCCTAAAAAGTATAATTTTAAATATGTTTAATTTGATTATTATATTTATTTTTTATTTCTTGTAAATGTAGGATTTTCAATGAACATCAAGTTCTTTATTTCACACATACAAAAAAATAGAAAAATAGAGAAAAAAAATTCTAAAAAATGCATGCGCCCTAGGTATTGATGTCCTTATTCCAACAAAAAAAGAATAAGTTAATTCAAATGAATACAAAAAAAGTTATGCTTTCCGAAGTACACCTCTGTCCAAATTATAATTACGCTGACTTGGAAAATTAGTTAAAAAAAAATATGTAACAAAAAATTATGAAAAAATATCCATCCCCTAGATATTGGTGTGAAAAATTTGTATTTTAAAAATCAGAATTTTATCCTATCTATAAAAAAAATTATGTGGGCCAAAGTAAACATCACTTTTTAAAAATGTTGATTAGTAGAAAAAATAAGTTATTAAAAATTACATAAAATGATTCACAATTTATTTTTTAATTTAAAAATATATATATAATTAGAATCTACACAAAATATCTAACAAATAACTAGTTTGATTCATCTTCAAAACCTTAATGGCTTAGCTGCTATAGGTGTAAGAAAGTGAATGTCTGGTGAAAAATCCTGATTTTAATGTCAAGTTTGGCCAAAAATTGTAACCCATTATTGTGGGATCACCCAACCATGCAGGGTATCCGTACAATATTGCCATTCTAAGAGCTTGTTTGTGCTTTTTGTGTCATCATAGAGCATTGAAATGTTGAAAGTTAATACAGGCATCAAAGGGTATGTTAGCACCAGTGATGACCTGAGTATTGCTTTCATGATTTTTGATATAGCAAGATAATACAAGCATCTAGGTATAATTAAACCGAGATGACCTGAGTATCGCTTGCATAAACAGACAAGAGTTAACCCTTTTCCCATGCAAATTCTGAAATGTCATCAATGATACATAGTAGAGCATGTCTCACAACCAATTTGCATAGTACTAATGATTTTCTCGCAAACAGTAGACAAAGAAAAATCATACTCCTTCCTTGCTTTTCTAGTTCAGTACATCATTGAATTGCTCCAGAGATATGATAGAAAATCAAACAACCATTCAAATCTTGCCTAAAATATTTCAAACATTATTCAGATTAAGATCATCCAAGTTGGTTGTCAACATTGATGTTTGTTTGAATCATGTTGTTTTGATTTCAATTGGCATTGAATAAGCATGTTATGGTTGATTTGATGCGGCAATGTTTATTGCATTTTGACAAACCGTCTTGTGTCCATTTGTGATGTTCGAAAAGCCCATTGCCCCTCTCTTGTTCAGTCTATATTGCTACCCCCAGTGTAAACACAACCTAAAGATTATTGATATATACAAATTTCATCAAGCCATGATGAAACACAAGGATTCATGTTGCATGATATGGATACGAAAGATATGTACAGATGATAGATATGGATAGATGATGTCGTAAGTGAATGCAAGACATAAGCTAATAGATGGAGGAGCCTATTTTGATCACAAGTAGCGCCTGTTTGCCAGGTTTTCGCCACTTGTTTTTATTACACTTTTTCAGGATTTTTCTGATGTTTTTGATTTTTTCAAGACTTTTTCTGATTTTTTTTGGATTTTTTCAGGACTTTTTGATTTTTTTTGAATTTTGAATTTTTTCAGGACTTTTTTTTTTGAATTTTTTGAATTTTTTATGATTTAGACATAGAATTTCTTCAAATGAATGCTATTGATCGGCTCTTCAATCAGGTCCCCTTCTGATGTAGATAACTGATATGCACCAGAACCATATGTTGCAATGATGACAAATGGACCAAGCCAGTTTGGTTCAAATTTTCCTTTCTTTTCTCTGTCTTGCTGATTACGTGGATTTTCTCTCAAGACTAAGTCACCTACTTGAAATGTTCATGGTTTAACTCTGTGATTGTAGCTACGAGACATAACTTGTTGATAACCCTTCAAATGGTCAGCTGCATGTTGACGTCTTTCATCTAACAATTCTAACTCTTGCAGACGAGATACTCTATAGTCCTCATCATCTATCAATCCCTTGAGTGAGACCCTAAGCGAAGGTATTTCAACCTCTAGTGGTAAGATTGCTTCTGCTCCATAGACCAAGGCATATGGGGTAGCTCCTATTGGTGTGCAAATGCTGGTTCTATATACCCACAAAGCTGGATTTAACTGGACATGCCAATCATGACCGACGTCATTTACAGTCTTCTTCAAGATCTTCAAGATTGTTTTGTTGGAAGCTTCTACTTGACCATTACCTTGTGGATAATAAGGTGTAGAAAACCTATGTTGGATGTGAAATCTTTCACAAAGTTCATCAACATCCTGATTCTTGAAAGGTCTCCCATTGTCAGTAATGATAGAATTAGGAATTCCATATCTACAAATGATGTAATTCAGAATGAATGAAGAGATTTGTTTACTGGTCACGATCGTCAAAGGAACAACTTCAATCCATTTTGTAAAATACTATGTAGCTGTGATAATGAATTTATGCCCATTTGATGATGAAGGATGAATTTTTACAACAAGATCCAGTCCCCACTGAGAAAAAGGCCATGTCGAAGTGAAAGGTTGCAGTTCCTATGCAGGTGCATGAATAAGATTCCCATGGATCTGACATTTAGAACATTTCTTGACAAAAGTAAAAGATTCTTTCTCCATGGTAGGCCAATAATATCCCATTATGACAAGTTTCTTGGCTAAGGTCAGACCACTTGAATGAGTTCCACAAATACCACCACGAACCTCTTGTAAGGCTTTTTCAGATTCATCACGTTCAAGACATCGAAGGAGCATACCATCAAGACCACATCGGTAAAGGATATCGGTGATCAAAGTATAATGAGATGATTGGCGTATGAAATTCCTTTTTTGGTTTCGAGATAAGTCTGGAGGTAAGATGTTATCTTTCAAATAGGTATAAGTCTTGCCATATAAAGGTGAATCAGAACCGGTTAAATGACATATGACTTGGGTCTCAGGATTATCATAAGTGGGAGAAAATAATTGTTCCACTAAGAATTCATGCTTGGTTTGATCTTCTGATAGTTGTAATAAGGAAGCAATTGTAGCCATTGCATCTGCAGCTTTATTATCAATCCTTGAAATTTGTGAAAACTTGATTGATACAAAATACTTCTTATAATCATCCACCATGTTCTTGTAAGGTAGCAACTTATCATCTTTAGTCTGATAATCATCATTAATTTGATTAACGACAAGTTATGAATTACCGTAGACTTGGAGCTCTGTAATCCACCATTTCAAGGCTATCTTTATCCCTATGAGCAATGCCTCATATTCAACTATGTTATTTGTGCAAGGAAACATCAACCGATATGATTGTGGAATGGTATGTCCTTCAGGTGTGACAAAAAGAATCCCTACCCCCGAGCCATGTTGCATATAAGATCCATCAAAGTACAGTGTCCATGAGTTCTTAATTGTTTTTGTGAAGACATCTGCATCAGGAAACTCAATGTGCATTGGATTTTCTTCTTGTAAAGGTGCTTCAGCCAACTGATATGCGATGACCTGTCCTTTAATAGCTTTTCGATCTACATAGTGAATGTCAAACTCACTTAAGATCATTACCCATTTTGCAAGTCTTCCTGTTAAAGTAGCTCTGCTTAAAAGGTATTTTAGTGGATCAATTTTAGTTATCAGCTTAACTGTATGAGCCAACATATAGTGTCGCAACTTTTGAGAAGCAAACACCACTATGAGGCAAGATTTTTCAATGAAAGTGTAGTTTAATTCATGACTTGTTAAAGGTCTGCTGATATAGTATATGGCCCTTTCTTTGCCTGTAGAATCCTCTTGTGCTAGTAATGCTCCCAAGGATACTTTTGTTGCTGAAATATAGAGTATGAGTGGCTTTCCTGGAACGGGTGGAATTAAAACTGGTGGGTTCATAAGATATTGCTTGATCTGATTGAATGCTGCTTCACATTTTTCCTCCCATTTGAATGGGACATTTTTATGCAATAAATGTGTAAATGGTAAAATTTTATCTGCCAGTTGAGCTATAAACCACCTGATGGACTGTAGTCATCCTTGCAATGATCGAAGTTGACTGATATTTCGTGGTGGCAGCATGTCCATTATAGCTTGTACTTTTTCTGGATCAACCTCTATGCCCTTTTCTGAAACAATGTATCCTAGGAGTTTTCTAGATGTAACGCTGAAGACACATTTCTGTGGATTGAGTCGAACATTGAACTTCTCCATTCTGATAAAGATTTTTGACAAGATTTCTAGATGTCCTTCTCGTGTGTGAGATTTGGCTAATAAGTCATCCACATAGTCTTCCATGAATGTGTACATCATGTCATGAAAAATGGTTGGCATTGCTCTTTGATAAGTACCTTCGGCGTTCTTTAACCCAAATGGCATTACGTTCCAGCAATAGGTACCCCAAGGGCATGTGAACGCTATTTTATCTTGATCCTCCGGTGCAATCTTTATCTGGTTGTATCATGAAAATCCATCCATTAATGAATACATTGCATGACCAGCAGTTAAATCAACAATCATATCTATGTTTGGCAAAGGAAAGTCATCTTTGGGACAAGATTTGTTCAAATCTTTGAAATCTGTACAAATTCTAATCCTTCCATATGGCTTTGAAATAGGTACAATATTGGAAATCCATGCTGCATAGTCAATAGTTTGAATGAACCCAACATCTAAAAGCTTCTTTAATTCTTCTTTGATCAATAATGCAACATGTGGATGCATTTTTCTGAGTTTTTGCTTCACGGGTTTTTCCCCTGTGTTTATAGATAAATGATGCATTATGAGATAGGATCTAACCCTAGCATATCAACATATGACCAAGCAAAGTTGATTTGATTCTCCTTCAAGAACTTCATGAATTTCAGTACCTCTTCGACTGTTAATGACGCTGCAATTTGCAAGATTTTTGGTTGCTCTGCAGTACTTATGTTGATTGATTCCGTTGGTTCAATCAAAATAGAAGATCTTTTGTGATAATGCTTGGGAAGAGTGTCAAGTTTCTCATCCTTCAATGCCTCAAAAAGGTTTTCACTGTCGGATTCGCTCTTTATTTTTCTCTTGTTATGATCTACCACTGCCATTTTTCGGTTTTCACCGATAGATCCATCTTTTCTTTCATTTATTTTGCAGCTAAGAAACTTGACACCCTCCTTATCAAAATCGTGAGTATGAAATTCTTGGATGAAACAATTATTTTCCTCATTAGAGGAACAAAGGAAATTTATAATATCCTCATCATCATGAAATGTAGGGATATGGATAGGTGCATCATTGTCCCAATCAATAAGTTTCGGATAAACTAAAGGCATGGGATCATTAGGTTGGGTAAGGTCTTGAGCTGTCAAAGTCATGATGTGGTTGTCATTTTCATGGTAAACAAGGTCTATGATGGTATTCTCTTGTCGATTATCAATCTCGTGAAAATTTGAATCGTCCTCACTTGAGTCATGATCGCTTTGTAAAACATAATCAAGTGGAGGCCTTGAACCTTCTCCTTGTATGAGAACGGGTGCATATTTGTGTATGATATCAACTTGTTTGTCTCTCCAAAATTCATCATTATAAATGGTGTCCCATTCATGTTCATTAGAATCAGTATCTGAACCGTTCTGCAATTGGAAAACTGATCCATAAGATTTTTGTAAAGGGACCTCTTCACAAGGTTTATCTAAAACTGATTCTCCTTGTTGTGCTTGCTGTGAAGTTGACTCTTCTGTATCTTTACCATATCCCAATCTTGTTTTATCATTTGGATGTATTGAAATAGGTTGAATTGGTTCCACGATTCCTTCTCTTCTTTTTCCTATAGGACCATTTCCTTCATAGCCCATTTTCTGCATGATAGCGTACCCTTTACCATATTGTTCTGTAGGTAACTTAATGTGCAAGAGAGATTCATCTTCATCTTTGTATAGCCAACTTAGGATGTCTCTATCTTTAGCTTCTTCCTCAGTAGTGTTGGCTTTAATGAACTATCCATCAAACTTTGTGATTGGCACAGAAGCTTGGGATGTAGAGGTTGTTGCAATCTTTTGATTTGATAAGGTTGGCTGACCATGTGACCTGGGAGAAGGAGGTAAGCTAGAAAGAGATAGCGAATATTCACCTACTCCTTTGTCTTTAAAATTTACCTTAGTGTCAAGATTCCTTGTCAGTTCTTGCAATTGGCCTTGTAAATTGGAAGAAGAAATAGCAAGAGCCTCCCTATTATGTGGCATAAAGGCGTCTTGAGTTGCTCGGAGATTTGAACAAGTTTGGGTGCTATTGTAATCAACTTGTATAGTTATTTCCTGTCCATTGTATGGAAACTTAAGACATTGATGGTATTTTGATGGTACTGCCTGCATATCATGAATCCATGGATGACCCAAAAGTATGTTATAGGAAAGATCCCGATCTAGAACCTGACAAAATGTATTCTTCACAACAGGTCCCACTCTGATAGGTAGCATGATTAGTCCTTTAGAAGCTCTTTCTTCATCATCATATGCCTTGATAGTTATTTTCCTTCGTGGATCAATGGAATTTTATGATATTCCTAAGGCATGTATAATTTTTAAGGTACAAATGTTTAAACCGGCTCCTCCATCTATTAAGACACGTCTAATTCGGTGTTTATGGATCATGACTTCAAGATAGAGCGATGAATTATGTGGATGTGTCATGGAGGCATCATCTTTTTCAGAAAATGAAAGACAAGTGGGGGAAGAAAAATGTCCCACCATGGCTTGAAATTTGTTTACATCTAGATCAGTGTCGACAGTTGTGTTTACAAGAGCTTCTTCTAAAATATTCTTGTGTATGGGGGATATTTTGAGAAGTTCAAGAATGGAGATTTGAGCTGATGTTTTTCTCAATTGATCAACTAGATTATAATGACTTGGAGGAGAAATAGTTGCCTTAGATGAACTTCCTTTTAGAACAACTTTTGCTTGTCCTCTCGTAGTCACATTAACCTGTTGATATTCTTGTTTTCCCTTGATTTTAATAACATTAACTCGTTGATCATCTACATAGATGTGATGGATTATATTGTCTTCAACATTATATATGCTTTTTTCTTTAGTATCTGATGTTTCCCCTTTTTTATAGTTCGGTAAAGGATCTTTGAATGCTTGATGATCATCATTGGTATGATGTCCTTCAATTGTAATGGTGCCATTGTCAATTAAATCTTGTACTAGATTTCACAAAGCTTGACAATTATTTGTTCTATGACCTTTACATTGATGATAATTGCAATAATACGAGTCATTCCATGATGGTGGTTTGACTCATGGCTCATAATCTCTTTGTGGTGGTAAGGTGATAACCTTATTATCAAGAAGCTCTTTGAGAGTAGATTCAAGAGATTGACCCAAAGTGGTAAAATTTCATCGATTTGAAAAGAATGGAGGTCTGGACGGATTTGATGTTTGGGTATTGCCAAGATTGTTATTGAAATTACCATGATTATCCTTAGTGTTTTGATTGGTCATGCTTTCTTTCTTGGAGTTTTGTCCTTGTTGATTGTTGTTTCCCTATTGATTGATATTTCCTTGTTGACTCGTATTTGCTTGTTGATTGTTTCGTGGAGCACTTGATAGGTTAAAGATAGATGGTCTTGTTCGTAGATTATTTGCATCTACTATACCATCATTGACAACATTTTTATTTCTGTTCCAAAACCTTGTTTTATCATTGTTGTTTTGGTTGGATGTACTTGGATTATCAAGTTTTATCACTCCTCGTTTAACCAAGGCCCCTTCAATGGTGAGCGCGTTTTCAATCAATTTTTCAAAGTTATGAGGACAATGAAGGTTAAGCCTATAACTTAATTCTTGATCTAGGCTATTGATAAAGATATCCATCTTTTCCTTTTTAGGAATAGGACGGGAATATCGCGCAAACAACCTTCTCCACCTTTGCAAAAATGTAGTGAAGGATTCTCCTACTTTTTGTTTCACTTTACAAAGATCAAGCATTGTTATCTGGTGTTGGATTTTGTAAGCGTATTGTGATATAAACTGATTGATTAACTCCTCAAAGTTTTTGATGGGGGGAGTGATTTTGGAAAGCCACTCCATGGATTGTCCACCCAGACTTCGTGGAAACAATCACATTAAGTAGGTATCATCATAAGCAAATTCTAGACTCATATTTTGGAAATCCCTCACATGTTCAATGGGATCAGTTTTTCCATTATACCTATCAAATTTAGGAATTTCGCAATGTTTTGGAAAAGGGATCATTTGAAGACTCCTATCAAATGGATAAGGAGATATGTCTTCCAAAACATACTTCTTTGTTGCACCCCCTTGCATCTCCTTTATTTTCCCTTGTAATTCTTTTATCTATTGAGTAAGGGCACTAAAGTCATTAGGAGGAGTTTCAGGATTCTGTTTAATCCCTTCTATATCAAAATTATAAGGTAACTTAGCTCCTTGATTAGCTAATGAAAGAAAATATCTTTCTTTGTTTCGTTCTAAAATCCTTTCCATAAGAGTATGGAATTGGGGATCTTGCTCTGCTTCTTGAAGCTTTTCTTCTGTTAATTCTTCAATATTAAATGTATCCTCTTCTTTCTCATTATGGTCACCCATTTTGCTTGTTGTGGTTTCTCCTTCGTCTTTATCCATGTGTTTTCAAGATCTTGTGAAGACAGGCATAAGCTTTGTTCCAAATTCTACTCACTTTTGATCAAAAGAGTGAAATAGTGCAATTTGTAATGGATATGAAAGTCAGAATAGAATGAAGATTCTATAACTTGAAAGATTTCTAACCTTTAGCTTGTGTTGTTCCCTAATTGGAAGGATGAAAATTCTGTTGCCGGGAATTTAAGCAAAAGATCAAGAAAAAGATGATTTTGCACTTTAGAAAATTTTGATCATAACTTCGTAAAAGGATGGATTTTGTGATGAATGCCTAATGTGATTGAGTTCTCTATTGCAGAAATTGATTTGGATGAGTAGAATATTCAATTTTAGGTTGGGGAATATAACAAAAATGAATACGTTGACTATGATTGTGCCTTTGAGAAAGGGCTCTTCTTTGAAAGAAAGCTTGTGAGTACAAAGGTTCTATAGCATAATCATCAGTAAAACCTCTAACACAGTCATGATATCTATGGATAAAGGTTCTATGTTTGAGTAAAACCTTTCGGCTTTGGTACAAGAATCATCTTTTCTTCAATAATTTCTTGTAACTAAGTGGTTTCTTTGGCTTTTTGATACGTTTGATGATGGATTTCTTAACAAAAGTTGTGGATTTCCAATCTCTTAACATGAGAGTAATCAATGTGATCTTGAGTTTTGGATGATCTTAACTGAATTAATGTATTGAAAACACATCAAACAATTTGTAGAATAGTTGTTTTAAGTCCTATGCTAAACATCAAGTGTATGATCAAAAAAAATTTCAAAAATTGTTTTAATAGGTTTTACACATGATAGATAGATCAAACAGACACACTCTTAGTTCTCAAGTAGGTCATCATAGTAATCAACAACCCACATCTTAAAACTGTGTCGACTCACACAGCCATGTCACCCCCGAAAGGGCACCCGTGTTTTTGTCTTTTCCAGGTGCATACTCAGAGTGACGGAAGTGGATACCAGATCCCCTAAGAAAACAATCCTTGGCAGTTATATGGTGAGTATCTTGGGGGTAGATTCTTCCCTCCCCTGCACTGTGAGTATTATGATGTTCGGAAACTGACTTCAATTGGATACTACACTAAGTTCGTAGTAAGGGTTTCCGTTCGGTGCGGCAAATGATATACTCCCTCGAGAGACCTCCCTACCTTTAGAACAAAGGATTTGGGGATGGTTATCAATGCACACTACCGTCAAAACAGGTTTTCCCCAAATTTGCTTTAAATTTTATAGTGGGGTGGAATAGCCTGGCTTTGGCTTGAACCCACTTGAGTCATTCCTCTTGGGTGAGTACTTTTTCCCACAAGAGCAGGCTCTCTAAAAGATTTTATGAAAACTTAAAATTGCATGAAATAAAATAGATGAGTTTGGCATTTTGATCACCCAGTTAAGGGGAGAGCATAGGCCTATCACCGTCTAAAACAAAGCAAACAAAAGTTCAATTTTAAGCCCAAATAAACAATTTGCTGTGCTAGGTGAAGATGTTGCTTCACAAAAACATGAAATTCTTTTTAGTTCCAAAATAAAACATGAAGTGACTATCCTAGGATTGCTTGATTTTAAAATATGTGACTACCCTAGGATTGCTTAATTCTGATTTATGTGACTATCCTAGGATTGCTTGATTCTTTTTAAAATTCCTACTGTCTACGGTCGTGTCAGATTCAGTCAAGCTGTATTTAAATTACAATTTACAATTTGCAGCCTTTTCAAAAGTGCGCTATAACAGACATCACAGGCGCTGCAGGATGAATTATGGGCGCTGCAGGATGCTTCAAGGGCATTGCAGGATGCTTTATGGGTGTTGTAAGATGCTTCACGGGCGTTGCAAGATGATTTATGGGCGCTACAGGATGCTTTATGGGCGCTGCAGGATGATTTATGGGCATTGCAGGATGCTTTATGAGCGCTGCAGGATGCTTCACGGGCACTGAACTGGGTATGAATTTTTCCAAAGCCTGTTTCTTGCGCTAATCAGCTATTTTTGGCCGTAACCTGTCAGGAAAATCTACAATAAAATGTTAAAATTGGGGCAAGAGCCCCACGGTGGGCGCCAAAAATGTGTGGTAAATATGTTAGTATCAAAGTAAAACAATAAAAACACACAAATGAAACTTTAAACTGAAGAAAAGCAAATAATTTGAATTCAAAGGAAACAAATGAAGCTTCTTCAGAGCCGTTCCCTTTTCCTCTATCTCCAGGGATTTGTTTGAAGCTGCTACTCTCAGATTGTGTAAGCAAGGCTTCTCCGAATGGCAACCTGTAGAACGAGTATGTAAAGAAAAGTGCTTCTATCTTATATGCTGGTGGAGTGAGAATACTGATATGGATATGCACAGGGGCTGTGGATTATGCACAGGGGCTGTGGATTGTGGATGTTATGATATGAGGTGAATAGGCCATGATATGGAATGATTCTATGCTATGCTATGATACTGGAATGTTGTGAATACTAGAAGGCTATGCTATTGCAATTTGGCTATAGTTTTCCTGTATGAAAGCTTCTCTATCATTTCAAAGACCCGACAGTCCTTTTTATAGATTTTTGTAGGCAAGAGCCTGGCTGGCAAAAATCAATGGCTATGAGATTGTCTGATAGATTTGAATGGTGAGAGATGGAGAAGTTGAGAGGAAGATGGAGAATGTTGGGAGGTTGGAGAGAAGAATGGAGCCTTGTCTTCAACCCATGGGAACAAGCTTGCACAGGAACAAAGAAATTAATTTTTCTGTTTTGGAAGTTTGTTTCACGGTTGTTGAAGGTAATCCCCAAATTAATTAAATAAATAAATTTATTTAATTTCATTTATGTGAGTTTGATTTTTTATTTTAGAACTATAGAAGATTTAATTAAATATTTTGAGATATTTAATTGTGAATGGACTTTTAGAAGAATTTAATTAAAAAAGAGGAATATTTAATCTTTATTTGAATAAAATATTCAAGCCAAGATTAAATGATAATTAATATAAATAAATCGTAATGTTTTATTTAATTAATTAAGAAATGAATAAGAAAAGTGATTAAATAAACTTATTTATTTAATCGAAATGAAAGAATGAACAATATAAATAAATTATTTAAATTTATTTATACGTAGATTGAATCCAGAGATTTAATTAAATATTAAAAATATTTAATTAATTATGTGACCATTTTTAGGTGTATACAGGTGCGTGAGGCACAACTATGAACACCAATCTGTCACAAGTGTGGATCGGGAGCCCCAATGAGGTACTAGAAACTTAGACCAATCTTGCACATCTTATCTAGGTATCACCCTAACTTTGATGCTTCTCTAGGGATGACGTGAATGGATTGGGGTACAACTTTGGCTCTCCCCCTTTTATATACCTCGCTAGTAACATGTGGTTGAGATTGTCCCCCGGGTGATGAAATCCTAGGCAAGTCTCACTAAGGGAAGGAAATACTAGATGTTTCTGCTAGTCCCCAAACTCGCACATAACGCAAGGGGAGAGCGTACACATACTAGTACTCCCTAGGTAGACTTGACTAGACTGGAATGAGTTGCAATTTCTAGTCACCTAGGATCACTGTACGATGCAAGGGGAGTGCATACGTCAACAACCCGATCCCAAACACAACAAACAAATTAATTGACCCTTTAATTAAGTCTACTTGTGCCTATATTAGTATGAAAATGACAATAGATAGAGCTAATCTAGGGGTCTTCGACCGATCTTCCTACAACAAATGTGTTAGTAATTTCATTGCCAGACTTCATCAAACGTGGGACAAGCTGCACAAATTGTTAATTAAATCCCACAATCACAGACAAACAAGTGAGCATATTAGTCCCCAAATCTGAAATCAAAGGAGAGTGAAAATTGAAAAATTCAACATTCTAGATTACCTCAAGTTTTCCTCTGTATGAAGCGAATTCGCCCTTTCTAAATTTACGACTACCTTTGTTTCAGGAATAGGCAAGGTCGTAATACCATGATGTACCTTGGGAATGGACAAGATCTCCTCATAAAGGAGGTCTTTTTCCACATGTACTTTGAGAGGACATGTGAGGAATTAAAAATTCCTCACAAGTCCTCATGGGGATGGGAGAAGGAATTAAAAATTCCTTATTTAAATGTGTGGAGTGAATAAATGTGAATTTTAAATTCACATGGGAAGGGGTGTAACTTCTCCAAAAGGAGAAAATATTTATGAAGGTTGACTAAGGGTACATGCCATAAATGGCATTAGGTGAAGTTAGGGAATAATCCATGATTAAGAATGTGCAAATGTGGGATTAGGAAGGCTAATGAAGGATTAGAGGCAAGTGGGAGATTATGGAGATGTGACTCTAATGATGATTAGGGATGTGCACACCCTAATCACATATTAATTAGATTAATCTAGATTAAAGAGGATTATGGAGGATCTTGACATGAGGAGAGAGAAAAAGATGAATTAAAAATTGATTTAATTCATTTGGTCTAATGACTAAATTAAATAAATTGGTCTATTTATTTAATTTAGAGATGAATAGGGTAAGGTATTTAATTGATTAATCAAATACTTTAGGAGACATTAGGCTAAGGTGAAATATTAATTAAATAATAAATTATTTACTTAATGTGGCTTAGGGAAGCCGAATAGAGGAATGCAAGGGTGAATTTGACCATATGGTGGCAATCAAATTCAAGTGTCTATAGAAACATAGGAAAATAGGGTGGGGTTCAAACATAGGGTTTTATACTAAATTCAAAATATTTCACCAAAATTACTATAAAAAGAAAGGGAAAAATGGGGTGTAATGAACCTACCTATTCTTCTATTTCATTCAAGAAATGAGATCCCTCAAATTAAAACCCACTTTCAACCTTTAGGTGAGTGAATTCTTTGAGGAATCTTGCAATTTCCTTTATGTGTGTGTGTGGACTGAACAACACTTTTGGGAGATGAAAATAAAATAGAAAATTAACTCAAAACTGAAATGTAATACCAAATATGAGTAGATTAAACATAGATCTAACAAACACAATTTATTTCATGTAAATTGGATGAGTGGAGGACACTTAAAACTTATCTCAAAAATAGTTGCAAAGTGTCCTGAGACAACTTTTTGATAGAAATCATTGAACACAGGTTTTAGGAGAGAGATTAAAAATACCAAATGCACTCATTGATGATATGTAAAAAGTGGATTTTGTAGATGAAACATAATACTAATAGAAATAATTTATTTCATGTAGATCGGATAAAGGGATAATGTTGTGCACCTATTACAAAATGATGTTTTTGGAAGCTATTTGAGGACTCATTCACTTATTGGTGAATGGGTCTTTGTTGAGCTTTCTAAAATAGGTTTATGGGTCCTTTTCTCTTGTGTCTTCACTTGTAGATTCTCTGAGTTTCATAGTTGAGCAGTCAGAAATAAATTCAGGATCTAATTTTTTGTGAGATGACAACAAAGGTGACAACAAATGCAACTTTGCAACTTTGCAACTTTGAGATTTTCAACTTTTCTTCAACCTACAAATCTGCAACACACAAAGAGAAGGGGAAAATGTTTATTTTTGGTGAATGGGGGTTTGTCTTGGTCAAACCCCATTTTGGTAATTAAACATTGAAATGAGACAATGAAACATGAAGGAATGATGAATGAACAAATGCAATGTTGCAACTCACCAAACCCTTGATTAAACTTTTGAAGGTCTGAAATCTTGATGTGGATTTTTCAATAAATGGCTTCAATGGATGTGGGTCTTGATGCTTGAATCTTGACTTGAATATTTGACTTGAATGCTTGAATGAGATCTTGAAACCTACATTACAATGTTAGCTCCAAAACATGCATGAATGAACATAATTTGGACATGATGCTTGAGATCTTGATTTCTGCAAAAAATGCTTTATAAATCTTCTCTTGAATGCTCTTGACAATAATCTTGGCTCTTATGAAATTTCTCTTCAAAAACTTCTAGTTGATTTGATGAAACAGTCTTGTATTTATAGACATTTATCCTTAATTTCTTGAAATTCAAACACTACAAGCCAACCTTTGAAATTTTAATTTAGGATCATAAAAATACCACCAAAAACATATTTTAAAATGGGTTCTAAGGCCTAGGGAGGACCCAAGTCCCTATTCCTAGAACACACATTTCTCAATGTAAGGTGTTATCTATTGGCATTAATAAATGTCAAGTTTCCCTTTCGAAAAAATGCAATTTATTAGGCTTGTAAATGAATTATAGGGCCAATTAAGGCATAATTAAGCTCAATTAATTAAGAGGGCCCAAAACTTAATGTGAAGATATAATTAAATATATTTTGCAACACTAAATTAAGGCAAAATTAAGTCCATTTTAACTAGGAGGGCCCAAACAAGTGAGAAAATGTAAAGGGATACATTTTTTGTCACTACACCAACAACTACGTCTCCTTGGTATCTATATTTCATTTCTTCTAATATTTCCTCTATGATTCTAGTTTAGGTTTCATTTACATAACCTCTCATAGTTTCATTGCCCTTCTAGTCTACCCACAATTAGACATTCTTTGGGAAGTTACTCTCAACTTCTTGTAATAATCATACATGTTTACATCTCATTTTTCTAGGCTTCATGTTGAAATAGATCTTTTGGGAGCCTTTTTAAAGTAGGTTTATCTCAAAGTGGGTGAGCATATAGAAGCAATAATTGGATTATGCGTATAAAACATTCAAGTGGAGATTATGCTTTTTGTATGGTCATTTGGTGGAGGCTTATTTATATAAACACATCAATGGTTATTAGGACACTTTGTGTTAGCATAGAGAAATTCCTTAGCATCTAATGGTTCTACTTGATTCTCTCCCCCTTTGTCTCATGTCTTGAACATCCTTCCTCCATGTAAATTGATATTCCCATGAAAACTTAATTTCGGTCTCTACTTTATATTTCTATTTAGATTTGAGGGTGCCCAACTCTTTAGTGAAGGTTACCTCACCTTCTAGGTTGTTCATGTTCCCCCTTGGATAATAAAGGAGGACATCTTAGGTCCAAGCATGGGGATCCCCTGTTCCTTTGGGATGGGAAATTCTTATTTAGATTATATTAGGTTTTAGGCAACTAGCCCCTCTAGTGGGTTGGTTGCACCTTATTAGGTGGCTTCTAAGTAGGTTACTTTTTGTTCCACTTCACAAGTTGTTTCTCCTTCAAGATCATGGTTTGACTCCTTTTGAACTAGGTCTTTAGTTATTGGATGATCTTCATGTTCCCTTAAGGTGAATCCTCTATTATTAACACCTAATTTTCCTTTGATGGAATTGAAATTGATTATAGCCCTCTCATAAAATGTTTTGAATAGTAGACAAGGTTATACTAAAAATTCAAAACAAGAAATCCTCTTTTAAGAAAATACAAGTTTTTAGTCTAATGATTCTAAAATATCTTAAAAAAGGATCGAAAATAGATCTTAATTCTTGATGAATTATCTTTTATTAATTTTAAATTCACCTTTACTTTTTTGTCTAACAATCTAGATGGTTGTTCATTTTTTTCCATTTAATCATTCTCTTGTCATCAATTATCATTCTACAATAGCTACCCTTAATTATATATATATATTCATAATTTTATTCTTTTATACAATTAATTAGTATAATCAACTAATTATTTTCAAATATTTTTCAAAATTTTAAAAGTAAAAGTTCCAATAAAAACTTTTCTCTAATCTAATCCAAATAGCACTCCATTCCATAGGTCCTTGATCTATTAGTAAAGTTGAATGATTCTAAATGGACCCATTACAAATCAAGTCTTCTTGAGTGTGAAGCCCTGACATCATAAGAGATAAAATTATGATCATGTCCCAAACAAATTTGACATGATTGATAGATACCCTTCAGTTTTTTACTCTCAACTAAAAAAATTTAACCTAAAAACTCCTGCTGGAATCAATTAAAATCCTCCAAAAAAAAAAAAAATACACTCTAATAAATTAATATTTTAAAATTGTGTCAATTCACTTTTCCTAATAATACCTATCTTTATAAATGCCATGTGCTCATTAAATTCCCAGTGCCTCTAATAAATCAGCTTTTAAATTTGGCAGTCATCAACCTTCCATTACAAGAATAGTTCATCTTGCTATATATACGGCCATAACGGCGGTCGAAGGTACCTTTAAGGATAGCCCCACGTGAGTGTAAAATGTCAGATAGGCAGCTGGCAGCACGCAGCACTGAAATAATATGCGACCCACCGGTGACAGCAACAGCTGCTCTCCACTTAATTAATCTGACCGAAACTGGGCCCACCACGTTCATCCATATCTATGTCCCTGCCGCCTTATTCATACGATGGGGCCCACATGTTCCACCCAACACGTGCTGGTTCCTCGCTTTCTCACGTGAGATCAGGAACCGTATTCCAGCTAAGCAAAAACAGCTGGTGGTGGGACCCGCCCGTGTGTCGGATTCGCACTAATGATCATACAGGATGATGTACTATCATTACACCGTTATGTAACGGACAAAAGATTTATTAGAAAATGTCATATCTAAGTAATTGACGGACACACTTAAATTTACCCCAATCTTGTTGTGGGTCAACTTAGATATTTATGTCTTGCTTGCTTAGGTTTGCTCCGGTGTCATCTATTCTTGCTCTTTCTGAATTTAATGTATATATGTCAATCTATTTCCACCTACTTTTGAGTATCCATCCACATCATGGATTTTAAGTTCCCAATGAGATATATCTATTGTATATATTCCATCCACACCACACAAGCACTCCATTGGACAAGAAGGTCAATCAATGCATAGGCATTCCAAATCCATGATGGATTTGGGTTTTGTTAGACATCTTTTTCTTTACATAATTACAAAATGGTGTATTGGGCTTACACCTAAAAAGTAAACATGCCAAATAAGAAATACCCATTTTATCATATATTTTTGGACTATATTGGGGTGATAAGGTACACAACAATTTAGTTCTTTACCCAATTAAATAGTCAATTTTCAAAGCCTCTATCATACTCATTTTGAACATTCTCATGTAGGTATACTTCAATATTTTTAATAAAATGCCCTTTGGATATATATACATATACACGTTGGTCAAATAGAGTAAAGGTTGAAGTATAGCTCCACCCAACATTCAAAATCATGGAGGGTGTAGGGGACTACCCACAATAAAGTGGACATCTTAACAAGGGAGATTCTACATGGTTTTAGATGAATGGAAGCATGCATATGACGATGATAAAGAGGAGTTGTATTATCCTCCCTAATGAAATTTTCAAGGTTTATTATAATTAATGAGCAATAAAATGTCTCTAAGGAGATATTTAGGTTAATCAATTTAAATTAATGAGTTGAATTTAAAGGTTTATTTAGATTTAGATTTGAAAAGATATAAAATGATTAAAATAAATGTGTGTTTTGATGTTGGAAAGAGGATATTGATTTGATTGTGATAAAGATTTGACATTGTAATTTGAATTTGAATTTAAATATGAAAATAGATGATTATGACAAATGCATACTATATACACCTAAAATTGACCATTAGATTTGGTCAATTTATCCCAATTCATCTTATTCTTGATCCGTATATTAATTAAATAATATTTTTATTATTTAATTATTATTCACCATTTCAATATTCATCTAAAATCATTCCCTCCATTTCCCCTAAGGTCCAACCTTAGGTAAATAATTATTCCTAATTATTTACCCATCCTTATTCCCTTTCTTTTAAAAATTAAATAAATAATTTAATTTATTTAATTCCTCTCTCCACATGTCACATCCTCCATCACTTTTTATTAACTCTTAATCTTCATCTAATCCATCTCCCTAATCATGTGCACACACTTAATCTAAGTGGGGTTGAATCTCCCCTTCACTCACTTTGTCCCCTCAACATTAAATTTTCCCTTTTTGGAAAAGACCCCCCCACATGGGTCTTTTTCCCAAAAGGCTCCAAAATTATTCCTTTTCCCATACTTCTTTTTCATAAAAGGAAATTTTAAACTCCCTACTTGTCCTCTTGGAGTGTGAGGACAAGGAATGCCTTTATGGCATATCTTCCCAAGTACCTCAAGGTACTCCCCATCCTCTCAAGCCCTCATATTATGCCACTTGGAACAATCTCATGGCTTGAGAGATCATTCTCAATCTCATCCACTAGTCTCATGATCAAATCTCCACCCTTCATCCATTCTCTCCTCAAATTATATACCACAACACTTAACCATTTTTACACATCTAACTCACCTTTGCATTGGAGTGTTGTTATGCTACTAAAATTTTGAGTGAGCATACATTGAATTGATAATTATGGACGAATCTACACAATGAGGAGATTGAAATAGTTGGATTTTGATAAATTCTATGTTGGTTTGATCTTCTCTTGCCTAATTTGAGTTTTTTTGTTTTTGTTTTATGCTTTTGTTTGGTTTTATGGACTAAATGAGTCATTTTCAAATGCATTTCATGCACACATTGCTAACTCACCTAGTGGGACCCATGACATGGGTCATGCTGATCAATTTTTTTTTTTAATTTTTCACATCATGCATGTTTTTGAGGTAAATACATATTTATTTGAGAAAAATAATCTTGTGGTTTAGAAAATACACCAAAATTTAGGTGAATTTGCTCTTGAGACATGCCAGCAAATTACTTCAATGAATGTGCTTCAAGATACACAAATACACAAACACTTAGGTGAGCCCACTTTTGAATTGGTGAATTCACCCTACTTTAGGTAAATCTACTCCTAAATCAATGAACTCACTTTGGTTTAGGTGAATTATCTCTTGAATTGGTGAAGGAAATAGTATTTAGTGAATCCACTTTAGAATAAGTGAACGAGCCTTGTACTTTTGTGAATACATATATTTGGGATTTCAATGAATCCATGAGACATTAAGAAAATTCATTATGTTACTTGATGAATCCATAAGGTATAGCTCCTTTTCTATTTAGTCAATTTTAACTTAGATTTTTCAACATTTTATTGGAATGATATGCTAGCTTAATAAAAAGAAATAGGGTCTACACCCCCAAACCTTTGTTACTAGGGGTTCACATCCATCCCCCTCACCCATATCTTTGGGGTGGGTGTCCCAACTCACAATAATTTTCGTTGATCATGTTAACATCATTTTTTTAACATATGATAGTCAACGACTGATGGATTTGAAACTTCTGGCATCATCTTTTGTAGGTTCACAACCAAAGTCACTTTATATTTTTATCACTAATAAAGTAGCATAAAGGGTCAATTTATTAAATTTTTCATGTTTGAAATATTTTGCTAGCATATGCTCTCCCCTTATACCATTTGACCATCATTGGTAAGGGGTCCTTCACCCTTTGGGGTTGGGTGAAGCCACAATAGTGGTTTACAATTGAGGTGATGAGGGATTTCTAAAAATGTTGGGATGATGCTAAAAAAAATTAATGTAACTCACATTGCTCTTATCCCAAAGGTTAACAATCCTTCATTTTTTAGAAAATTTTCAGACCTATATCACCTTGTAACATTGTTTACAATTTTTTTACAAAAGTAATTTATTTGTTTGTTGCACATTATCCAAAGATTAGTCTCAGAAGAATAGGGAGGTTTTGTTCCAGGTACAGAAATGACATAGAGGGATTTGTTAGCACATGAAGTTTTTCATTTTGTATCCACAAATGATATATGTCATCATTTATCATCAAGTTCTATATGATGAAGGCATATGACAGAGTGGATTGGTCTTTTTTAATGCAGATGTTGAAAAAAAATTATTTCATACAAGGTGGTGTAAATGGATTTATTCATGCTTGGCTAGTGCAATATTTTTAGTACTAGTAAATGGAACTCCATCAGGATTTTTTAAGTCTTTTCAAGGGGTAAGACAAGGAGATCACTTGTCTCCATTTTGTTGCAATTATGAAGTTTTCACAAAGTATTTTCATTGATGTCAACTGGTCAATTGGTTATCAACTGGTTGCTATTTTCATTAATGTCATGGATGCAGGTTATTGGTTGTATATGTCGAGGATATTGAGAAAATTGTATTGAAGGAAGATTACAGGTGTTCATTGGTTGCTTTGGGTTTTTCTCTGGGATTTGCTTCTATGTGTGTATGGGTTAGATATGTTGATCATGGTTTTTGGAAGCTACTATATCTAGGTTTTATCATGCATGGCAAAAAACTTAATTTTAGGGGTTCGTACGAACCTATTGGTTCGACCGAACCCATCAGGGGTTCGCTAGAACCTAGGTTCGGCCGAACCCTTTTAATGCTTTCCCACCAAAAAATCCAACAAAACCCCTTATAAAAAGGGGGTTTCGAATGAACCCTGGTTCGAGCGAACCCCTAGGGGTTCACTCAAACCCCCCTTATTCCTCATCCCCCCCTGAGACACAAAAAACCCTAATTTTGGCACTTCAGCTCGAGTTGAGGATGAAAATGGATGAATCTTCACAAACCCAACTAGAATCAGGTAGTCCTCGGAATGAGCTATCCAATGAATATGATTTTAATATGTTTTGGTTTTATTATGTATTTATTTTTTTAGTTTTATTAAACATAGGTTTTCATCGAAAATGAAGGTCTTTGTTCACATGTGGAAAAATAGATTATCAAAAAAAATTTGAAAAATATGAGTGCACTAGTTATTGAAGTCCTTGATCCAACAAAAAAAAATAAAAAATTCAATGTATACAAAAAAGTTATCGTTATCTGATTGCACTATGTATGAATTGTAATTGGTTTGATTTCAAAACTTGATTAAAGAAAAATAATCAATAAAAAACTATCTAACCAAGTGGAAGCACTAGATATCATAGTTACGAATCTAAATTCAAAAGAATTAGAATTTTATCCTTCATAGAAAAAAAGTTATGTGTTATACGGTGTGCGTCACTTTTTAAAAATGTTATTTTTTGAAAAAATAGTTTTTGTGGGAGATGGAAAAAGAAGTGCAATCTGATTTTAAAAATTTTGAAAAAAATATTTTTAGAATCTACAGACAAAATGTGATGAGACTCTAGTTTGCATCATCTTCAAATTCTTCACATTTTAGCCGCTATAGGTGCCCGAATGTGAAGATTTAGTTTAAAATAATAATTTCAGTGTCCAGTTTGGCCAAAAATTGTAAACCACTATTGTGGGATCACCCGGTTGTGATCTTTGTCTACCCAGGAATAGGAAAATAATATTAGCTTGCCTAATGGTCCTACACTAATTTTCAAACCTAATTGATTAATCTTACAACTTGTATGATTGTTTGGTGTGTTTTCTTATGATCAAATTATGCATATCTTTAGTAAATCTAATCTGTGCCATCCATTTTTCTTTCATTTATTGTATTCAATCCTTTTATCATATGTCGGGTCTTGCCAAACAAGAAAATCCACTGTCCTTGGGTAGGCGAATATTCCCTATTGATAGGTAAATACATCCTTGTATAAATTCCTATCATCCTTGTATAAATTCATATCCTAAGCATATGCCTATCATTAAGCGAATGGTCTTTGTCCTTGAATGAATTCTCTCTTTTTAGCAAATCCACCCTATCAATAGGTGAATACACACTTTTTATCCCTTGTCCAATCAATTTGTCCATTCTTCGGAAATCCAACATGCTATCTAGAAAATTCCTCTTCCTTTAGGTGAGTCTTCCTTGTAGAATAGTGAGTACACTTTTTCTCACACATGGTCATCCTTATAGTCTAAAATAAGTCAAATCCTTAATCAATAAATGAGACTTGTTAATAAGAAAATATGAAATAGCTTAATAAAATCTACTATATCCATAGGTGAACCCATTTTCCTTGAGTTCAACCTAGTGTCACTCTCAAAAATTATGCCTATCCTTATTTGAGTGAAATCTGTTGTCACTTAAGTGAATTCACTATGTGTTCAAGAACATATAAATTCAACCTCATCCAAGAAAATACATGACCCTTTTAATGAATGCACTATACATATGTGAAAGAGAATACATTCCACATACAAAATCTAAATAGAAAAAATTGAAATCAAAATACAAATATTCATATTTTCAAAATTATCCCAACTCAAGCTTTATTAAATCCACATCTAAAATATTCTAATATCAAAAAAAATCTTAATATCCATTCTTCTATGTTCTTCTAATCTCTTCCATTTATCTTTTATTCATTTCTTTCTATTTCTTTCATCCATGCCCATCCAATCCAACATCTTGAATCCTTATCCTCTCCCAATAAGACCAAAACTAGTAATCAAGGGCAACCCTAATTATATTGATGATGATGAAATTCTTGTTGATCAAGATGAGTATGATATTAATCCACCCTATTTGGATGATGATGAATGCATTATTGATCAAGACAATTATGAAATTCATCCCCTTGATTCCATCATTTTCAACAAGCTTTCCCCAAGTGCCCACCACTCATCCATGCATTTTGATCGAGCAATAGATAGCACAAGCTATCCAATCACACCTCCATGCATTTCCATTGGTGAAACTTGTGCTACCTTTGACAAGGGAACATCATTTTATCCTCCATCCATATCTCCCTCTTATATCTCACCCACATATCCTCCTCATACAATATCCATACCTCCATCTTCTCCTCTAGTCATATCCTAACCTCCATATTTACACAACACCACCACCTACACTCCTAATCCAAATCCATTATCAATCCCATTGCCCAATCCATATTCTAATCCATAATAATAATCCTACCACTGCATGCCCTTACCAAACCACCCAACCACATTTTTCATCTCATCTTAGTTTCTTCCCATTCTTTCTATCTAATATCAATCCTTCAATCCATAATAATAATCCCCCACTACTCCTAATCCCCCATCCAAGCATAGAACATACACATATATCTCATTTTATAGTTCCTCCAAGGACTCCTAACAAATGAACCATCACAAAATTTACACCCTAAAGTTCTGAAGTCATGTCAACCCACTCAATAATCTAAGGTCAATATTGATGAGGTTCTTCCTCCATCTCTATGTCACCTAATTACTATCCTCCAAATCCACTTATCCATATCTTTTTCCTAATCTACCTCCATCCATGCTAAATGCAAAAAAAAAAAAATCCAAAAAATAAGATTAAGAAATCTAAAAGAAAAAAAGAAAAAAGAAAAAAGAAAAATATAGTAAAGAGAAAAAAATTCAATGGTGAAAACTTAGAAAATAAGCTCCTTGAGCAAGTACCATGATGAAAACTTGGAAAATAGGCATCATGTGTAAATTCCCCATAAATTTTCTTTCTACACATGGGGGAAAATTTTTCTCCTAGCTACACATCCATCATATCCTTCAAAACACATACTTACCCCACCCATCCATCATACCCACTCCTATCCATTCTAATCCCTCAATCCTCCTTAAGATCTTGATAAAAATAGGAGAAAATATCCATACATTCTTTGGACACCTCTTCGCATATATTCCCCCATTACACACTTTTTGTTCCTGTATTAATATATCCTTCCATCCATCCTTCCTCCCCTCCAAACCATATAATAATTTCGCACACCATCATATTCCTCATCCACCCATCATGCTATCATCCACCTATATCCCTTGTCTTCCCATCATACTGTCCTTCCTCCCCTCTAATCCATTCCTCTTATCCATCCATAATATTGTATCCATCATGCTTTCAACCATCTAATCCTTTCATCTACCCTTCATATCTCTTATCCTCCCATCATTCTATCATGTGTACTATGATGAGAATCCTAATGCCTTTTCATACATGACATATCTAGAATGGGGCATCTTATTCCTTTGTGATAGTCCTTGGAGGTTGCATCCACAATTTCCCTCTATTTAAACCATAATTCCCTCTATCCCCTATCCAAAATCCTCATCCTTTCTTCCCATATTCCTTCCGTCTCCCAATCCTCCTCGTCCCTCCATCCCATGACCCTTTCATTTCCCCATCCTTATTTATTTATCCTCTATCAATTACTCCCTCATACCCCCTCATTCTCCCACCTACTCATCCATTGTCATTGATATATAGCTCTAAACTACCCCCAAGTAAGAGAATACCATCTATCCCATCATTTATTTGCCACCACATTTTGAGCTAATTCCACTAGATCCTAGTTCTTCTTATCCCCTCCCATCCTTCTTATCATATTCCTTTTATGATTTATATAATATCCCATCATTGAGCTTCACAGATAGATTTATTGGAATATCTTGCTAATCCTTACGCATAATCACAATCCTCATCTGATAAACCAAAATACAATATATCGCACATCCCTTGTACATATTGTATACATTGTAAGTAGTGTTGTCATCTAAGTTCATCCTTCTGTATGTTGTCTTCATGTTATTAAGAGTCCCTTATAAATTGGTTTTTTTTTTTTAATTCCTTAGCCCATTTGGGCATTGAGTATCTTGATCATCTCCTTTCATAAGAATCCTATGACCTATTACTACCCACCCATTGTTGGCATTTGCACAAAATATCATTCCTCACATCAAGTTGCATCCCCCCATCCATCATCCTTATGAAAAAAGGTACTTCAAATATTTTATTATTTCATTGGTATTTTAGATTTTTTATCATTCTTTTGAGCTTCTTGTTTTACCTACTCAGGGTCACCATGATCCATCATATCAAGACATAATTTAAACAATAAATCTAGGGGAACGTATTGGCTATCATGTGTTGTGTTTTCATGAGTTTCCTACATCATACCTATTGAGGTCATTTGTAACCTTGTGTTACTCTAGGACATTCCTTCTATTTGTGGTTTTCCACCATTGTGCCCACCAAATTTTGTTACTTTGTGAGATGTTGGATTAACCTTCTTGTTTTTTAAGTCAATCATATGCTTGTGATACAAAGTCACCTTGGTTCCTCATACCTTGGTGCATAGTATCACATGCTAAATCAAATTAAGTTCTCACTACATGATAGTTATGATTCATTGCTCCAAATCCCACATCCATTTATCCTACATCACTATCTCTCATCTACCTATCCTATTTGTTTCCCTCACCCCCACTTAATTTTGGATTTTATGTGTGCATGTTCCCTTCTATCTTCCATCTTCTGCCCATCATGTTTCTACATTTTATGTATTGTCGCCTAACACTTGCATCCATCCACCCTCATTTACATCTTTCCTTCCATCTAATCATTTCATTATCCATTAAGTTAATTTTAGGCTAATATAATATTTTTAGTCTAAGCATATTTTCATCCATCATATCCATCCATTTAATCAATTGATTTCTCCCATACAATCCCAATGCTCCTAGAAATTCAAAATTGTCGAAAAATACCAATCCATGTAATTTAGTTATGCAATATAGTGCAAAATCATATCCTTAGTCTTGTTCCCAACCTTTTTTCAAGATTTAATCCAAAATAAATCATCTTTGGGATATATCCTTCCCAATAATAATTATTTTTTAGGATACATCATTCCCACATCAACAACATTTTATCCATATCAATCAATCTTGGCTTTCTAACTTGACAGGGGAAAAATCATATTTGTCTTTGAATCCTTTGGTGCATACTTTCTTTCTTGTCATATCCTTCTTCCATTATTTCTTTCTCTTCCCATCCCACCTTCTATCCATCATTTTTCATCTTCCTCACTTATCCTACATCATATCATCCATTTATAGAGAACACCCATGCTCTCTTAAACCCATGTGTCCTCTTGAGGGGCATTCATGTCGTCATCCTCACTTTCATCATCTTTCTTCCTAGTAAATCATTTGAATGACTAGGGAATCTTCCTAAACCTAACCATTTTCTTCCAAGTCATATGTTTTAATCTTCTTTAAAATGATGATACATCGTAACATCATCTCAAAGAGGGAAAAAATAAAGACACCTAAAATTAACCATTATATTTGGTCAGTTTACCTTAATTTTTGTTATCCCTAATCCCTATAGTAATTAAATAATATTTCTAGCATTTAATTAATATTCAGCATCCCAATATTCATCTAAAATAATTCATTCTATTTCCCCTAAGGTCCAACCTAAGGTAAACAATTATTCCTAATTATTTACCTATCCTTATTCTCTCTTTTTTTTAGACTAAAGGAATCGGTCGGGTATCTGTCCACCTATAAACTACAATGCGCCTAGTAAAAAAATTTCATGTGGTTGGTGATGCTAGTATGACACACCCTCTGGTACCACAGGGACGATGGGGAGACTCCTTATTCTCTTTCTTATAAAAGTTATATATATAATTTAATTTATTTAATTCCTCTCTCCACATGTCACATCCTCCATCACTTTTTATTAGCCCTTAATCTTCATCTAATCCACCTCCCTAATCATGTGCACACACTTAATCCATGATTAAGTGGGATTAGACCTCCCCTTCACCCACTTCATCCCATCAACATTAGATGTAATTTAACCCATCCCAAATTATTACTTAATTAACATTATTGTATTTGAAACATGAATATATTCCAAATTAAAAAGACATAACTAGTAGCTAAAGTCAATCATAGCTACACATTTCCATTTAAAGTGATTCAATGATTCATATATTCACTTCAAAAGTCAAATTACAATATCAAGTTTGACTTGGCTCCTAAGGACACAAAGTCATTACATTATACACTTTACATCAAATACATGAATGTATTACATCAAGTTACATCTTAGACTAAAATAGTCTTGTGAACAA
>VDFB02105785.1:381916142-382070825 GCA_007258455.2 Sequoia sempervirens | reverse complement strand
ACCCCTTCGTCTACAGACCCATGAATTTGATGTTTTCTGAGGGGAATTTTCTTTTGGGTACTGGATATCTTAGACAAGGAGTTGATTTTAAAATTTTCCATGCCTTGCCAAGGATTTTGAGATGAAGATTTTTGATGAGCATTCGATTGATGAATTTCCTAAGTAAAAATTTAAAATTTTCTAAGGCGAGGAATAAAAGTGTTATTTTTGAAAATGAAATGCCTTGACTGGTGAATTTGAAATTGAATGCCTAGTTGATTTTGATCAAATTTGAATAATCTTCTCGAGTCAGAGATGGGTAAAATCAAAGTGTCAGTGCCTCAGCTGGTGAGATGAATTTCTTAAGGGGGAGCAGTTGAATTTAATATTTTCAAAAGATGATTTAAAAATGCTGGTGGAGTGAAATGCGCCCATACCATGAGATGAATCTTTTTGAAACTCTAGAAGGTCAAAATATTCTAGATGCCAAACGCCAAGTGTTGCAGCTACCAGAGGAGGGAAAATCGAAATTTGAATGTACTGGCTAAAGTTAGCTTCCTTCTAGAATTTGACTTAGCTATATGAGCTGTGAAGTTTTGTTATTTTCTCCATCAGCTAGCAAGTTTGACTTGAGCTCTGAAGTGAAAAAGATTGCAGTGTGAGGAAAATCCAGGTGTTGAGAGAAATTCAAAGTTGAGCTTTGAGGAGGAATAAATTTGAAGCTGAGAAGTTGCTGAAGCAAGCTTGGGTCGATTTTTTCTTCTAACTGCTGAAGTTTTATTGCTGCAAGAATTTTTTCTAAGTGTTGAAAGTTCGAAGTTGCTGCAGGAGGAGTTGAGGTTTGAAGTTGAAATTTAGTGCTGCAGCTTCTCATTTCGAAAATCTGCTGGCAGCCCTGATGTGATTTTATTTTTCTAAGTTAAATTGCTGATGACTATCTTTTGTTTTTGCAGAATGGCTGAAGTAAGAGCGACTGGCAAGGAAAATAATGCTAAATCCAACAAGGCAAATGCGTCCAGACAGGCTGTGATCAAGAAGTTGAGCAAGTCTTTCCTGTCAGAGTCAAAATTTTCTTCAAAGTTGGGGAAGTTGGCTGATACGAACTTGGGCTCTTTCAATATGGAAGCTTTCAAGAGCCGGATGATGGGAATTGGAGGCCATCGTCCATCAATCACTTCACATAATATTGTCAAAAGTGAACTTTATGCAACTGCTGGTTTTCCGCCAACAATTCAGTGTTCGGAGTTGATCATGGAGTGTGCTAACTGTTACAATCCAAACCGAAGGACTATCACTTCACCGGATGGCAAGTTGTTCACCAACCTCACACCTGCAGCTATTGGCGAAGCATTTGGAATTCCCTCACATGAGAAGATGATTTACAAAACGAGAGAATGTGCTGAGCGGATGTATGCTTCAACATTTGAAAGATGTGCTGATATGATAAACTCCCGTTGGATGAACAAGCCCAAGCCCACTCGCACGAATTTGCCGAAGCAGATAATCTCAGATGATTTGAAGCAAGAATATTGTGATTTGATTATGATGCTCAGCAGGGTTGGAGGATGCCCCCAGGTGTTCATCTTTGAACTGTGGATGTTCTACTACATCAGCCTTGTGCTGGAAGGCAAGGAGCATATTGACTGGGCAGTGATGATTAGTGATAATTTGCACGAGCAACTCCGGAGTTTGAGGAGAATGAAAACATACATTATCTACATGTTGGCTCGCATGACGAAATACAGAGGAAAATCATACAAGGAGCCGATTGGGTGTGGCTCTCAGCAGTTCAAAATTCATGAGGCTTGTCTGCAGCTGCACTCGACGAGCACATCTCATTACAAGAGAGTCAATGATGCCTTCACCATGCACATAACGAGATCACTTCAGCAAAGAACTCATCACAAGATCTCCAAGGAGGCTCAGGAGTTGATAGAAAGGTACGGGTGTTGGTTTATCCAATTTCTGAAATTTACTTACATTAGGCTGCAAGGGTTCTCTTCATATCCATATAGGTTTCCCAAATACCCTACAAATAGGATTTTGATGTTAGAAATATCTAGGCAACTCATCGCCTATGATAAGATTCAAAAGAAAAAGAAGGGAGGACTTGACTTCCCAATCATCATGGGAAATTCAGATGAAGTGTGTCCACTGCAGGCGGCCAAGGAAGCTGAAAATGAGCTTCAATTTTTCCATCTTTCTTACCACACTAGCAGGCAGTGTTATGATCCACACAGGAATATCAGATGGATACTGGCAGAGGAGTTCAGGCATAAGGAAAATATTGAAGATTAGTGGGCTAGTGCATTGGATGAAGCTGAGATAAGAAGAAGGATGTTTTCAAGATTACCTTTGAGCATGATTAGGGAGTGCAAGATTATTCCAGTGCCGGACCAGGTAGACGAGGAAATGAACGTTCTTCATCCAGATTATGAGGCAGTGAGGGATACACCACTCCCACTTCTAGATTGGTCGGAGCCGGAGATTGCAGATTTGGATACACTTTGCATACCAGTCTTGACATTCACTAGAGGATGGGTTGAGAGGCATGTGAATAGGCTTAAGAGCAGGTCAATTCCTCTTACTTATAATTTGATGGGAGATCATGGGACGCCAACTGCTACAAAGAAGAAGCAGGTTGCTCGAGCTCCAGAATCACGAAGGAAAGAGCTAGTTCAGCTAGAGCCTCCAAGAATTGAGGTAGCATCACCTACGCCATTGGAGACATGATCTCCAAGCATACAAGAGGTTTCATTATTTGCTGATTAGAGGAATATGCTAAATAGGGAACAGGAATTACAGGAGGAATATCAGCCGCCACGAAGAGAGTTTGTTGGCCAGAGTGTCAACGCACCTAGCAGAGATAATCAGTAGGAAGAAAATGAAGAAACGGCCATAGATACACGCTTCCAGCACGAGCTTGAGGCAGCATTAGAAGATGACACGGTTACAGGACAAGAAGCCTAGGGTTCAGGAGATCTCAGCTTGTAGAAGTCGGCGAGCTTCGTCAAGATGAAGTTAGAGAAGAAGTTCGTGAAGAAGAAGTAAGCAATGAGCAGCCATTTGTTATTTCCGACCTACAACAGGTAGTACCAGATTGGCTCAGAGATAGGATGAGGAGGAGCCCCGTTGAGGAGACTGATCCAACAGTTGAGATGGAGGAATTCTTGAGTAGGATCAGTGCGCCTCTGACAAAGAAGAGAGCTAGGAAGTTTTCGAAGATTTCAGCAGATGAGGATGGCTCTCGCACCCTTCACGTTATTGTGCCAAGGGTTGAGTGTGATTGAGATGAGGTTGTTCTAGAGAATTATGTGATCACCACTATGGAGTTGGGTCGCCCCACGAGCATAGATAATTGAGGAGTGATAACTCCTACCAGGCACTCAAGGATAGATTGCTCCAGATTGAAGGCAAATATAAGAAATTGAAGGAGCACAAGACGTTGATTGGTTACGTACAACACTTGTCTGGTCCTTGTGGGCAAGAGAATCCGGCGATTGAGCTTCCGACCGAGTTTCCTAGAGAATCAGTTAGCGGCTTGGAAGATTTGAGAAAGATGGCACAAGAAGCAGATAAGTGGGTTACTAGTGTTCGTGCTGAGATCGAAAATTTTATGGAGGATCTTGCTCGTGCTTATTAGCAGGCTTCCAGCATTATGGCATGGATGGATGCAGTTGATCAGGCTTGGGGCGATGCTCATATCTATCAGACTTTGGTTGTCCTTTGTCTAGAGGCTTTGATGCATACTCCCTTATAGAATTTGGTTGAGGGAGGCGTGATACAGGAGGGTGATGTTGACATGGTTTTTGCGACTACACCAACACAGAATAAAGTCGCCAACGGCTACTCTATCCTCTCTTGAACAAAGTTTCCTGCATGCTAAGATTGCGAGATAGATCATACATTTAACTCCAAGGTTCCTTCAGTGCGAATAGTCTCAGTTGGCTTGATGTGATTTTGCTGGTATTTCAAGGGGACTTACACAATTGTTTGACAGTTGACAGCAGACAGTGGACTAAGGGCTTTCGTGTAATTAAAATGATTTGGCAAGTGAGCACAAGTTTCCTAATTCTAACCAGAAATGAACTGAATTTAAAATGAGTGTAGGGCCTAAGAAGTTTATGTTCTACTCTAAGGCGTGGGACATGGCGATCAATTCTTACGAACTTCAACCGAGCCTTGCTTTGCCTCACTTCGGACAGCTTCCACAAAACCGATGCAATCTTCAGAGGAGTGGCGAAAGGTGTTCAGATTATAACTCGACATGCAAGTACCATCAAGACGATGTGTACAAACACGTGAATCACAATCGAAGTTAAGTTTGAGAAGTAAATCCAGTTGACCACGCAGGGCAAACCCACCGTCAGCGAGCCCGCTAGTGGTATGGACAAGCGAAGTCTTGTTCAAATTGAGCACCACATTCCACAATTACTAAGTACTTGCATGAAAATGAAAACTACTCTACTTTACGCTACGTGAAGCAGAAGGGATGAAGAAACCTTGCTAACTGCTTATAACAAAGACGAATTCACCATTCAATGAAAGATCTTTTATTACAATAGTTTTTCGCAACAATCTCTTACAAAGTTTTCAAAGGAAAACTTTCCTTCTCCCTCAAACTACGCTATGCTAAGCTCTACTCTCTAGTCTGATCTCTAAGCTCTACTGTCTACTTTGATCAAAATGTCTATCTAATGAATTACAAATGAGGGGGACTCCCCCTTTTATAGATGGCCAAGTCCAATGGACGGCTCAGATTACAATCGGCTGTATGGCCCAGATTGTGCCACCTCAGCCCTAAATAAGATTCGCCCTAAAAATCGCCATAATGGAGAGTGGGGCAATAAATGAGCAATTAATGTCCACCATCCTTCTAGAAGATTCCGTTTGTAGACGCGTTCACACTGTTCTCGATCTTCTTCTTGACGTTGTTCTTCAACTTCTTTGTCACTGGAGTTATACTAAGTCTCAACACTTAGCCATTTTTCGCAACTTTTCTTCCTTCAAGGTTGAAATGTAATCATGGAGTACTTGCTTCATCCTCCTAAGTCATCGCCGCTTGGTCTCGACGTTTCTCCTGCAAAACAAGCAAGGAGAAGAGAATTAGAACATTTCATAATATAAATTCAACTTACCTGATTTTCACGCTCTAACGTCCAAGAGTTCATCGTCTTCACTAGCCAACTTCGCATTCAAATTCTTCATGCCTTAGCCAAATTTCCAACCCATCTTTTATTTTGCCTATCGCACTTCACTCTGATATTTCATCCAACTCAGACTCGAGAAAAAATGATTTCATCAGGAATTTGATCAAAAATTATCTAGGCGATCATTTTCAAATTCATCTGCCAAGGCATTTTTAACACATTTTATCCCTTGCCTTAGAAAATTTTTAAATTTTCCCTTAGGAAAATTCATTGTTCAAGCACCAATCAAATTCTCCATCTTAAATGCCTTGGCGAAGTGCAAAGGACCTTGAAATCCACTCCTTGTTGAAGATCTTCAATACCCAGAAGAGAATTTTCTTCAGAACGTGTCGAATTCATGGGTATACAACGAACGGGTTCATTTGATTTTCTTGAATTTTGAACCTTGGAAAAATAATTTTTTAACAAATTTAATCCCGTTCTTCACATCTGTGAACATTTCTTGTTGCTCTGACCTGAAAATTTTTATATCAATCCTACGCAGCTGGCATGATCAGACTCCTTCACTGGCAATCTTGTTTGCGTCTCAAGAAAATTCCATCACTTCATTAGACTTGGGCGTTTTTCCCAAGGGAGAACATTTTGTGCCTTAGAAAATTTTTAATCACTTAGCATTTTGAATTTGTTGCCTTAGAAAATTTTTACTTCAACTTCGTTCACCTTGCCTGTGAGGAAAATTTTAAATCACCTTGCATTTTGCCGTGGTGAGAAAATTTTATTAACTTCACTTAGAAGATCTTTCTTGAAAGCACATCATACTTAGCATATTTTATTTTTCATCACCTTCAACGCCTTATAATATTATATTCATCACCTCAACACCTTGGGCGCATATTCAACTTGAAGGTGAATATTAAAACTTCACCACGCCTAGCATATTTAAATCTCTCCTCTTTGTGTCTTGGGCGCATATTATACTTGCTAGAAGGTAGGCGCATTTCATCATAGGTGGAGGATAAAATGCCACGCCTTAGAATATTTCTCACCACACTCCTCAAGTAGGCGCATATGAGCATGTATGAAGGATGACCCTTGGACTTCCCTATTTTGTCTTCACATGGCCCCATTTGGGCGCATTTAGGCATGGGAGGAGGATGAGTTTAAAACATGGGCGCATGAAGGATGAATCACATTCAACGCCACCTTTTGACCTTTCAACTTCCTTTGTTTTGTCCTCACATGCCCTCATTTGGGCGCATTTGCACAAGCATGAAGGATGGGCGCATTTGGAGGGTGGTGGAAGATTTAACAATGACTTAGAATATTTTTCATCATCCTATTTCTCCTTGGGCGCATTTTGAAGGTGGAGGAGGATGAAAAACTTTGACGACTTTGACTTTTTGTTGCATGGGCGCATTTGAGCCTAGGAGGAGGATGAAACATGTTAGAAACTTTTTCAAACACCTTGAATACTTGCTGGGCGCATTTGGAGGTGGCAGGAAGATTTAACAATGACTTAGAATATTTTTCATCATCCTATTTCTCCTTGGGCACATTTTGAAGGTGGAGGAGGATTTAGCTATGCCTTAGAATTTTTTAAACTTTCTCCATTCTCCCTTTGGGCGCATTTCAAGGCATGAGCAAGACGAGATTCATGCCTTAGCCATTTTTCCTGACCCCTGCCAGCCTCTCCATGCCTGCTATTTATAGTAAGTCCTCCAATTCTTGCATCTCTGAAGCTCGGAATGATTTGAAATTTTGAACACTTGATCTTCACGACCTTGTTACCCCGTTGAGACTGCTATTTCGGGTTGTCCTGCTATTTTTAGCCCATTTCTGAAGGTGGTTTGCTATTTTGAGTAACTGCCTGTTCTGATACTTCCACAACTCCGTTTGATTTGAAATTCGAATGATGCTCTCCTCACCACGTGACTTGCCTACTGACATCGGCGCCTGCCGCTGATTTACTATTTTTAGCCAGTTTCTGAAATGACTTACTATAAATAGTAAGTGCTCCGTTTGCCTTCAAATTTTACCGGTGGATAGCTCGAAAGATGTTGATCGCGGTGGTATACACTGGTTTTTGAAAATTCTGATTTTATACCCCTCCTTTTGGGTCCTGAAGCTGGAAACCCTAATTCGACTTGCATGCATATCAAATGATCTCTGTTTGTTCTCGTTTCTGTTGTATTGCGATTAGTTCGTGATTCTGAAGTGCTGGGAGGCGGCTACCGGGATGCATCTGCTAAAAATAGTAAGTTCTTGAATAAGTGATTATCTCTGTTTGCATGTCACATCACTGCGAAGCTCTCGAAAAACCCACAAAGAATATGCAGACATGCAAAGGAAACTCTGACATGCAAACCCTAAAAATAGCCTCGGAAGGCTGAACTCTGAAAGTCGTTATCTCACTTTGCATGTTATATCACCGCGAAGGTCTCAGAAAACCCAGAAGGAATCCCTAAACATGCATTGGAAAACTTCACATATAAACCCTAAAATCTGCTCCGGAAGCTGAACTGCTAAAAATAGCAAGTTGTTTGTTTCAGCTCAAATTTTGCCAAAGAGCGGTTTGACATGTTCTGAACGCAGTGTGATTGTTAAAACTTCAAGAATATTGAAGGACTGTCCAGAATTGCACACTTACTAAAAATAGTAAGTACCTGGAATTCGATGAAATTTCAGTGGAAGCTTGCTGGAAGCACACTAACAACAATGTTAGTCTTTATTTTCAATTTATTCACCCTGTTTGACCACAGATTGACTGGGAAAGTACAAACCTAATTTTCAGACCTGGCCAAATTCACATTTAAGCTCAGTGACAGGCACAATCCTCAAAAGGAAGACATCAGAAAAGAGAGAGAGAGAGAGAGAGAGAGAGAGAGAGAGAGAGAGAAACCAAAGCCAAAAAGACCGGAATGGAGCAAAAATTAGGGGTCCCCATCTTGAATGGGGCGATGTGTGAAAAGGTCACAACAGGTGATAGATATGACTTCACCAGTTGGTACTCTTCAGTTGTCACAGGCCGAGGATTCTTTGATGCGGCACAGGCAGATTCGGCCTGGGTCAGAAAGGCCATGACGAACATTCTCGATGGAGTCCTGAACACATTGGAGGCTATCTTTGCTACGAGTCTGACTTCTGAGGAGGTGACTGTTGATGGTTTGAGGAGTAGAGTGCTATCTTTCTTTTCAGAGGTGAAGACTTTCGTTCAGAATGACTTTGAGAACACCTCAACTTTCTCCAGCATTATTCAGAACACTCAGGATGCTTTAGTTGCTTGGAGAAAGTCTTGCACTTGACATGGGCAGGCAGTTATAGTGTTAGAGTTCCAGCTCGATCATATTCCGCCTATCTCAGTTCAAGAGGTTAATGTTGTGCTGACCAAATTCATTGATTTTGTAACCAAAGAGAAGGAGAACGGAAACGCCTTTCTGGATGATGACCTTCTAGATGATTGATAGTGGGCATTGATTTCCTTTAGTATTTTGGAAGTGAGTGGGAATCTTCTGGCTCATTTATTGTACCACTCCTCATTCTGGCAGTTTTTAGGGTTAGGGCTGATGTGGCTTGATCTGTGCTCTCCATTTGATTGTAATCTGAGTCGTCCTTTGGATTGGGTCAACTATAAAAGGGGTATCCCCCCTCATTTGTATTCATTAGATTAGATTAGATCAGAGAATAGAGCAGAGAGGCTGATAGTATAGTTGTGATAGCTTAGTGTTAGTTTGTTAGCATAGCTTGAAGAGGAAGGAAAGCTTTCTCATTGAATGCTTTGTAAAAGGTTGTTGTGAACACTCTCTCAATAAAAAGAGCTTTCATTGATGATGTTCGCATCTTTTGTTGTGAGTAGCTAGCAAGGTTTTTTCGTCCTTCCAAATCACTTAGTAGTGTAAAGTAGAATAAATTTCATTTCATGCAAGTAGATGTTAGTTGTGGATTGTGGTGTTTGATCAAGGCAGCTTCGTTTAATCCATACCACTAGCAGCTTGCTGATAGCAAGTTTGCCTTGTGTGGTCGACTGGAACACTTTATAAGCTTAACTTCGGTTACGATTCACGTCTTAGCATGCGTTGTTGTGATGGTGTCTTTATGCTGAATTGTGACTTGAACACTTCTTGCTACCCCCTTGAAGATTGCACCGACTTTGTAGAGGCTGTCGAACACAAGGCGAAGCAAAGTTTGGTTGAAGTCTGCTGAAATTGATCCCATGCCCTGCTTTAGGATAGAGCTTAGACACTTATTTCAATTCAGTACATTTCTGGTTAGTATAGGAAACACGTACCTTAGCGCCAAATCATCCGTATTGCACGAAAATCCCCTTCCATCATTAATTTGTTGTCAGCTGCCAAGTACTTGTGAACAATTGTGTAAGTCCCCTTGTGAAAACAACAAATCACAACAAACCAATTGAGGGTGTTCCATTGCATTGTAGGAACCTTGGAGTTGAACGTACGATCTCTCTCTCAATCTTAGCGTACGGAATACTTTGATCAAGAGAGAATGGAGTAGCCTCTGGATACTTTGTTCTACTGATTGGTGTGGTCACAAAAATCACATCAACACTACTCATCTTTGCAATATGTTTAAAAGTATTTCTCTTAAGTTCATCCTTCATATTTTTTAGTTTAATTTATTGATCTTCTACTTCATCATCACACACAACCTAAACATGTGTTCATTTGCTTTGTGTTGCCTTGATCACATCCAATTTGGCTATGATTCGTCTAGTTCTTCCAAGGGAATTACCTCTATGTGCTATTTCTTCCTCTCTCAACTCTTTGCAATTGAAATATTTCCTCACACCTACAACAAATCTACTAGAGCCTCAAATAGCACAACCCAATAAGGAAGCCTTGCTCTAATACCAGTTGATGCAAGCTATGTAGGGGGGTCAACTAACAACCACTTAAACATAGCAATGTAAGAACTTCACCAACAATTTATTATGCCAAATGGAAAACAAAACAATCCATTTGCATTAAATTAAAAATCTTCCTAAAACAACTTATAAACGTGTCGAACAAGAGATTAACCTATTACACACTTTGAAATTGATTTACAATGATTGTTTCTAGACTAGATAGATAAACTAAAGGTTAATTTTCAGTCTCCCCTATTCTTCTGTATTTCTGTATGATTCTTTGTTGCTATTTTCCTTAGCTCAAATCTCTTCGTTCTCCATGCTTACCCTAATCATTACATCATGTTCTTGATCAAAAAATTTAAACTCTACCCTAGCTGCAAACAGGGAAGCTCTGCCATTGGGAAATCAATATTTGTCCATGAAGAATAATGTCCAATTGCCTAGATGTCAGTTGGAATACTAAAATCCCTTCTAAACAACTTGCAAGACTGCCAGCTATCAGCAACACAAGAAAAACATTCATACAAATCAAAATCAGCTAATATTATCATTGTTACATGCTAGGTGTTTTCTGAGATGGGGACATTTCGAAGACATAGGGACTTGAAGGAAATGTCCCTCCGCCATCCCATCACTGTCGCCTAGTACCCCAGGGATGTTTTCGGGACATCTCCCTCAAAAAGAGCATGTTTCTTGGATGTGCCCTTATTTTGGAGAAGCCACTGAGACACTTGGATGTCCCCAAGTTGCTCAAGCAACTCTTAATAGTAAACGGTATCAAAGCCAAACTTGCAATTATGATTGATTTTTGGTAAATCTTAACTGAAAAATTGTTGAGAACATTGTGTTCTGTGGGGAGTCTCCTTTGAGATCTAACTGATTATCCTATTATTTGTTTCAATCAGTTCGTTATTTAGTTTTAATCCCTTAATCCTCTTAAGGTGTCCTTTCTAGTTTCATTTACCAGTCACAGCAAAATGGCAAGAATTCTAGAATGTCTCTCTCTCAGGGTCGAGTTGAGACTATTAACCAGGAATCCCTTGAGGGATATTACAAAGTTCTTGTAGTACAACCTACAAAAAGTGAAATCACTGGTGAAGAGGTACCAGATATCGAGATCATTGAAGAACAGCTTATAGGTGCTATTACTTCTTATAAACCTCCTTTAAAAGCTGAAGATGTTTATAAAAGATTGTATTTAAAGTCAATTTTTTTGAAAAACATTGTCTATAAATCTACTTTTAAGCATTTTGTTAGGCCTAGGACTAAGTTAATAGAATTAAACTTAGAATATAAACCTAATAAGACATTCCAGACCAAATTGCTTCTAGTATTCCCAAAATTCGAAATTGATTATTAAAGAAGTCACAAAGATGTAAACTATGTCCATTTTGGCACTATTTTAGTCAATTTTGGTTCATGTGTCCCCAAAAATATAAAACTTATCTCTTACCTAGCTATATGTGATAGACGGCAAACTCAGTATGAGCATGCTTATCAAATGTCTGCCCTTTCAAGACTAGGAGAAAATTCAGCCTGCTTTGCATATTATCCGAATCTTACAGTATGTGCAAGAGACAAGGGATGTAATAATTTAAAACATGGATTGTTGAATTGTTGGGGACTCTTTACATCTGTCTATGGCCTAGAAAGCTTTGGTGCTTTCAAATATGCTAGTGTACAAATTCAGGCTCTTTAGAGTATGACAAGCTCAAACTATCCCAAGATGTTAGAATCCCTTCCATATGCAAAGAAGTTGAATGGGGATGTACAGTTACAAAAGGGACATGTAAACACAATAGGAATTCCCCATGAATGGAAAATTGACTGGATAAAACATGCAGCTCCAAAAATGACTTCCAGAGCCAAACTAGCCCATAAGATAGAAGGCTCGTCTATACATGTATTACCCATGAGTATGTGCCAAAATTATTCTAATATGTCATCCTCCAATTTCCGAAGTGCCAAATCGTCCTTTAGAAGACCAGAGTCTAGATCAAGTTTCAATTCTACCAGAAGGGCACAGTGCTATCTAAAAGTTGAGGAAGAAGTAAGAACCAATTAATCAAGGACTTGAACTAGATCAAAAAGGTAAGATCCATTGAACTGAAGAAAAAAAATTACCTTTTACCAACATGAATATGCCTCTGCCAAGAGATAATACTCTAGCATTCTATAAATACAATGACCTATCTTTATGCAGAGGAGGAGATAAAGATAGTTGAAGAAGCAACATGGATGAATGTATTGAAAGCTACTAAGCTTGAAATTCTAGTCCAAGAATTCATGAATTGTCCATAAGCATGACTTCATGGTTCATTTTAGTTAATGTGTGTCATGTAGAACTATTTGGGTCCATGAATGGTCTTGCATCACCAAAAACAATAATAGGATATTTGTAAATAATCTAACCAGATTTCTTAAGTTTTGGTTGCTTTTGTTTGTTAGGCTTTTGTCAAATATGCATACTTCGATGACTATTAGAAGTTGCCTATAGGTGTTCCCTAAAGCTACAAATTTACCTGCAGCTGTTATTTTGGTCAACTATAGGTTGCTATAGGCATGCAACAAGCTACTATAGTTGTGAAATGGTTTTCTAAGATCAGTTACAAGTGTTAGGTTTTGCATGTAAATAGTGTAAGGTCTCTTTGAGGGGTGTTTTCCCGACATCCTACAGGGCTTTCAGATGACATTCTTCTACCAAAATGTTATTTGTATGATTTTATTGCTTTCAGCAATATGTTTAACACTAGAATGTATATGGTTTCATGTGATTTGTAGAGCCAAATATCCCTTTTCTTCACTTGCTGCTGGGCAGTTTTGGCACCTGAAATGTGATGAAGATTGAGGTGTATGTTGTTGGTATGTGATGAAGATTGAGATGTATATTGTTGGTGTCTGCTGCTTCTCATTTATACATGCTTTTCTTGTGTTGCTGACTGCTGGCAGCCTTGGAAGCTATTTAGAAGGGCATTTGGAGTTCCAGCTGACCCCTAGGTGGTTGGACAATTATTCTACATGATTGACTATTGATTTCCCAATGGTGGAGCTTCCTTGTCTATGCCCAAGATAGATTTCAAATGAGTTTTTGATCAAGATGTAATGGTTGGGGCAGGCGTGCAGAAGAAAGATAGAGAGTCGAGCTGAGGGAGATAGTAGTAGAGAACTGAAAAGAAACAGAGAGGAATAAAGGAAACCGAAAATTAATTTGTAGTTTATCCATCCAGTTCAGAAATGGTCATTTTCATCAATTCCATGATGTCTAATAGGTTTACTTCTTGTTTAGCATGTTTGTAACCACAGTTTAGGTAAAAAATTTCAAAACTTATGCAAATGCATTGTTTTGTTTTCCATCTGGAATAAGAACTTGTTGGTGAACTGTTAGGTCTAGGTGGTTGTTTAGTTGACCCCCCTTCGTAGACTGCATAACTTGGGTTTGATGATGTGGGCCAGGAAGGGGGCATGATCTCCACAAGGAGGATGCGTAAAACTGGTCCAGCCTTTGGCTGATTTCAGGTCTGGTTGCAAAGGGTGGGAGGAATGTGGTCTGGTGCAAATAGTAGTTGAGCATGAGCTAGATAATGGTAAGCTGGTGTACATTTTATTAAGGAGACTCAAAGAGAGGTCTCAAAAGAGACTCAAAATGTCAGAATTGAAAACACTACACACTAGTATCTAGATAGATGTTATGTTTAATTGCAAAAATCTAAAATCTTTAATTTTATTAATAGAGTATTTGAAACATAGCATACTCATATTTTGCTAGGTAGCCGAATCGCTGGGTTCTTGCCATCGTACTCGATTCCGAAACGATTCAGAATCGGAATCGGGTTCGAATCGCTGTGGGTACCATCTGGAATCGGAATTTGTGCCCTTGAAACGATTCTGTCAAAAGCCCGTCGATTCCTAATGTTTCAAAGCATGACATGGAGTTTTTGGACCGATTCCAAACAGATTTTGCAAGATTTACCTTGCAAAATAAAATAAATCCTAAAATCTGCCGCCACCGTGTTTCATTTCGCTGAGCCGCTGCATCGGTTCTGCCTGGGCGTGGAGCGTTGTTGATAAGCGCACATTCACGGACAACTTTATCTACATTTGATTTTTTTAGGTTATATGATATTTTTAATATGATAGATTATAATAATATCATAATAATCAACTAATAGTATTAGATTATTAATAATATATATTATAGTTAGATTGTATTAGAAATTTAAAATTAATAATAATATATATTATAGAATAATAAATATTATTTATTATTATATTATAGATTGTATAATAAATTAATGATAATATATATTATTAATATTAATAATATAGATTATAGAACATTCAATATATGTTAAATTTTAAATATATATATATATATATATTTGAATATTTTATTATATTTTGTACGGACATACCCGATTTCGTACCCAACCCCCCAAAAAAAAATTACCGTACCAACGTACCGTATCTACGTACCCGTGCCCGTGCCTGTACCCGTACCCGATTTGGCAACTTAGATATTTTGTTTTGTATGTATTGTGGTCATTTCATCACTTTGTTTTTGTCCATTCATTGTATATATATTTGTGATCTATGAGCCAAAGAAAACTATGGACTCGTCATTGTGTTTTCTGTACTCAAATTTGCTTATTATTTGCTGTTGTTTAGTGTGGACTTTGGGAATTCCTGTAATTTTTCATGTGTATGTTTGCTCTATCAACACTTATTTGCTGCCTTCTTCTTGCATGTCTGGAGGAGCATGGGGTTTTGGGGCGATGTGTTAAAAGATACATTTCCATAGAGTCTGAGGGCTTGTAGTTGTTGGTCGCCTCCAATTCTTTGATTTTCAATAGTCATATTTCTTTTTAATTATGTGTTTGAACTTTGGATCAACTGAAATTCATTTGTAACATATCTGACATTGACTTCCATATTTTGGTTTTGTCTATGCTGCAAATTGTGGATTGCCACCTATGGCGTGTTCTCCATATAAAAGGGGCATGATGTGCATACAACGAATGAACATAGTCCATCGAGATCTAAAAAGTGCAAATTGTCTTGTTGACAAACACTGGAGGGTAAAAGTATGTGATTTTGGTCTATCACGAATAATGACCAACTCACCTATCAAGGATTTGAATGCTGCTGGAACTCCCGAGTGGATGGCACCAGAACTTTTACGTAATGAAGCCTTCACAGAGAAGTGTGATGTATTCAGTTTCGGTGTTATAATGTGGGAGCTGTGCACGTTAAAGCGCCCCTGGGACAGTGTCAATCCAATGCAAGTCAGTATAAAATATTTTACATGCTGGTTACTGTCCATATAAAATTTTGACTTAGGAAGTATTTTTTGTTTATTAGAAAGAATGTTTCTTGTCGTCATTTACCCTGCAAAGGAATAATTATTTCATCGAAGTAATCTAATATTTGTGAGGGCTGCATTTATAAGCATCATTGATTAAATGTGAAGTTTTGTATTATGTGTTTTCTCATTTTTATGGCATGTTTTGCTAGGTGGTTTATGCTGTTGCCCATGAAGGGGCAAGATTGGATATACCTGATGTCCCAATCGGGAAGTTGATCTCAGGTATCGATATGAATATCATCATATATGTAAGTTGATTTTCTGTGTCACATTTGTGTTCACATTTTACTAAATTGTTGATGATGTGGCAGACTGCTGGGCAGAAGACCCTAATGCCAGGCCATGCTATGAGGAAATTTTTGCACGCCTCCATGACACTGAGCTTTCTTTAAATTAAATTGATTGGACAGAAGAATGCTTATATTAGCCTTGGAATGATTTCCATAAGGCCAGCAAATCATCTTTGATTGAAGGGAAATCGCGGAAGTTTGGCAGCACTGGGTTCCTGATCCATGCTATAGGTTAAGCAATCAGCATACTAGTGATCTTGAATATAGTGCACTGTTCTTGCATTGCTCAGCATTAGCCATTCGATTTTTTTGTTTTTTTTCCTCTAGTATTTGTTAGCTATAGTGAAAATCTGAAGTTGTGCCCATAGAAATTATTGCTAATTTGCAATTATATAGGCAACATTCTGATGTAATTTATCCTGCCAATAGGATAAAAAATGTAATCATTACCATGGTGAAAAATTCTTCAATATATAAAAGATAGAAGTCCCAGTAGCATTTGTACTTTTAAATTCATGTCAGAAAGATTTATATTTGATGAAACTTCTATACATCCTGATGTTAGGTCATCTTCCAAAGGATCTCTATATTGTTTCAATATTTAGGTTTTATCCTTGTAATTCTTTCCATGACTCTAAAAGTACCTGTGATGGATTATTAAAAAAAAGTACCGTTGATGGCTTCCTGGTAAAGTATAGGCCTTCTCAGTGTTGTGAAACCTTATAGCGAAGAAATACAAATGTGTAAAAAGTTCAAATATTCTATTTTTGGTTTCCAATGATAGTTTCCATTGAGCATTTTTTTTCACTGGAGTTTCAAATGATTGCTATTCTACCACTTGAAGGTATGGAAAAAGGAAAGAAAGAAACAGTTGTGGTCAAATGAATCAACAATAAGAGTAGGGATTCAATCTAAAATAAATTTCAGAGAATGAGATATTTAATTGAATAGAAAAACATGTTAGCAGATTTTCTTCTTCTTTTTGGTAGCTGAATATGGTAGATGCTTTTAACACAGTTTAAGTTGAGGACACGAACTTGTCAAAAGACCATAATATATAGTCATCTTCCCCTTCCTCTTCTAAAGAAAGTCCAATCTCGACACACAAACCTCTTGTCTTTAGTTTTGGAAAGTTGACTCATAACGTGGGACCTCAATTTATTTTTTGAATTAGCAGCCACATGAAATTATTCAGAGACTAACAATTTCCCTATTGATTTGCCTTCGTTGGAACGTAGTAAGGCCCCTAACACAACTACCATTCTTTCATCAAAGGATGAGGAATACCTAGGCACTTGGTGGTATGGAGCTCTTGGGCCATAGTTGTGCCTATTGCTTTGGCAATGTATTGGTTTACTGGCAGGTGAAACAATGAGGACATACTTGTGTCCTAACTCACAGGGTTGTTGAATTTCATCCTTGAAGTTCAAATTCGGCGAACATATATTTTTTTATATAAAATTCATTTAAATTTGCCTTTAAATTCATATGGAAAAAGGCAAATACCGTTTTTTAAATATATTTTTGAAAAGTGTTTCTATTTAAGATTTTTGATAGATTTCTCTTATAAATGAATGCTTGTCAATCGAAACGCAATAATAGTTTACATTTGCCAATGTATTCGCAAGTGAGTTGGGAAGAGGTTGTGGTCAAGGGCTGAGCAGTGAGTACAGAAAAGGTCGTGGTTGTATCAGAGGTCAATAGATATAGGGCATGATGCATTCCTATTGCTATTGTTGATTGTTTATGCAGAGTTTCGAAGAAGTCTCAATACTAACAATTGAGATGGTAGAACTTGATAAAAAAAAATTGATAGCACTTGCCACTAGGCGTCAAACTTTAGATTTCTGGCAATTGTTCTAAGCCACACATTTTATGATATGATGGTTTTTTTGTTTTTTTTCATTTAGTATTTTTTTTTTTCCTTATACATGCATTTTTAATTATTAATAATAGATGTTTATAAATATTAAATATTATTTTGTTTATATTTATTTTTATTAAAAATTTAATATTTAGTATATTTAGGTTTAATATTATTAATGTTGAAAGATATTTTACAATGACAAAAGGGGTGGAGTATAATATCATGAGTGTTATTCAAGACTCTTTATCTTTTATCTTAAATTTGTCAATCATTTACATATCAAAATATTAAAATATAATAATGAACATAATTATTTCAAAATAAACAAGACAGTTTATGTCTTCATATATGTAATAAATAAAATGATTCCAATCGAAGATATTTTTATTTATTTATTTATTTATTTTAATGTAAATAAAATAGCTTCATGTTGATATCACTTACATTTTTTTGATAGCTGTATTTAAAATATCTATACTAATTTTATTTTTATTTATAATTTATAATTTTTTAATATTTGCACTTAATTAATTAAAATTTAATATTTAAAAATACTTAATTTTATTTTATTTTTAATTTTTTTGCAAAAGGCATATAATCTATAGATATATATGGTTTTCCATCAACCATTCATTTACAAAATTTAGAGTTGTTTCTCTTGAGGTTGCATTCCATTGCAGGTAGTAATATGCGTAGATTGGTAAGATTTAGCTTTAGCAGTGCCTAGTCTTTCAAGACCATTGCAAAATACATAACATTCTTTAGTAGCACTTGGTCTTTCAAAACCATTTACAAAATACATATCATTCAAGGCATTGTAAGCTTTCAAAATCATAGCATTTCTATCTTATAAGCTTTTCAAAACACAACAAAATGGTGCAAACTTTTGGGCATTATCAAAATAGTACCAAATTGCAATCATTACTCCTCCATTTGCTCTATGATTGGGGAATTTTCTCCTCGTCCCTTTGCACTTTCATCTTCCCCTACTGAAACTATTTTGAAGTTGCCCTGCATAGTGGGGACATTCAACTTTGGGGCCGTTGGTGGTGCAAACTCCGTTTGAGATGAAACTCCTTAAAAAGCATTCAACCATGGGTGGTTTGTATGTGCTCAGAGGAAAGTTATGGCATAATACTTCTCTTTAATATTGATGTCCATGGCAATGTAGAGGTGGTGAGAATTCCTATGCATGGCTCTAAGAAGGATGCGATCACATTTGTGCTCAAAAGTATGCTTAATACCCTTGTAAATCTATGCAAATTCATGTCTTTGCTTCAAGTATTTTTGAGGGAAAAGTTCGCCTACATGCCCTTTCCCTTTGTGTAGGTCACACTCTTGCACTCCTTTAGGAAGAGTATTATCCTCAAGGAAAATATCTTTCACATACTTCTCTGCAATTTCTTCTAAGTCCCCCAGCGATTGGAGTAGGCCATACAAATTTGAAAAGAAAATCAAGAGTACCTGGGAGGGAAGAATGACCCGCCTCGCCTCCGAGTTGGTTATCTCGATGCCAAGAATAGTGCGTACGCAATCTTCCACCCTAGTGCAGTCCAGGTTGAACATAATGTCCATATACTCATGTGGCAAATAACCCTTGAATGAATTAAATTCATGGAGAAAGAATGGAGCTCTGCAACGGTCATGGTGGAAAACAACGGTCGGATAAGTTTTGGCACGGTGGCAAAGGACGTGAGGGACCCAGCGGGAATAGATCTGGGAACCTCGACCATGTCTGGACGAAAGAACGTTGGGCCTGACCACAGAATAATGCATCGAATGGTCGTTTTCCTGTGGGTCAGGTTCACGGGCATCTTCATTTGAATAGAGGTGTTGGTTTTTCACGAGGCAAGAACAAGAATGGTCGGTATAGAAACGAAGAGTTTCGTAGTCCCGGGCAACAGAATGAAGCAAAAATAGGGCAAAATGATCTTCCTTGGCTGGGTAGACAAGATTCAAGAAGAAACCCTAAAGGCAGAAAAGGGAAAGGAGTGGCTTGGCAAAAAAAGTCGAATGACAAGGAATGGGAGGAAGTTCGAGAAGAAAGACCAAAGAGCGAAAGGGGAAAACATGGCACATTCTTGCCCAAAGAAGCAAAAAGTGGAAGAACCAAAGTAGTTATTAGCTCCTTGAAACTACAAGCGGAAGTTTTGAGGCTAGAGCATTTAGGTCTGCTTGGGAAATGGCTTGGGAAGAATCTCAACTGGGAATATTTGGTGAAGTGGTGGAAAGACCGATGGGGCTTTGAACTGCAGTTTAAAATGCTTCAAAACGAATTCTTCTTGGTAGTTTTCCCATCCAGAAATATCAGAGATCAAATAGTTAATGGGGTCTGGGTTTTGGATGGATGTGGCTTTTACTTAAGGCATTGGACAGTGGGTTTTGATCCATCGACTAATGTGATGGAATCCCAGCAAGATTGGTACAGTTTACCAAATCTCCCTTAGGAATATTGGGCTCCTTCCATTCTTGAGGAGATAGGCAACCAACTGGGCACATTTTTTTGTGCAAAAGAAAGGAAATTGGCAAAGAAGAATCAAACCTATGTGCGCATATGCGTGGAAAATAATGCAGACAGGATGATTTGGAGTGAGATTGAACTTTTAACGGATTATGGGAAATGGGTTCAAAAATTAGAACGGGATTCTCTAATGCATAACAACCTGGTACGCACTTTGGGATGTAGAGTACTCAATGAAGAGGTAGGGAAATCCTGTTTGTTGGATGTCCCACCGAAGAATCCCAGAGCGTCAGTCTGAATCATCTCTGAAATCACAAATCCTACCCTACCAAAGGGAGGGCGCGAGAAGTCATTGTCAGAGGAATGTAGGGTTTCCCCAATAGAGGACAGGGACAACTTGAATCCTATGGGGGGGTTCCTCTAACTGGGACTTCAAAACCATCTTCAGTGGATGAAAGAGAAGGGAGGAAGGCGTTTCAAGAAGAATAGAAGGAGAGGGAGGATCAGTTTGTGGAGTTAGAAGACAAAATTTCCGAGACTTTAGAACTCTTGGGGGATAGTTGCCTGAATGTGGAGTTGGATTCTCTGATAGAAGTTGGGAAGGAATTAGTGGAACTAGTGGAGGCGGCTAAAACAAATTTAGGTATGTTGGGGGTTGGACTCGACTTAGATGGGATAGAGGATATGTGGGAGGCAAAAGCCCAAGATATGACAGAGATGTTAAGTCCACAATCAGGCAAAAAGCGAAAATTGACAGAAGAATTGCAGGCGGCCAAATCCCGACTAGGAATTCACTTAAGGGATATATTCAAACTAACTCCGGACTGTGGGGATCAAAAAAAGCGGGGTAGAATTCCTAATCAAGAGAAGAGAAAACAGGACGGGGAGGCCAATGGACAACAAAAAATCGATATGATGATAAAAGTAGGGAAGGGTGGAGCCCTTCCTAAACATCAATGAAAATCTTAACCTAGAATGTTAGGGGCTTACTTGCTCCTAACAAGTGGAACCTAATCAGGCACCACATTGAAGTGAGTCAAGTAGAAATTTGTCTTTTTCAAGAAACAAAATTAGGCGGTGTAGATTTGGAGAAATTTGGTAGGAAATTGAGGTCATGGAATTGGATAGGTTCAGAAGCGGAAGGGGCTTCAGGAGGCCTATTGATCATATGGAAACCACAGACAGTTTTAATAGAAGTCTTGAATTCGAGCTGACACTGGATGGTGTGCAAGGTAAGAAGTTTAATCTTGAATCTTCATTTTAATTTAATAAATGTGTATGGCCCCTTGATGTGCGTTCAGAAAAGACTAGTCTGGCAAGAATTGGATGGAGTTTTGAACGAAATGCAACAGGGTTTTAGTATAATAGGAGGGGACTTTAATGCTATCCTCAGACAGGAAGACAAGAAAGGTGGAATAGGTAAAGCACTATAGTCCCAAAAGGACTTCTATAACTTTGTGGAGAGAAATTCTTTATTGGAAATTCCCATAGGCAACGGACATTTCACATGGACAAACCATAGGAAAGGGTTTGGAAGCATAGTGGAAAAATTAGACCGATTTTTCTTCAAAGGAAATCTGAGTACTTTTCCTTTCTCTTTAGAGAGCAAGATAAACTCTGGGACTGGCTTTGATCATTTTCCAGTCCAATTGCAAATAGACGGGGAGAAGGGACCGATCAGATGCCCATTCAAATTCAAAATGATGTGGCTTAAAGACCCTAGAGTGATGGATTTACTTGAACAATGGTGGAAGGAATGCTCCCCGGAGGGTTCTAGCTTATTCAATGTGACCACAAAGTTAAAATATTTGAAGCAGCGACTCAAACAATGGAACAAAGAGAGTTTTAAGAACATTTTTAGAGAGAAAGAGCAAATAGAGGAAGAATTAGAATTCTTAGCAAATGAAATTACGAAAAGAGGGATGAATGAAGCTTGCTACATGAAAGAAAAGGCACTAACCAACAAGCTTAATGACATCCTGGCCAAAGAAGAAGTCTTTTGGAGACAAAAATCCAGAGAAGTCTGGTTAAAAGCAGGAGATGGAAACTCGAAATTCTTTCACAACTCCACAAGAGCAAGGAGGGAGTTCAATAGAATATCATGCTTGAAAGATGGGGATGGTAGAATGTTGGAAGATGTGAAGGAAATCAAGGATTCAGCGGTTACTTATTTTCAGAACTTGCTCAATGATTGGGAAGGATCAAATTGGAATGCTCAGAATGTCTCCTTGCAATTCATTCCAAAATTGATTTCCCAAACTCAAATGAGAGCCTTGAATGCCAAATTCTCTGAAGAGGAAGTGAAAGAGGCAATCTTTGGGATGCAGCTAGAAAAGGCACCCAGATCGGATGGATTTCCGGCTGGTTTTTTCCAGAGATGTTGGCACTTTCTGGGAAAGGACGTATGGGAAGCCATAGAAGATTCCAGGATAAACAGAAGGGTTTTACAGGAAGCAAATAACACTTTACTAGCTCTCATCCCAAAAAAAGAGAAACCAGACTATTGGGAAGACTTTCGTCCAATATCGCTGTGTAATACGATTTACAAAATATTGGCCAAAGTAGTAGCTAACAGATTGAAGAAGATTCTTCCCACAATAATATCTGAGGAACAAACAGGGTTTGTCCCAGGATGCTCAATCTTAGATGGGGTGATCATTGCTCAAGAAGTCATACATTCAATTCAAAAATTGAATAAACCGGCAATGCTATTGAAATTAGACATCAAAAAAGCATATGACAGAGTGAAGTGGAGATTCCTCTTCAAGGTAATGGAAGCCTTCGATTTTCAGAAGGAATGGTTAGACTAGATTTTCGGTTGGGTGGCTAGTCCGCGATTTTCAGTATTGGTAAATGGTTCTCCAGAGGGATATTTCACAGCATCAAGGGGGCTGAGACAGGGGGATCCTCTATCCCCATTCCTGTTTATAATAATGGCTGAAGCATTAGGGAGATTGATTGAAAATGCAAGGAGGTCTGGATGGATTCAGGGTTTGCAAGTTACTAGCAGTCTACCCAACATCACACACCAGCAATTTGCGGATGATACAATGTTGTTTGGTGAAGTAACGACAAAGGAGGCACAAAGGTATAAAAAAATGCTCGAAGATTATTCTAGGGCTTTAGGGCAAGAAGTAAGGCCAAATCAGAGATATTTTTCTTTAACACAAATTTCCCTAGTGAGGTTCAAATTTTGAGAATTCTAGGATTCAAGATGGGGCAATTTCCATGCAAATTCCTAGGACTACCACTGGACAAAGGCACCAAAAGTAACAGTGCCTGGAGCTCAATGGTGACTAGATGTAAGCATCAAATATCCTCATGGAAAAACAGATGGCTCTCTTGGGCAGGGAGATTAACCTTGTTGAAATCAGTGCTCTCAGCCCTTCCCATATATATGATGTCTTGTCTATAGCTATCCAGTGGAGTGAGAAAAGATCTAAATAAGGTAATGAAGGATTTATTCTGGAAAGGAAATTCAGAACAAAAGAAAATTCCCCTCATAAAATGGCAAAAGGTTTGTGAGAAGAGGGAGAAAGTTGGGACTGGTTTGAGAAACGTTCTTAGCCAAAACAAGGCATTGGGGGCAAAATTAGCTTGGACTATTCATTCTCAGCCGGATCTTAAATGGGTAAAGATCGTCAGAGAAAAATATCTGGAAGCAGATCCGTATTACTTTCTTTCTGCGAAATCCTTGCCATCTGGGTCTCGGGTTTGGAACTTCATCAAAAATTGTAGAGAACTAATAACAGATTTCCTTACGTGGGAGGTGAAGGACGAAAAGAAGGCTTTATTCTGGGAAGACTCGTGGGAAGGACATCCAACATTAGCCGACATCCCAGAACTTTCAAGAGTAAAGGAGAAGACTAAACAAATCTGGGGTTTGAAAGTTTGGGATTACATAGATTTCGTGGAAGATACAGTGGATGGTCACATGAAGTGGAAATAGGTGAGAAGTCTGGAATTGGGAGGCCAAGAAACTGAAATATTTGAGAAAGAAATATCAAGTTGAAGGATCTGGGGTAGAAAGGGGAATGACCGAATACGGTGGGATGCTGCTCCAAACGGGGTCTATTTGGCCAAGTTAGGATATAACATGCTAACATCCTCAACTGAAAAAAAATCCAAAGTTTCCTCGAAACCTTTGTTGGAACAAGGTTTGCTTACCGAAAGCTGGGATTTTCACATGGGCCGCAGCTCAAGGAAGAATTCTCACAGGAGATAGGTTTACTAAATTGGGTTATCATGGCCCAACCAGATGCTCTCTATGTCAAGAGGCTGAGGAAACTGTGGATCACTTACTCATGAATTGCAAGTTCACCCATCTGGCTGTGCACAAAATTGAAGTGGGCAACTGCATTCCCTAACACTTTACTAGCATGCTTAAATTCTTGGCCAAGCAGCGATCACGACTCCATCTTTGGAGATATTTGGAAGATGAGTCCTTCAATCCTAATCTGAGAAGTTTGAAAGGAGAGAAATAGACGTCTATTTCAAGATAAAGAGATGTCGATCCCAAGGCTTCAGTGTAAGGTAGAGGCAAACATTGTAGAACTTTTCAATTCACAGTTGATGGTCAAACAAAAGAAATCCAACTTCACTAAATGGGCTGCCTGGATCATGAAACAATGGTTTGGAATCAAATCCCCTCCATTGGCTTGCTCAGGAAATGCAACCTCCTCAGAACAACACAATAAGACACAGTGGATCCCCCCCGAGTAGGGGTGGGCCAAACTAAACTTTGATGGAGCTTCTAAAGGGAACCCGAGCCCGTCTGGGGCAGGTTGCATAATAAGAACCTACACAGGCTCGACCCTGCGGAAATTAGCCCAGCCTCTAGCAGAAGGAACGAATAATGCAGCTGAATTCCAAGCTCTTTTGCTTGGACTAAAACTGAGCAAGGAATTAGAAATCAAAAATCTGATTGTCGATGGAGATTCAACTCTAGTCATAAATGCTCTAAGGACAAGACAGATCCACAATTGGAAATTAGGGGTGTATTTGGATGCGACACTAGAGCAGCTAAGAAAATTTGAACAAGTGATGTTCAACCATACTTTAACGGAAGGAAACACGGAAGCAGATCTTCTGTCTAATATGGGAGTAGTTGGACCCGACTTTAAAGAATGCCATTTAGAGTAATTCCCAGTGGGTGGTAGGGTGGGCTCCCTCCACCCCTCATTTGGTCATATGTCAAGCCATCACAGGGTGGACATGAGGTGGTGGTTGGGACGGACACGGTGTTCACGGAGTGGCAATGCCATATCACTCCAAGTCTTTTCAAATTAGCCGAAGGGAGGTGAAGGGGATTAAATTAAGTTAGTTGCTCATGAAGATAGGGGAACCCTTGGCATCTGATAGGGGGAATGAATGTCACAGGATTCAAAGTGCTGTTAGCTTGACACGTAGAGCACGACAATTATGGAAGCGAAAGCTGAAGGGCTGAGTGGCAACTCACTTCACACGAAGTGATAGCTATATGTAGGTGGAAGGACGAAGGCCATAGGATACTGTCATGGCAAGGATGATATGCTCGCTTCGCCATTATCCAGACTCGTGTGCGAAGGCTTGGCTTTACATCTCACGGGCTTATTAAATGTTCTGATGAAATCATTCTTAATGTATGGTCTTTGAAATCTAGTTTGTCTTTTGTCTCTGTGCAGGGAACGACCGTTGAAAGCATTGCAAATGGCGAGGATGACGAAGTCGAAATTCATCATCTCCATTTCAGCGGTGGGGTTGGAAAGTTTTGGTGTTGATACACCAGTCTCCTTGATGGCCACAGAGAGGAAGATAGCATTTCGGGAGGTTACAGACCAGAGGTTAAAGCGAATTCTACTCGAGGATGACCCCGTGTCAATAGTAGCTGTCAAAATGGTTTTAGGAAAAGGACACTTGGAAAGAAAGGAATTTGCCAGAGACAATGCTCATATCTCCTCTCGGTTTCTAGCAATGATTTTGGACCTGGACATCCCAAAGGTGGAAGCAAAGGAAATGATGGTGCGTCTCTTCCATGATGACTTGCTTGGGGGTCTAGAGAAGACACTAAAAGCGGCTTTCAAAGGCAAAGGAATCCCGCACCCCACAAACCTAGACCTCGAATGGGAGATGGATGATGCAGTTAAATTCTTTCCCTTCATCCTAGACATCAAAGGGCCAGAACTATCGAGGCATAGAATGATAGCAGTCGTGGTTGTGGAATTTTTGAAGAGAAAGCTGAAGCTTGTGCTAGAGGAGGGGTTGGAATGGATGGAAGATTTCATAAGGTTTGCAGAATTAAATGGTTTTATGTGAGGCTCAGCCTCTGTGTTTGAAGTTTTTTAAGGTTTAAAATTGAATAGCTTGCCAAATGTTGGTTGGTCTTTTAGTCATAGTGCAGTGGAACTGTAATTTCGTTATCAGCTGGATGAGGCTCGGTCTTTGATCTAAATTTTTGTATCGATGCTTATAGTAGTCCGTTCTTTGAAGCTTGTAATGGGACTGTAAATGTTGAAATGGTGGAATTTTGTCCCGGATTGGAATGTTTTGTTGTTCGGCTCGGAGTCCAGGAAGGACCATTAACCCTTGCTTAGCAGATGCATGTATACTTTTATAAAATCAATATAAATCCTACCTTGCGTATCAAAAAAAAAAAACCCTCGAATGACCTTTCCCATTCCTTCACCTTCATTGGAACTCGAAGATTCCAGGGTCTAAGCTCCAATGTTCTTCGTGTCACGCCTCCCTACAACAAAAATACTTACTTTTAAATTATTCATACAACTTAACAAATTTAAATATTAAAATTAAAATTTTAAACTCATTAAATTATTAATATTTTTAAATTTATTATAATTTTTATTTAAATTTAATATAATAACATAATAATATTTAATATTTATGTTTTCTAAAACAAAATTTAATTTAATATTTGTTTATTATGTGTTCTAAAGTTACAAATAAAAAATTAATATAATTTTACTTTTACCTTTTAAAAAAATATTTATTTTAAATTATGCTTAATGATAAAAATAAAAACTTTTATTTTTAATTTTATGTTTTAAAATAAAATCTAGTATTTTTTAGCCAGATGTTGAGTCAAGGAACAAGTTCATTAGCTTGCGAGAGGAATTGGAGTTGCACTAACCACATTTATTCTAAAAAGATGAACAAGTTGTCTAGAATTTTAAGAGATCTTGTCTACATTTGTAGCAATTTAAAATTGTTTATGAACAAATTAACACGACTATTTAAATTTTCTTTGATATACCTATTATCTTGGCTCTTACTAGGTGAAGTTTATGAGTTTCCTCAAGAGTATCAATTTATTTTCTCATTCTTATCATTAGATTCCTCTTTTTCCTCTTCCCTCAGATTCTTGTTGGTTTTCTTTGAATACTTCTTTATGTTCGTCATGCTCTTCCTTGTGCTTATTGATTGTTTAGGAGCTAACTTCATTTTTCAAGCAAAGCTTCATGAACTTGTTTCACCTTTTTATTTCTTGCCCAAGGTTAAAAACAAGAGATGTCCAAGAACAATAAAAGCCATCCATTTCCTTGAGATTGAAGTTTTAATGTAAAATATTATTTTCCACAATGACTTTTAGGGCCTCAAATAACAATGAACATGCAGCTAGTTACACAGTGTTAATAGGTTATGAACAAAACTACTTGACTTATGGAGAGAGTTGTCTTTCCCTTATGAATGTATTATTGAACTTATGTCTTTTTGTCTTTGTTATACTACTGTGGATTTATAGTTGATGTTTTGCTAATGTTGTGCATATGCATGGTGGTTACATTTTTTATTCCTTATATCTCTATTGTTTTTCCCTCTTTGGTGTCCACTCTTATGCTTCCATGCCCATAATGATGATGTGAATGTTAATATGTGACAAACCTTTTAGAATCAAACTCATTCATATCACTTTTGGACTCCTAAAGCTTCTCTTCAACCTATTCATTTCACTTTTATGAGGGAAGATCTTTGAGTTTTTGTTAAGAGTATCAATTTTTTTCAAATCCTCTTCTTTAGTTTCTTATTATTCCTCGTCCTTTAAATTCTTCTTCTAATTCTTCTTGGTTTTGTTTGGATACTTCATTATGTTTGTCACACTCTTCCTTGATATGCTTAATGATTGTCTATAAGATATGTTTTTGATGGAAGCTTCATAAACTTTCACATATTTATGTTTATTATCCCAAGGATTTTAATAAGAGACCTCCAAGAATAATATCCAAGCCATCTCTTACCATGACATTGAATTTTCAATGTGATGATTTTCCATAGCCACCATTAGCTCTTCAAACTCTTAAGACTTCTCACTATATGCCAATGCTCCTTGATATTTGTGCTTGAATATTGAACATTTGCTTACCCATGTTAGTGTCAATGAAATTTTACACAAAAATATGACCTTTTGAAGAATTAGCTTTCCCTTTTGAATGCATCATTTAAATTTTAATGTTGAAGATCTATTAATTTGGAACTAACATAAGACCTCTTTTCTTCTATTTGTTATCCAAATGCAGGATTTCTTCATCTTGCTCATCACTATTATCCTCTTGAATCTTTGATTATCTTATACTTAGTAAGATTATATTGTAATAATTTCCCTTCCCATCTAGCTAGGATTTGTGTAACTTCTAAATTGAAATGAAGACTTTCTTGTAATTTAATCAATTAAAGATGATCTTGAAATTGAGAGAAAATATTTGAAACCAGTAGGTACATTCTTTCTTGATTAGATGAGGCCATTCTCAACCATCAATACTTATTTTTTCCATAAACAAAAAATCCCTAACAATTTATGTGGATTACTTATAAATTGTATTGTATATCCCTTAAGTTTAGAAAATCAATAAATTAAATTCTTTAACAAGTTAATTTATAAACAAGGAGTATGACTAATGCAAGCATATTTAGAGGGATTATGTTAAAGTAACATTCAGGTCCACAGGCAATCTTGTATCAACAAAAAATATTTCCTTTCAATTTAGTTGTTTTTGGTTTCTAGTAGTGTTGGTTTTGGTTAGTTTCCCAAGAGGATTTTCAAAAATAATTTGGGTAATCTAATGATGTCACCTTGTACAAGAGCCAAATGGGTATTCAGAGTTCAAACTTATTGAAGTTTTGATGAAAATTGAGCAAGTATGACTTTGCAGATTTTTAACTTGTTACTAGACTTTTGTGGGGAATTGCTATTAAATTGGATGAAGTTTTATGGGGAATTTCTAGTAAATTGGATGAAATTTTGTGGGGAATTTCTATTGAACCAGATCATTTTAATTAGTTTTGATGGATTTGTATCCACGATTGGTTCCAATAGTTTTTCGCATTTGCAACAAATTCCTTGCTTATCGACCTTGCGAGTAAGATAAGTGCTATTGAACTTGAGGGTAAAATCAAGTGATCTGAACATTGAAAGTTTGTGGGTCCCTCATTCTCATTTAACCTTGTAGGTAAAATCAAGTAAATCGAACATTGGAAGTTTGTGGGTTTCTTGTGGTCATATGAACCTTGTGAGAAAAATCAAGTGAACTGAACATTGACAATTTAACTCACTAGTTCAGATGAATAGTTTTGTTGATGACATCAACATGACACCAACTGACTTCAGTAGGATGATGAAATCACCATCTATGGGTTGCATGGATTTACTAACCAACTGAACCAAAAGCAGGATTTCATGTTTGAACTAACTGTTTGTAGACATTTCACTCTTGCACTTTGTAGCCTCTCAACATCCTACTGCATTATCCTTTTTTGCAATGAACTAGTGATTGTAATGACCAAGATTGAATCTAATTCAACTTCCTAGCCATCGATGGATAAGATGAAGGTCATTACACTCATTAGGGGATCTTTGACATGTTGTAGAGAGGGTGATTATGATAGAAATCAATCTGATTGAACTCTTGTGTTAGAGGTTTTTTGTTAGACAACAACATTAGGATTTATATGTTTTATAAAAAAAACTATTATTGAATAATGTATTTGGCTAGGCATGATTGGGAAATTCAATAGAATCCCTCAATCCTAATTGCATCAAGTAGTATCAGAGCCAATTTTTTAGAGCATGGGTTTGTTTTGTTTGTTTCAAGAGAAGAAACCATAGAGTAATTTGTTGTGGGTAAGGGAAAGAGAAGACTTGCAATTGGAGAGGGTTTGTGAAGACATGACACATAGAGGATGAGGTCGAAGATGAGTAGCACTATGGTCTAGTGATATGGCCATTGTTGAAATATTAAGAGGAATTATAGCAAGGTTGGAAGTGATAGAGGCAACATAGAGAAGAGGGTTACACATTGAAGATTTCAGTGAAGATGAAGAAGTGATAGTTGATGAAACATATGAAGCAAATGAAGGAGAAGCGGACCAAAGAGAAGAAATATTTCTGAGGGCAATGTCCAAAATGAGTAACAAACCAATAATAGACCCTCCCAACTATAATGGTAGTCAAAACCTTGAATAAGTTATAGATTGGATATCAAAAATGGAAAAGTAGTTTAATTTTGAAGGAATTGAAAATGACAAGAACGTTAAATATGATTTCACAAAGTTGAAAGCACATGCATCCCTATGGTGGGAACACTTGTAGACAAGGAGATAAAGAAGAGGCAAAGACAAGACTAAGTTATGGGATAGAATGGTGACCAAGTTGAAGGCTAAATTCCTTCTAGCCAACTATAACCGAAGTTTGTTTCAAAAATCTTAGAACCTAAAGCAAAAAGAATCCAATGTAAAGAAATACATAGAAGAGTTCTACCAATTGAGAATCATGGCAAAACATGATGATGATATTGAAAATGTGTCAAGGTATGTGAATAGTCACACTTATCAATTCAAGATGAGATAATGTTGGTTGGATTGCAAAATATGGAACCCTACCAGTATGCCTTGAAGACAAAGGATAAACTAACTAGGAAATAATAGAGCAATTTGAAAGGTAGAGGGAGGTTTTCACATGGAAAAGGACAATCTAGTGGGAAGAGGTTACCAAGGAAAACAAGAAGAAGCTAGTACCTCCCAGACAAGTTCATACACTCTATAGGTTGGAGTAAGGGTAGGTTATCCCAGATGTAGAGGGGATTATTCAAGAGGAAGAGGAAATTTGGCTAAGGAAGAGGAAATTTTGGCCAAGGAAGAGGAAGAGAGTTCAATGGTACATGCTACCAATGTGGTGAAATTGGACATGGTGTTTGGAGGGAAATGTTGTAGAGTTATCATTGATAGTGGAAGCACTAAAAATCTGGTGTTAGAAGAAATAATAGAAAGTTGTAGTTAAAGAGGATGAAACATCTCAATCCCTACAAAGTTTCTTGGCTACAAAAGGGACACTAGTTATTGGTAATTAAACAATGCCTAGTAAATTTTCATATAGGAATTTGTAAGGATAAAATAATGTGTGATATAATGCTAATGGATACATGCCACATTTTGTTGGCTAGACCTCGGAAATATGATAGGCAAGCCATTCATGATGGCAAGACAAATTTAATAAGATAAAGAAGAATGGGAAGGAGTATACCATGAATCATATGAAGGATAGGGGTGAAGAGGTAGAAAAGAATCCTAGAGTTTCCTTAGTGACTGAGAAAGAATATTTGAAAGACTTGAAGAAGGAGAAGGTATGCTATGCTTTCATTCCTAAGCTTGCATAGATTAGGACAACAAAGAAGGAGGACATACCCATGGAGGTACAAGAGATTTTGGGTGAATTTTCTAAGATTTTAATGAAATAATTACCTAATGGATTGCCAAAAATGAGGAGCATAAGTCATTGTGTGGATTTGATACCAAGGGCTAGCTTTCCAAACAAGGCATTGTACAGAATGACTCAAATGGAGAACGGTGAGATAAACTGCCAAGTGCAAGATTTGTTGAATAAAGTCTAATCAAAGAAAATTTGAGTTTGTGTGCTATACCTATAGTACTCACACCAAATAAGGATGAGTGCACAAATTCAAGAGCCATAAACAAGCTAACTATCAAATATAAATTTCCTTTGCCTCGAATGGATGACATGATGGATTGTTTGAGTGGAGCCAAGTACTTCATGATGATAGAATTGAAGAGTGGATACCCTTATATAAGGATCAAAGGAGATAAATGGAAGACTATGTTCAAAACAAATAATGATTATATGAGTGGTTGGTAATTCCATTTGGGTTAACAAATTCCTCAAGTACTTTCATGTGGCTGAATGAGGTACTACAACCTTTCTTAGAAGATTTATGAATGCATATTTAGATGATATTCTAACCTTCAATAAAACAAAAGAAGAGCATCTAGCCCATATTAGGGTAGTTTTGGAAAGATTGAAGGAAGAGAAACTACTTATGAATTTGAAGAAATGTAGTTTCATGAAAAGAACTAGTATACCTAGGATTTGTGGTGTTTGAAGAGGGTTGAAAATGGGCCCAGAGAAAGTTAAGGAAATAATAGATTGATCTTCACCTAAAAATTTGTTTGAAGCCAAGATTTTTCATAGTTTGGGGAGCTTCTACAAGAATTTCATCAGAAAAATCAATGTAATAGGTGTACCTATCACATAGACAATGAAAGGTGGCAGGAAATAATTCAAGTGGATGGCTGCAACAAAGTTTTTTGTTTAGCTATTGAAGAAGAAAGTAAAAAAATAACTCTTGTTGGAATTACTAGATTTTACTAAAGTTAATCAAGTTGATTGTGTTGCTAGTGATAGTACGATCAAGGAGGAGTTTTAACTCAAGAAGGAAGACACTTGCCTACTTCAATGTGAAGTTAAATGAAGCACACATGAAGTATTTAGTATATGATCGAGAATTCTCTGCTATATTGTAGGCCCTAAACAAATGGAGATACTATTTATTTCCTAAGGAATTTATCTTATACATAGACCACCATGCCTTGCAATTCATCAACAACCAAGGTAAGTTGAACTAGAGACATATGAAATGGGTGGATTTCTTACATAGTTATACTTTTTTTTTTTAAACATAGGAGTGGTAGTTCTAATAGGCTAGAAGATGCACTTAGTATCAAATGTTTTTAAATGAATGAGTTAAGGGACAATGTTTTTGGATTTGATGCAATGAGAGAGTTGTATCCAAATTATCTAAGTTTTAATGAAGAATAGAAAAATAGTAAGAGTCTAGTGGAAAAGCATATGACTCCATGGTTGGGTTATTTCATTTAGGATGGTTTACTATTTAAAGGCAATAATTTATCCATAAGTCATGGGTTCAATGAAAGAGAACCTAATAAGAGAGAATCCTAATGAAGGTTTGAGTGGAAATTTAGGTGTGGAAAAAATAGAAACACTATTGAATGGAGGATGCTATTGGCTTGAAATGAGTGTAGATGTGAAAAATATAGTGCAAGGATGTAGAATTTTCTAACATGCAAAAGAATTAAGGAAAAATGCATGACTATATCAACCATTGTCTATACCTGAGAGACCATGGGAGCACATTATCATAGACTTTGTTTTGGGATTTCCTCAAACACAGAGAAGTAATGACTCAATTTTTGTTCTAGTTGACAACATTTCTAAGATTGTGCATTTCATACATGTCAGAAGAGCAATGATGCTTCCCATATAGAATTTTTTTTTTTCAAAGAGGTCATTAGGCTGTATGGATTGCTTGAGAGTATTATCTCATATAGGGACACTAAATTTGTGGTTCATTTTTGGTGTACTATGTGGAAAAATCTAGATATCAAATTTTGGTTTAGTTTATCTTATCATCCCTAAATTGATGGGAACATTGAAGTTGTGAATAAGATTTTAGAAAATTTGTTGATATGTTCAAGGTAGTAGAAAAACCAAACCAATGAGACTTGATATTGACTTAGGAAGATTTTCATACAATAATTTAGTAATAGGAGTGTTGGAACAAGTGCTTTTTATATTGTTTATGGATACAACCCAAGGGGTGTTGATGAGTTAAGGGATAGTGCAAACTTGAGCAGTAAGAGTACTATGGTAGAGGATTTTTCAAAATATATTAATGAACTACATAAGAGAGTGAAGAAGAATTTGGAGAAGAGTTCCAAAATACAAGGAGCAAGGTGATATGCATATGAGAGAAATATAATTTCAAGTGGGTGATATGATTATGACAGACTTGAAGGAGAGGTTTCTACAAGGAATGTACAATAACGTGAAGTGGAAGAAGATAGGCCCATGTAGGGTCTTGAAGACATTTTTTATCAAATGCTTATGAAATAAAGCTTCTAGTAGTGATGGACATATCTCCCATCTTCAATGGTGTTGATTTGTACAAATATCATGAAGGGGAGACAAGTACACAAGGGGACATAAACACAAACTTGTAGGATGCATAATAATGGATACATCAATTGTTTGAAATTAATTATGAAGATTAGACAAGGTGATTGGTTCCCAAGTGGCAAAGAAAATTAGAAGGAAAAATTATATGAAATATCTAGTTCATTAGACAAAAAAACTTGATGATGAAGCCTCTTGGATGAGTGATACAAATTTGGATAAGTATGGAATTCCAATTTTAGACATGGAAAAATATTCACAACTTTAGCCCTTGGTTACATGAAAGCAATGGAAGATAAGCCACTAACCTATTTGTGAGTTGTGGATCTGATATGTTTCATATGTTATAATCTCTTAGACAACTTGGTTTTTCCTATTGGGTTACAGTTTACACTTGTTTTCAATTGTGGGTTTGTATATTTGTGCTTATTCCATTATTTAGATGACATGTTTGGTGTGAATGTGTAGATGGTTAAATGGATTTCAAATTTACAAAGATGGTTTTGCATGTTTTACATGTTAACTAAGATATGTGGTATGTAGATCTATGATGAGACTATATTCAGGGTGTTCTGGATGAAGACAGTTACAGGTTTACATGGCTTCTTGAATGGTTCTTATTGATCTATGGTTACTCCTATGTGGGTTTGTTTGAAAAATAAAATCTAACATTGATTATAGTGTTTGAGTCTTGGAAGTCCACATGTTATACCTGATTATCTTTGTTTTGCATGAAACTAATGTAGGGTTGAATTTATTTTTAGTTATTTGAGATTGGAGCGCTGATTATGCATTTTTTCTTTGAGATGTTTCATATGTGCAAATATTAGAAAATTGTCTAATGTGGATTCTATTGGAGGGTCATATTCTTGGTCACCACTATTACATTGGTATGCTTATTGCAGTGAGATGTGGTTATTGGGAGTACCTGATATAGTTGTTCATTTGAATCTTTAGTAGTTATTTATGGTGCATGAGAAGCTTTGTTCACTTTGAGTATATTATTGGAAATGATTTTTTATTCATGATGCCATGTATAACTCTATATTACCTTCAGTTGGAGCTATATGTAGTTACATAATGTGTTCTATCTTCTTTATTTCAAGAATTTGGTTCTAAGATGTTACAATGTGTAGTGAGACAAGGATAATCTTTGATTGGAAGATGGATGGTCTTTTGTATTGGTTGTTGGTGTCATAAGGAGCTCTTGGATTCTACCTTCAAATTGTAGTGAGAGTTATGAAATGTTTGGTTCTATTGACAAAGGATGTGTAGCATTTGTATCTTCTTGGTTGGAGATTGTGGTTGTACTTTACCTTTTGGAAGCTCATGGTGTTGAGTTCTTTGATTGTGTTGGGGCCATGGAGGATCTTCAATTAGTATATGGTTATCACGATGCCTAGAGAGCTTGGTTACAAACTTTGGTGGGAGATTTGGTAGTGATGTTGATTCATAATTTGATGATGGATGGTTATTTTATGTGATATCCTAGGAGGGGATGTTAGATCATGATGTCATGATATGTTCTTGATTCTATAGTTAGAACTTTGGAAATGGTCTTGTTTGTTCTCTTTTGTTTTGAGAATTAATTATTTGCTTGGAGCTTCATGATTTTGCAGGGTTGCATTTGAAATTGGCATGGATTGATTGGTGGATGCTCATCAAGACTAGAGAGACTTGGGTGAGGCTAAGAGGTCTCTTATTTATGGGATCATATGTTGAGATGATTACTCTTTGATGAGGATTTTAATAGAAAGACCAAGGAGCCTACACCTAGTTATGGATGTGAATCCATTATGGACCTAAAGAGAAGATTCTAATTTCTTGGTGTTGTATGCATAGGAAAATCTTGTATCCCACTCTTGGTCTACTCAGTAGGTGAATGATCTGACAGGTATTTCCCACTTGGTTATCAAATGCATTTTTTTTTTTTATCTTATCTTCTCATATGAGCTAGTCTTCAATATAAGCATTCTAAGGACTTGTTAAGAAGAAGATGCATGGTTTACGGGTTTCAGTTATTCTCCTTGTTTTGGTCTTGAGCTATGGATTTAGTTCTGAGGAATTATTTAGAGAGGTATAGGAAATGGTTTGTGGCTTTGGAAATATTCCCTTTGATGTGGGAATGATTGGTTAGTTTGATGTATGTTTGGTATGAGAGGTTTACATATAATTTTTTCATGCTTTCATTTGATTTGAATGTTAGATGTTGATATCCTTTCAGTATGGGAATGGTGAAGGAGATCTTTATTTACATAGCTTGATACATGTTAGTGTGGAACAAGGATATGGTTTGATTTATAGGTTCTTTCTTTGGTCATGGTATTCTTCCTATATGTTTGGTTTCACATGGTTGAGTGTGATGAACATGGGAGAACTATGGAGACTAATGGTGAGAGTGGTATTGTAGCATATTTTTTTTATAGGATTTTCATATCATTGTAAGTTTCCTTGACACTATGTAGCAGAGGAATTAACCACATCCTCAATGTGCAGTACTATAGATAGACTTGATATGCCTTGATCTATTTTCAGATTTGACATTACTCATGTAGTGGGAGTTTCTGGATATATGTCTGGTTATTCACTTTAATATCTTGGTTTGTTGGTTTTTGATGCCCCTTCAGTTTGCTTATATTTGGACAGCTTCTTGGAGTTCACCTAGACTTTATGATGTTGTTTTTCTTGACTCTATGTTACTGTTTGATAGACATTATGACTCTATGGGATACTATTCAAACATGGTGATATTTTGATGAATAGATGTTGAGAATGCTTGATAATATTATGATGCTTAGATTAGTGATATTGATGACATTATGGCGTTAGTTCGATGATAATGTGATATTTGATGTTCTTATTTATATCATGTTTAGTAGATTAGTTGATTACTTGTTGAATATCATGGATATGATGATGTAATGTATGGATAGATGTTTGAGCTATCATGTTGTGATATTATTTGTTATGTGTCGCTAATGGGGATAGTGTTGCATCATTCACTTGTGAGCGCCCTATGACTCTGCAATTTCCCCATCACGGTGTGACTGGTTATTTCTTATTGCATATGCTCAACCCTTTGTTTTGCTACAGGCTATAGGTATAGGGCATCAAATCCACCTAATTATTAGGTCTAAGAGTGCCAGAACCCAATGGAGTTGTTATTCAGAGGTACACTAGGTCCCCCACTTCGAGCCATCATCCTTTTCAAGGATGAATCCTTGTTGCACCCGTCGGTAAGGTCTTTTGGTATCGTTTCGTTTCCATGTGGCCGTTTAACCTTCGTCATGTTTTTGATTGTTATTTGTTGACTGATTTTGGAGTCTTGTGCTTGGTTTGATTATTTCATTTTATTTTGAATGTCAAATTTGAAGGCTTGGGTAATGAAAATAAAATTCATTAAAATTAGAACAATTAAATTGTAAACAGAAATGGAATTTAATTTTAGTAAATTTAGATTTATTGTTCAAATAAGAATATTTAAATGATGTATATATAAATATAGGTATATATATATGGATATATAAATATATTACTATTGTGTTTGCTCAAACAAACTTTATATGAAATTTGAAATAAAAAATTGATAAGTAAATGGCATATTGTGTGCAAGTTTAGTTGAAAGGGAAAAATTAAATGAAATTTGAAAAGGAAGGAAAATTTGAATGAGTGGAGGAATAAAAATAGTTATGGAAATTAATTGAAAAGGAGTGGAGCTAACTCCACAGGGGAAATTTATTTTATGGTTCTCGGTGGGGCATTACACATGATAACAGAGCCCAGGTTTAAACACTGGGTGCTCTGGGTATATCAATTAGCCCATTAAGTTTTCTTAGATGTAAAGTTTGAAGTTTGAGTGTTCCCTTGTTGACCTCATCTAATACCCTAAACTTGTTTGTGTAGGATCATTCCTAGGATACAGGGTAAAGGTTGAGGGTGAGGAAGAGGTTGAGGTGTGGGCCGTGGGGCCAATCACCAAGATTCACCTCCATAGAGTTCTCATGACTCAGATCGTGAGGAGCATCAGAGTTCACATAACAATTATGGAGGTGTAGGAAAAAATCAAGATCAGCCTGGGATGGAGGGTGCATAGTTGCACCAATTATTAGAGGATGTTCTTGCCCGACTTGGTCTGAGGTGGGAAGGTGAACAGTTAGTGATTCAGGAGAGAGAGAGAGAGAGATCTCCTAGGAGGAGAGAGTGAGTTGTTGAGCAAGATGCCATTTTAGTTGGTCACATGAGGGACTTTCTTCGAGCACGTCCTTCGACATTTGATGGGATAGGTAGTGGATTAGAGGTAGAGACCTGGCTTATCGATTTGAATAGAATTTTGCTATGCACCCATATGGTAGCAATACCAAGCCCAGATGCACCATTATGCATCTCTGAGGGTTTTCTTCCACGTGTTGGCATCTTAAGGAGTAGAAGCTCCATTTGGATATAGACTTAGTGTCATGGGAGATGTTCCTTGAGCGATTTAGAGCCCGATTCTTGTCTAACCATTGGTGACATCGCCAACCAGATGAGTTTCATGAGTTGAGACAGTTGGAAATGTTAGTGGAACAATATGAGAAAAAATTCTATGAACTTAAGTAGCACGCTAGCATTGGAGATGACGAGGGCATGCTAGTACAACACTTTATCAAGGTATTAAATTCCCACATCAGTGGTGGAGTTCGGGTGTTTGAGTTGAAGACCATGGAGGTAGTCGTGGAAAAGGATTGGATTGTTGAGGAGAATCTAGCTATGATGTTAGGTGGACAAATGTGGGTTCAGATTGGCAGTGCACCTCCGACAGGGTTTAGTTCATGTGGCAGTTAGTCACAATCAACATGTCCATCTAGGAGTCAGCAAGCACCCTCTAAGGGTGACCAACAACAGTAGTAGCAGTAGCCTTCATAGTCTAAACATAAGAATTCTTGATCTTGTCAGGATGATAGATCTCAGCCCAGGAGAGACATGAACTAGAGGCGAATGAAATGTTACCACTCTGATCAGCTAGTCCAAAGTTCATAGTCTATAGTTAACAGGGGTAGTTTTCAGTAGTCTAGTGCACCACTTGGTAGTAGAGGCTTTGGAAGAGGTACAAGGTGCTTTTCATGTGGAAAACAGGGTCATATTGCTCGTCAGTGTCCTCATAAGGGAACTACTAGATTTTCTCAGAGACCTGCGGCTTCAGAGCCGACAGTTGGGGATGCTGGTAGATCACACAGGGTATTTGTTGTGGTTGACAACCACCAGGCTGAGCACCAGGGGACAATGGTTGAGACATTAGGTGTGTTACAGTGTGGTTGAGTTTATTTACTTTTTGATTCAGGTGCTTCAAACTCCTTTATTTCTCCTTTTGTAGTAGTGCGATGTGGACTGGTGGTAGTAAAGCATGACAATAGGTGGCAGGTTGAGTTAGCTTCTGGTGCTAAGGTCGTAGCTGAGTCTCTACTATGAGGTTTTAGATTGAGGATTAAATCTCTTGACACCACATTTGATCTTCGTATCATTCCTCTTGGTTCTTACGATGTTGTACTAGGCATGGACTGGTTAGAGTCCCACAAAGTAGTTATAGATTATCGCCGCAAGTCGGTGAAGTGTGTTGATGATTCTGATAGTGAGGTTAAGGTAGTTGGGATTCAGAGACCTATTTCTTTGAGGATGATCTCAACCATGTAGTTGAGGAGGTGTGTGTGGCAAGGCTTTCAGTTATTTGCAGTGACAACCAATGATTTGGAGCTAGGGGAGAGTTAGGAGAAGGTGTCACTTGATAGCCATCCCATTCTTAGACAATATGTTGATGTGTTTTCAAGCGAAATTCTTGGGATGCCACCCAAGCATGACATCGACTTTAAGATTGATCTTATGCCTAGTGCTGAGCCCATTTCACGAGCTCCTTACCGGATGACCACTCAGGAGCTTAAGGAACTTCAATTATAACTTGAGAAGTTATTAGTGAAGGGATTCATTCATCTTAGTGTCTCTCCTTGGGAAGCACCAGTGATTTTGTGAAGAAGAAGGATAGGTCCCTTCAATTGTGTATAGACTACCGGCAGTTGAACAAGGTAACAATAAGGAACATATAACCGTTGTCAAGGATAAATGACTTATTTGATCAGATTAAGGGTGCCAGGGTATTCTCAAAGATTGTTCTTAAATTAGGTTATCACCAGCTGTGCATCTTCAAGGCAGATATACATATAATCATATTTCATACTCGATATGGTCACTACAAGTTGACAGTGGTGCCATTCAGGTTAACAAATTTTCCCTTGGTGTTTATGAGTTTGATGAATGGTGTGTTTTGCACCTACTTTGACTAGTTTGTCTTGGTGTATTTAGATGATATATTGATTTATTCTAGGACCATGGAGGAGCATGAGGATCATTTGAGACAGGTACTATAGTGTTTGAGAGACAATCAACTATACACTAATTTTTTGAAGTGTGAGTTCTTCAAGACAGAGGTGAAATATTTAGGACATGTTATATCTAGTGTGGGCATTGTAGTGGATCCTTCAAAGATCCTATCAATCATTGATTGGCCATCACCTACTAATGTGTTAGAGGTTCGCAGTTTCATGGGGTTGGCAGGTTACTACCGACTGTTTGTATAGGGGTTTTCAAGGATAACATACCCCATTACTTCTCTTCAGAGGAAAGGGAATAATTTTTTTGGTTAGAGCAGTGTGAGGCAACATTTCAGACTCTCAAGGAGAGATTGACCAGTGCTCCTATCTTAGTTGTTCCTGATCCTTCTGGGGATTTTGTAGTGTGTATAAATTCTTCCTTGGAGGGTATAGGAGTTGTGTTAATACAGGAGGGATGTGTGATTTCCTATGAGTCTCACAAACTCAAGGATCACGAACTAAATTACCCTACACATGATCTAGAGTTAGCCATAGTTGTACATGCTTTGACGAGGTGGAGGCATTTAATTTTGGGGCATAGATTTGAGTTGCACACTAATCACTGTAGTTTGCAGTACATCTTTACACAGCCTAATCTAAATGCTAGGTAGAGACGATGGATGGAGTTTTTATGTGAATATGATTTTGAGGTGAAGTTCATTCAGGGAAAGGAGAATGTAGTTGCAAATGCACTAAGTAGACAAAGACATGAGTTATTGACAGTGACTCTCAATGTGGATTTGAGGAATCAGATACTTTCAGCTCTTCCTTCAGATGGTTGGTATTAGGAGGTGAGGGCTGAGGTGGAGTCAGGTAGAGCTTTAGAGGGCAGGTTTGCAGGATATTGTCTTGATTCATACAGTCTTTTGAGGAATTTGGGTCATATTTATGTACCATCCATTGGGGATCTTCACACTTTGATTATGTCAGAGGCACATCGGGCACCATATTCAACTCATCCTGGTGTCAAAAAGATGCATGTTGATCTTCAACAACTGTACTTTTGGGCCGGTATGAGGAGAGATATAGCTGATTTTGTGTCTAGATGTATTGAGTGTCAGAGAGTGAAGGCAAAACACTAGCATCCTGCAGGACTTTTGTAACCTCACTTGGTTTTGGAGTGGAAATGGGATATTATCTCAATTGATTTTATAGTTGGTTTTCCTATTTCTTCATGCCAACATGATGCCATTATGGTCACTGTGGACAGGTTGACGAAGGTGGCACACTTCTCTCCTATCCATTCCTCTTACAATGCTTCTTTTGTGGCCAAAGTCTTCATGGAGGACATTGTTAGATTACATGGTATACCTCATCGGATCATATCAGACATAGATCCAGTGTTCATCTTAACACTCTGGACGTCCCTACAACATGCTTTGGGGACTCAATTGAACTTTAGTTAAGCTTATCACCTAGAGAAAAATGGATAGACCGAGAGGGTCAATCAAATCCTCAAGGACATGCTTCAGATGTATGTCATGGATCAACATACCCGATGGGAGGACTACCTATATTTGGTAGAATTTACATACAATAATAGCTATCATAGTTCTATTGGCATGCCTCCCTTCCAGTTATGGTCATCTATGCCAGACTCCATTGAGTTGGGACCATTTGGAGGATAGGGTTCTTCTAAGTCTGGAAATGCTTCAGGAGATGGAGCAACAGGTGGTTCGAATTTGGGAGCATTTAGTAGTAGCTCAAGATAGAAAAAAGAAATATGGCGATGCTCACAGGGTGGATCGCCAATTCTTAGTTGGTGACTTGATTTTCCTATGTGTGCGATCGCAAAAGAGTCTAATCCATTACGAAAAAGGCTCCAACCTCACACCATGTTTCATTGGAACTTTTGAGATCTTGGAGAGAATTGATCCTATAGCATACCGTATTGCTTTGTCGCTAAGTCTCTCATGCATACATGATGTATTTCACATTTCAGTACTTAGACCATATTATCCTAATATATCTCACATCCTCGATTGGAATGCATTACAAGTAGAGGACGGGTAGCTAGCTTTGGAGCCCGTAAGCGTAATTTAACACCAAAGACTCACACTCAGAGGACAAAACATAGAGAATGTCAAGGTCCAGTGGGATCTGAACAATGAGGCTTCGACTACCTAGGAGGATGCTTCCAGGATGAGGGAGCTTTATCTGTATCTGTTTATAGGCTTCCAGGAGTAAGCCTGGTCCTAGGGGGGAGGATGTGATGCCCCCTCAGTTTGCTTATATTTGGACAACTTCTTGGAGTTCACCTAGACTTTATGATATTTTTTTGCTTGACTCTATGTTACTATTTGATAAACATTATGACTCTGTGGGATACTATTCAGACATGGTGATATTTTGATGAGTAGATGTTGAGACTGCTTGATAATATTATGATGCTTAGCTTAGTGATTTTGATGACATTATGATGTTAGTTTGATGATAAATTATGCCTCTTGGATGTAGAAATTAAGGAGGAACAATTGAATGTAGTGTTACTTTGTTGGAATAAGGACATGTGGAGGCATAAGGAGGTTGTTCATAGGTACACATATGCTGCCATGTTGGAGGAAAATAGGAGAATAGAAGTGGATATATTGTAATCTCATTTATTTGATGATAATGCATACTTGGCCCCTCTTCTTGGTGGAGTTTTTTTCCACAAGGGTTTCTCCATGTAAATTATGTGTTATGTGATGACCTTGTGTTGCTGATTTGCACCTCATTTCTGCTATCTTATTGTGATGATATTCTTTATTTATTGTTGTTATAAGTTCACATAAGGTAGTGTTTATAAGCATGTTATGCTGGCTATTTATGGGCATCATAAAGAAGATTGATCTAATCATGGTAATTCCATATTAAGGCAATTTAATTTTCAGGTTTGCATATAAGTTTTAGATTTTCATGTTGTTGTAGTCTAAGCCTTGTATCTCATCCATTGAAGTCATATTTGGATAGAGATAGAATTTCCCAACAATCGGTATTGAACCTATTTATTTTTCACTAGTTAGCTAATTTCTCATCGAAGCAATTTTTTAAATGTACTAAAAAAATAACATTTTAGAGGGGCACACTAAACACTATGTTATGTTTTTTGAAAAAAATAGGACCAATTTGTTTGGCTCCCCTTTTTGAACCCCTTAATCTCTATCATTTAAAAAAATATTAGTTTAGAAAGTAGATTAAGAGAAATATGAATCTTGTTTTTCTTGCATCTAAATTTTTGAGTTTAACTATCTTCAATTTATCATCCAAGGTTGGTCTTTCTTATTTTTAGAAAATAAAAATGTGGCTATTTAAGACCCCTTTTTGGTCCCCCATATTTTTGTACTTACTATTATTTAAAGAGTGAAGGAAAATGAGATAAAAAGTGAGGATTAGGGTAAAGTGACATATTCTAGATGCCAAATCAAAGGGATTCAAGTCTACCAAGTGTTGTTGGTGCATTGAATCTAGGCTTCTCCCTTCACTTTTAATATTTGTTTCATTTGTAAGGGTTTTGAGAGTTAGAAAATTAGGGAGATGTGAGAGATTGTTGTCTACTATTGGGTGAAGATCTATTTCCATAAGCCATTACCTAGCAGTATTATTATATTTTGGGATTATGCTTATATAAAAATCAAACTATCATGCAAATTTTCTCTAATTTGAATTATAGTAGGTTTTGAATAAAATAATAAAGGGTTATTGAGTTCTTCTTTTGTATTTTCTATAGTATTTTTTTTTGTGGTAACTTTTTGTCCAAAGGGTAGAGTAAATGCATTTAGAAAAATAATTGAGTTATTATAGTTTTAGAGGGATTACCAAGTATGATTGCATTGCAGGCTTTAGTTCTTATTATCATAATGTGATAATAGATTAACTAGCCAAAAAAATATGTTTAATACTATGATAAAAATGCAAAAAATATGAATTCGGGTAAAATTACAAAGTTGTGTCACACTTCTGTAAAAGAAACGACCAACACTAATCCAACTTTTAAACTTGAATCACTAAAAAGTGATACATATGTTTTAAATTTTGAAATGATGTAAACTAATAAAATATTTATTTTTTAGTATATTTTATGTTTGTATCTTTTTGAAAAAAATAAAAAAATATTTGAATATAGTTTTTTATAAATTAACACTATAATTTAGTTGATAAAATGTTGAAAAATGAAGTTACATGAGTTGTCAATCTTTATATAGTAATTTTTTTTCCTTCAATTTTTTTGTATGTATTTATAACTTGAAACTATAGGGCCTGGATATATTTTTTTCCAACTTTGTTAAATATATATTTTTAAATAAATATTAAAATGTGTGTCTATACCATTTTGATATAGATTCTTATATCCAAGACATCATATTTTTTTTCAAGATTTTTTATTAAGTTTTTCTATTTTGTAATCAACCTAATGTTTTGTATTGATGACTTACATTTAGTAAAAATAAAAAATATAAATATAAATAATAATTAAACTATTCAAATATATACATTTTTAAAAACTAAACTTATGTATCTACAAAATGTTAGAATTGTAAAAACACAAGCCACAAGATCAAACAATGAACAAAGACACCTTCTACGTAAGAGATCTGCAAACAATATGTGCAATATTCTTCAACAAGAAAAAGCTACAGAATAAACCTCAAGAATCTTCAAGGAAAACAAGAGTCCTCAAAGGTTGAGAGTTCAAGAGTAAATCTCCAGATTGATAATACAATAAGGGTTGAGTGCTATATAGGAGCAACCCTAAATGGTAAAGGGATTAGATTAGAACAAGTTTCAATATCACATGCAATGAGATAGAATGATCTAATAATATCTCACTAAATAGTTAACATAGAAAATCACTTAGTTAACTAAATAAAGAACTCCTAAGTTTAGCTACATGAGAATAAATTAGACTAATAATCAATTAATGATTAGCTATTACATGATTACTCTAACACCCCCCTTAAGATGAACTTAGGGAGTAGCTAAAAACCCTAAAAAGAGAATGCATGATGGGTACTAGCAAACAAGGCCTAGTGAGGTACCCATATACAAATAAAAGATCTCTCAAAATTGGAAAAAAGGAGAAAACCATAGTGGGAGAAAACTCCTCTCCAAAAGAGAGAAAGGCGAATAAAGGATTGAAAAAAGCCTCCAACCAAAAAAATGTCCCAAAACAAGAGTAACATGAAGAACATTGTTGAAGCATGAAGAAGATCTAGACTACTATCAAATGATGACTAATATGGTGTTGAAGTTAAGAATCTCCTCTGGAACAAATGATGATCAGGATTAAGATAGCAAGAATTTGCATGAGTGCCCTCAATGAAATTAATCAAATTAGATGGAAAAAAAAGGAAAACATTTGGAATTCAAAGATACAAATATTGGGATCAAGGAGACTATAATATGCATGAGTGCCCCCAACAGCACTACTTGAATTAGCTGGAAAAAAAGGAAAACATTTGAAAGTCGAAGATATAGGTGGTACATGAATCTAAATGAGTGACCCCAATGACACTACTCAACATGCAAGATGCATGTTGAAAATATAGGTACCAATAGTTTGAAGAACACTGATCAAGAGAGGGACAATAATCTGCATGAGTGTCCCCAAAGACACTACTCAAATCAGATGGCAAACAAAGGCAAACATCTAGAACTCAAACATACAAACAACACATGAATCTATATGAGTGACCAAAACCAACACTAATCAACATGCAAGATGCAAGTTGAAGATACAAGTACCCAATAGTCTCTGATCAAATGAAAATGAAAGGTCACCTCCAGAAAATAGGAATGCAAGAGTGTCCATATCTCACTAAAATGCATGTAACCACCCATTGATTTATACTACATCTGAAAGTGTGTAGGAACAAGAACTAGATACATAGATCACTCAAATGTGAAACTAAGGAAGCATTAACACCAATAGTAGAAACCCCCCACATAATGTTGAAAAGGGAGAGCCATGATAAGTACACTAAAACTATGTGAAACCAATAAGTGCATGCAGGAGAAACAACTTACAAATAAAAGGGTGTGCAAATTGAGGCACACACACATGAGGCAAGAATCACTGGATTCATTGTTGTCATGGAATATACATTCACTGGACAAAGGTGTGATGGCAAACCAAAGGCAAACATCAACCCCCCCATGGAACTTTATATCATAGTGCTGTTGGGAATCAAGGTGTCTCAATCTTGTCAATTCCTAATTTATTTATGATTATTTTACATTTTCCCATGGATAAATATCTTTTTAGTTATTAAATAATTGTGCTCCATCAAAAGGGGTGTGAGATTTTGAGTTGGCACTTTTTCCACATGTTCGTGCCTTGAAAAATATGTTATTAGTTGTAAAAAGATGCCCACTTAGTGGTATAACATGGAAAGCCTATTTTTAAGGATGTTATGATGGATTCTATGACAACTGTAAGGGATAAAAGTGGGGGATATCATTTTGGACACGAGAAACATCTATGAAATGCGTAAGAGAATCTTTGCATAGCTATTGATGGTTTATGATGCATGTAAGAGCATCTCCTATTTTATAGGGATTTGTATGACAACTTGTAAGAAGGTGTAATGTCACATAAGAGACCATGTTTAGCATGTAAGGAGTTGAATGGTTTTTTATCATGGTATTTTCAAACCTTGTTTTAACCCATGGTAATGTTTTATGGTGGTATTTTGAGCCCCCATGTGTCTATATATTGAGGGGTTGAGTTGGAGACACTATGAGATGTTTTATAGGTACACAAATGTTTCTAGATTGAAGAGGAGTTAGAATGGATGTATTGTAAACATCCTTTTTTTTAATACAAGCTATTCATCTCTTCTTTGGTGGAGTTTTTCCCCGAAAGCGTTTCTCCACGTTAAATACTATGTTATGTGTTGTGCTTTTTGATTTTTGCATTTTCATTGCTTACAATTGTTTAAATCTCCATATGGTTTATGTTGCATAATCTGGTTTACAATAATCTATTAAAGCTTCCATTATTGCTATTCCTTTACCATTTTTCTAACATTTGGTATGAGAGCTTGACTAGTTCTGTGTTCTAAGTGGTAGAACAAAGTTTTTTTGATTTTTAGTGGGAGTTTTGTTGAGCTGTTTTTTTCAGTGTTTTGTATTTAACCATGGCTGCAACTTCTAACCGTTTGGATATGGAAAAATTTAATGAAGTTTGTTTTGAGTGTGGAAGCTAAAAAATGGAGGATCTCTTTGAAGAATGAGATCAATGGGTAGCTATAACAAATGAAAAGAAACCTGAGAAAATGAGTGATGAAGAATGGGAGAAGATTGATAAAAAGGCATGAGGCACTATCAGATTGTGTCTTTTTGATTCTGTTCTCCTGAATGTCTCAAAGGAAAAGAATGCATATGCTTTGTGGAACCAGATAGGTGAGATCTATCAAGCAAAAAGTCTAGTAAATAAACTCTACTTGAAGCGAAAGTTGTTTTCTCTTAAGATGAGGGAAGGTGAATCTATAACACAACATTTAAATTAATTTAATTTGGTTTTGAGTCAACTAGCCTCTATTGATGTTAATGTTAAAGAATAAGATAAATGCATTATGCTTCTCTGTTCTTTACCTAAATCTTGGGATAATTTCGTACTTGCTATCACTACTAACATGGAAGATTCAAAGATGGATGCTCTTGTAGCAACTTTGTTGTCACAAGAAATGAGGAAAAAGGTAATGGATAGTACAAGTGATGCTCTCAACGTAAGGGGAAGGCCTAAAGAAAGAGGGTCTAAAGGAGATAAGAGTGGGCCCAAGGACAAGTCTAAGGGCGGATCTAAAACTCCTGGAAAGAAGAATAGAGTGAAGTGTTGGAACTATGGGAAAAGAGAACATGTGAAGAAGGAATACAAAAATCCAAAGAAACAAGTTGATTCCTCCATAGAGAAATCCTCAAACTTAGGTGATGAAGCTTTGATTTCTTATCTTCAGGTTATGACTAATGAAAATTGGTTAATTGATTTAGGATGCTCGTTTCATATAACTCCTCACAAGGAGTGGTTTACCACATATGAGAAATATGATGGAGGTGAAATCTACCTCAGTAATAACACTTCATACTCGATTGTCGGAAGGGGTAAGATTAAGTTGTGTTTAAATGATGGGAGGATTAAAACCTATCCTGGTGTTTTGCATGTTCCTAGAGTAGCTAGAAATCTGATTTCAGTTTTGAAGTTGAATGATCTGGGAATAAGTGTAACTTTTGATAAGCATGGTTGCAAATTGGTAAGAGGGAATTTGGTGATAGCAAGAGGAACAAGGAAAGGAACCCTATTTAAGCTGGAAGTCACTACTTTTGTAAACTCTGTATATGTAATTGAAAATTTTGAAAACATTTGTATGTTGTGGCATAGTAGATTGGGCCACATTAGTGAGACTGGTTTAAAAACCATTTTGAATAAAAAGTTGTTAGACAATTTTTTCTATTTTGATGAGAGTTTTGATTTCTGTGAACATTGTGTGTTTGGTAAACAAAATAGAAAATCATTTCCTTCAGGTAGTACTAAATCTAAGAATAAATTGGAATTAATTCATTCAGACATATTTGGTCCCGTGGATGTGGAATCAATTGGAAAATCTAGATATTTTTTCTCCTTCATTGATGATGTTACAAGATATACCTGGTTATATTTTATGAGGCATAAATCTAAAGTTTTCACTAAGTTTAAATAATTTAACACCTTAATTGAAAAGCAAACAGATTGTAATTTATTAAGGTTTTGAGGTTTGATAATGGAGGGGAATACTATTCTAAAGAATTTGATGAATTTTGTAAGCATGCAAGAATTTTTAGATAGAAAACTTCCTTGCACTCCTCAATAGAATGGAGTGGTAGAAAGGATGAATCAAAAAATTATAGAAAGAGCTAGAAGTATGCTAAGTAGTTCACAACTTGACAGATGCTTTTGGGAAGGAGCTGTACGTACTGCTTGTTACTTGTTAAATATATCTCCTTGTAAGGCTCTTGAAATAACACCTTATGAAATGTGGATAGGTAAGAAACCTTTTATTTCACATTTAAGGGTATTTGGTTGTGAGGCTTATTTTCATGTGCCTAAAGAAAAAACTAACCAAGCTTGATCCAAAAGCTAAAAAGTGCATTTTCATTGGATATGGTGATAATGTAAAATGTTATAGGTTATGGAATCCTCGAACCAAGAAAAATATCTTTTCTAGAGATGTGATTTTCAGGGAGCTTATTGTTATTTCCAATCCTAAACAACCAAAGGAAAAAGATAAGGAAAAGAGAGTGGATTTTGAAATTAAGCAAGAAGATGCACCTCAGGAAGAACAAAGAGTTGGAATTAAGGATGAGGAGAAAGAAGATGAGGCATCAGATGAAGTTACTAATCAAAGCGAAGAACATGAGGATGAAAATCAGGAAGAGGTTGAGCAAGTTCAAGAACAACAAGAGCCTCATACTCCTATTCTTAGAAGACCCACAAGACAATGGAATCCAGTTGACAGGTATAGCACACTTGATTTCCGTTGTATATTTTCTTTATTAAGTGCTAACGATGAACCTAGATCTTATAGGGAGGCTCTCTCTTAAGAGGAAAATGAGTCTTGGTTGTAGGCTATGCAAGAGAAGATGATGGCATTGGAAAATTGTAACACATGGGATCTTGTTGATTTTCCTAAAGGAAGAAAGCCTATCAGATGTAAATGGGTATTTAAAAAGAAATTTGGAGCAGATGGTCATTTGGAAAGGTATAAGGCTAGATTAGTGGCTAAGGGCTACTCCCAGAGAGAGGGAGTTGAATTTGGTGAAATTTTCTCTCTTGTCGCTAAATTAACTTCTATTAGATTCTTGTTATCTATTGTTGTTGTTTGTGATTTTGAGATAGAGAAAATGGATGTTAAAACTACTTTTTTGCATGGGGATCTTGAGGAGATTTATATGCGACAGCATGATAGTTTTGGTGTAGAGGGAAAATAAATTTTGGTTTGTAGGTTAAAAAGATCTTTGTATGGTTTGAAACAGTCACCTAGGATGTGGTATTAGAAGTTTGATGCTTTTTATTTAAAGTTGGGTTTTCTTAGGAGCGAAGAGGATCATTGTGTGTACATTAAGGTTATTGATGATCATATCCTAATTATTATCTTGCATGTTGATGATATGTTATTTATTGGTAACAACAAGGTGATGATTAGTGAGCTCAAGAAATAACTTTTTGGCACATTTGATATGAAGGACTTGGGGGATGCAAAATACATTCTTGGAATGGAAATCAAAAGAGATTGTGGTAACATAAAGTTTTGGTTGAATCATAGTAAGTATGTTGATACCATTTTGCAGAGATTTAATATGCATGACTGTAAGCCAGTTAGTATTCCATTTCTAGTTGGTACTAAGTTTATCTTGGATATGTGTCCAAATTCTAATGATGATATTGAGAATATGTCTAAGGTTCCTTATGCTAGTGTTGTTGGTAGCTTGATGTATGTAATGGTTTGCACTAGACTAGATATAGCACAAGCAGTGAGAGTTCTAAGCAGGTTTATGTCTAACTTGGGTAAAGAGCATTGGACTTTTGTTAAGAGTTGGTATTTAGATATTTGAGAGGTACTTCTGATTATTGTTTTCTTTATCATGGTATTGATAATGTGGTCAAGTCATTGGACATACATGGATTTGTTGATGCAGATTGGGAAGGTGACTTGGATAGTTGAAGGTCCACCAACAGGTATGTGTTTACTCTATTTGGAGGAGTAGTGAGTTGGATGAGTAAAAGGCAAGCGACAATTGCTTTATCCACCACTGAAGCAGAGTATATGACTGCTACTCATGTCTCTAAGGAGGTAATTTTGTTGCAAAGGTTGTGTATAGGTATTGGTTTTGATTGCAATATTGTTCAGGTTAACTATGATAGTCAAAGTGCAATTCATTTGGCTAAGGATTCAATGTATCATGCTTGAACTAAACGTGTTGATATTCAGTATCATTTTGTTAGTTAGTTGATTGCTAATGGTTAAACTGAACTGAAGAAGATTGACACTAAGGATAATGTTGTAGATTATCTTACCAAACCTATGAGCATAGATAAGTTCATTTGGTGCAAAAAGGCCACATGCCTTGTTTCTTGTACCTAGTTGATTCCATGATGGTGTGATTCCCCTAGCTCTTGCAAGGTATTTGACAAATGAGAGAATGTTGGGAATCAAGGTGTCTCAACCTTGGCAATTCCTAAGTTATTTATTTATGATTATTTTATATTTTCCCATGGATAAATATATTTTTAGTTATTAAATAATTGTGCTCCATCAAAAGGGGCATGATATTTTGAGTTGGCACTTTTTCCACATGTCGGTGCCTTGAAAAATATGTTATTAGTTGTCAAAAAATGCTCACTTAGTGGTATAACATGGAAAGCCTATTTTTAAGGATGTTATGACAGATTCTATGACAACTATAAGGGCTAAAAGTGGGGGATATCATTTTGGACGTGAGAATCATCTATGGCACATGTAAGAGAATATTTGCATAGTTATTGATGGTTTATGATGCATGTAAGAGCATCTCCTATTTTATAGGGATTCTTATGACAACTTGTAAGAAGGTGTAATGCCATATAAGAGACCATGTTTAGCATGTAAGGGGTTGAATGGTTTTTTACCATGGTATTTTCGAACCTTGTTGTGACCCATGGTAATGTTTTATGGTGGTATTTTGAGCCCCCATGTGTATATATTGAGGGGTTGAGTTGGAGACACTATGAGATGTTTTACAAGTACACAGATGTTGTCAGATTGAAAAGGAGTTAGAGTGGATGTATTGTAAACATACTTGTTGTTAATACAAGCTATTCATCTCTTCTTTGGTGGAGTTTTTTCTTGAAAGGGTTTCTCCATGTTAAATACTTTGTTATGTGTTGTGCTTTTTGATCTTTGCATTTTCATTGCTTACAGTTGTTTAAATATCCATATGGTTTACACTACATAATATGGTTTACAGTAATTTATTAAAGCTTCCATTATTGCTATTCCTTTACTATTTTTCTAACAAGTGTGAATGCAAAAGGCACAACAAGATGTGCAAAATTCCCCAAAAAATTACACCAAAATGGTATTTTGTCTTAGTGCATCTACAAAAGATAATGTGCATGAAAAATATGTCTATAATGTCCAAATAGGAAAGAATACTAGAAATACATATAGAATAGCCAAAAACAAGTCATCCCATCCAAATGAAAAATTTCCAGGAGCTAAGACGTCCAAGTAATTCACTAGAGTGAGAAAACACAAAAATCTAAATAAAATATACCTAGAGAACAATTTGGAAAAAGTGCATCGATGGCTGAAAAGATCTATGAAAGATGGTTCCAATGTCACTAGAATCACAAAAAACAAAGAAACTAGTCAAAAGTTATGACCTCGAGACTAAAAACAACACCTCTAACTTCAATGGGCTATAGAGTGCACCAAAAGAAAAAATAGGTGATGAGACCCACACAACTATACATTTGGTGGAACCAAATTTCCAACAATATCTTGTTTGCCTGATTTTGACTCTTTATGCCCAAGTTATGACCCGCTTTAGGGCATAAAAGGGGTCTTAAAGGGGCCCTTGCTAGTTGGTCGTATGGCTGACATTATCATTATACATGTATGGATGATGTCATGCTAACATCAACATGAATATTTGAGGAATATTCTCCTATTGTTGAAATAAATTTTGGCCCTTGCATATAAAGACAACATGGAATATTCAGAGAATATGCTATCATTGAGAAAAAATCTGCTTCGTCAGAAAATGTTTAAATGCTAGAAAATGGGAAAAAATCGATGGGAAAATTTTAAAGGGCTATCAGTTAAAATTGAATGCAGGCAACTTTGGATAGGGCACTATTGGGCAGTGAAAGGAAAACCATTGGTAAGACCATGTAGGTGGTGGGTTTGAAAAAGCCGCTGGATTCTTTTTTATAGGCCTTGTAAAATTCATGCCTGACGGGGTGGGGGGATGACTGGTTGGTAGAGTACTATGTGTACCCTGCACAAGTATTTCAATAAATGCACCCCAAAAAAAAAATATCCACCCCAAATGAAAATTCGACCTGTGTTTTTAATATTTTTATAAAAAATTTGCCAATTTTTTAATATATATTTTTTAAATTTCTAAAAAGAACATTTTTTTAAAAATAAGCCAACCTTTGAATTTAATTCACCTTTTTTTTAGTCCACGTGTAGGGGTCTATATAGGGGTCGTATGAGCCCCTTTACAAAAAATATAGTCAAAATTCATGGAATTAGCCTCCTAAATGCAATGGCAAGGTCATTTTCATGCCAAAATGTACCAAAATTGTAGCTACCCTCATGATTTGAAAAAAAGCAACCACTTCAAACCCTCGTAGATCTGACCTCAAAAGTCCAAATCAGGCAAAAAAAAAAGGTAAATTTGACTTTCTTGATAGCTCTAAATCCAAGGAAAGATTGTTTTGATCTTAGATGCACTAACATTTTCCCACCTCCAAAATTTGCAAAAAAAACAAAGGGGATTCAAATCTGATGCATGTAACCCTCTTTGAAGAAAAAAACCTCATAAATCGAGAAGGGGTTCACCAAATCGAGGCTTTGATACCATGTTAGAATTGTGAAAAATACAGGCTACAAGATCAAACAACGAACAAAGACACCTTCCGTGCAAGAGATCTGCAAATAATATGTGTAATATTTCTCAACAAGAAAAAGCCATAGGATGAACCTCAAGAATCTTCAAGAAAAACAAGAGTCCTCAAAGGTTGAGAGTTCAAGAGTAAATCTCTAGATCGATAATAAAGTGAGGGTTGAGTTGTATATAGGATCAACCCTAAATGGTAAAGGGATTAGATCGAGACAAGTGTCAACATCACATGCGATGAGATATAATGATCTAATAATAGCTCACTTTAGTTAACATAGAAAAACACTTAGTTAATAGAATAAAAAAATCCCAAGTTAAACTTAAGTTCATGAGAATAAATTAGACTAATAATCAATTAAAGATGAATTAATCTTTAGCTAATTCACGAATACTCTAACACAAAAGGGTATTTTTTATATTTAAAAAATATTTTTTACATGAGTAGAAGTTGTTGAAATATCAAGTTTTTCAAATAATTTTATTTTTTTGGTAAATTGGACTCAATGTGGTGCTAAATATGCATTTATCCAACAATTTTAGTTGGAAAAGTTGTGGAAATATATAACTTAGCTAGAATGAATCTTACAAGATCATATGTTTGACCAAAATTATTTTTCAGTTAAAAATGCTTAAATTCACTTATGCTAATAAGTTGGTTGAAAGTGTGACACATATTTATTCTTTTACCCATTTTTAGCCCAATAGAATAGGAACCAATCATTATCCTGTTGTATTCCTATCTTAGACACAACACTCAAATCTACAAAGAAAAATCTAAAGCCAAATAACTATTTTATGTTTTATGTTTACTTTTTGTTTCACTTCATAGCAAAATTGGAATGAGAACAAGGGATGTATTAGTCATGAATGTATTCATATAGTTAGGTACCCGGTTGTTTTGTGTGAAGTTTATCTTCTAGACATTGTGTTGCATCACTAGCTAGATATCTACATCCAATGTCATTAAGGGTGAAACCCCTAGGTTTTACAAATCTTGAAGTGAAGAAGAGAAAAGTGAGATCAATCTTTGATTCATTGGCTTGCTTCTTGAGCTTGCTTTAATAATTAAATTTGGTTATTCTTTAGGAGTCTTCAAGAAATCAGTTGAAAAAACAACCAAAATGTTCCACTTGGAAACCCCTCTCTTGTTGAAGAGTGTTCGTATTATGTTTTGTTCAAATATTAACAATTTAGAGGCTTCAAATTTATCTATTGGAGATTGTTTGATGAAGGAATGTCTAGGTCCACAGGAGCTCCTGCACATCAAACAAATTTTTTTCCTTTTAGTTTAGTTGCTTTAGGCTTTTGATAGTGTTAGTTTCATTTATTTCTTTAAGAGGATTTTTAGAAATAATTTGGATAATGTAATGATATCACCTTGTAGAAGAGCCAAATGGGTATTCGTGGTTCAAATTAGGTGAAGTTCTAATTTAAATTGAGCAAGTTATGGATTTGCAAGTTTTTAACTTGCTATTGGGATTTTGTGGGGAATTTATATTGAATTAAATCCTTTTAACTAGTTCTACTGAAATTTTCCACATGGTTAGTTCTAATGAAATTTTCCATATGAATGATTTTGATGAAATTTTTCACATAACCGGTTCTAATGGGTTTTTTTGTATTTGAAGGAAATTCCTTTCTTACCACCCTCATGGGATTTTGGGTTTGAATTTAGCCTTGTGGGAATTTGGTGTTGAATTAGATAGGTTTCTCCTCTTGCGACCAATTTATATGAACTAATATGTATTTACAAGAAACTTGTGGCCATCTAACCTTGTAGAAATTTCACATCTTACTGGCTTTGCAATTATCTTGTGGCCAAGAGGATTTGTGGGTATAGTCAATTGAATCAAACTTGTTATATTTAAAGAACTGATTTAGATGAATAATTCCACCAATGATGTCAATATGACACTAGGTAACCTCAGTGGGATGATGACACCACCTTGTATAGATTATGGAGTTTTACTAGAAACAACTAAACTTGAAGCGAGATTTCTTGTTTGAGCTAGCCAATTACAATATTTTCACTTGCAACTACATTTATGGGTTTCCAAGCCATTGGCACATAAAATGAAGATCAATGCATGCATTTTTTAGTCATAGGGAAGTTGGAGAAGGGTGATAGAGATAAAAAATAATTTGATTGTACTCTTGTATTAGAATTCTACTACCAAACATTAGGATTTTAATTTAATTATTTTATAACATTAATTTGGCATTGAATAAATGTATTTGACTACATTATTGGGTTATTCATCATAATACCCTAATCTCAACTACATAAGATGGTATTAATGCAATTTCTTCTTTTTGGTTGGTGTTGAGAAGCTGCAAAGAGTTGAAGAATTAGATATCTCTAAGGCTTTGAAGATTTTCTATAGGTTGTGAGGAATTCTACAATTTCATAGAGTAAAGAGGGATGTAGAAATATGAGGTTAAGTTCAATGGAAACATAGTTCAAAAATATTATTGTTAAAGATTCCCCTATGAAGATAAAACCCTAGGATGGAGAAGATGTTTAAAAATTTTTGAACTACAATGAGGAATGAGTTGAGGATGTTGTTTACTAATTTGAGGAGAAACCCAGAGAATTTAGAAGACCACATAAGTGAGGAAGAAGTTGTAGATGATGAATTTGTGAGGGAGAAAATGAACTACTAGTGGATGAAGGCCAAGAACAATCCTTGTGAGCTCTTTCCAAGATTACCAAGGGGAATCAAATGGAAGTACCATATTTCTCTAGCACATTAAACTTGAAAAATTTATAGACTGAATAGGAGAATTAGAAGAGTATTTTTATCTAGAAGAAATTCAGAATCCCTAGAGGCTGAAATTGGCACTGAAAAAAATAACGAACATGGCACAATTTGGTGGAAAGAAATAAAAAGAGGAATGTTTTCAAATGGTGACACAAGGATAACTCGGTGGAATCAAATGGTGGCTAGGTTGAAGGAAAATTTTATCCCTAGAGACTATGAAGTAGAGTTGTTTAGAATGCTTTAGAATCTAAAATAGAAGGATATGAGTGTAAAAGATTACATAAAGGAGTTTTGCAAGATGGTAATCATATTTGGACAACATCAAATAGATATAGAAAAGATAGCTAGATACATAAATGAGTCAAGATTCAATATCCAGGATGATATGATTATGTTGAAGATCGCCATAGTTGAAGAGGCTTAATAGTGTGCATTGAAAGTAGAGGAAAAGATATTGAGAAGGTCACAAAATAATTCTAGAAGTAGAGGAAGATTTGTAGTAGATAAAGGAAAAATGAGCAGCAATAAAGGAAAACAAGTTTGTGATGAAGAAACCAAGCCTAAGTGGAGTACAAAGGAAAAACAAGGTATAAAAGGGAATGAGTATTCTATAGGAGGACATGGTAGTAACATCAAGGGGTTCTTTGGTATATGTTTCTAGTGTGGAGAATTTGGTCATAGGACCTTTGGGTGTCCACAAATATAGGAGAGCAATAAGAAAGAATTTGGAACGAGAGGACAAGGAGAGTGTGACATCAATCAAATTTGAAGAGCCAAAAGAAGGTGAATATCTTATGTTGAGGAGAGTTTTGGTGAAATCGAATGGAGGAGAAGATGGACCATCTCATAGAAGATATTCTTTTATATTGCAAGTTTGGAGGTAAGTGTTGCAATGTTATAATAGATAGTGGTACTATAGATAATCTTGTTTATGAGGAAATGGTACAAAAGTTAGGTTTGAAAAGGAGAAAACACCCAATCCCATATAAAGTTTCTATAAGGAAGCTAACTTCGCAGAACAACTTCCTATACACTAATCTTGAGAGGAGGATAATGCAAAACTTTTATAGATCTTTAATAGTTACAAAAAATTAAACATAAATAAAAATAAATATCATGCATACCATAACATAGTGATTTATGTGGGGAAATCCCTTTCGAGAGAAAAACCCCACACTCCAAAATCCACCCAATATATTATTTAGAAATCACAAAGATTACAATATACTTGCAGAGCAAGCTTCTCATAGGAGTATCACCAACCAGATATCCAAAGGAAAAATGACTACTATTAGACACTTCTAGGGGCCGAACAAATCTCCCACTTGTCGAACGCCTTGCAAAAGAAATGTGAGGGTGTATGAATATTTAATCTTTTAATTGCTATGGGCCGAAAGGTCCATAGTCTTTGAACACATTTGAACTTCTCTATGCTCACAGACTTAGTTAAAGAATCAACAACATTAATCAAAGTATCTACTTTAACCAACTTCACCTTGCCATCTTCGACCATATAGATCTAACAAAATGATACTGTACATTAGTGTGCTTGGTCTTGCCATGAAATGTCGGGTTCTTACCGAGACATATCATCCTCTGATTGTCACAATAAATTTTCACTACACCTTATTGTGTTCCAATATCTAAACATAGTCTCTTAAGCTAAATGGCTTCTTTACAAGCATGAGTAGCTGCCATTTACTCAATTTTAGTAGTAGATAAAGAAACCACAACCTGTGGTTTACTCATCCAACTAATTACACCACCAAATAAAGTAAACACACAAGCATTGGTGGATCTTCTACCTCTAATCTAAATCCACATAACCATGAATATCAAGGGAAATCTCATCTTCAGTCATATTACTATGATAACACAAGGAATAATCTAATGTACCACACAAATATTTGAAGACTCTTTTAACTACATCCCAATGAACTCTTCCAGGATTAGACATATAACTGGAAAGAACTCCCACTGCTTAGGAAATGTCTGGTCTTGTACAATCTATATTATACATCAAAGTTCCAACTGCACTCTAGTAAGACACTTTTCTCATGTCTTCCATCTCTAATGGGGATGATGGACAATCTAAAATAGATAATTTTGTTCTAGATGAAACAGGAACACATGATGGTCTATAATCCTGCATATCAAACCTTTGTAAAATTGAATTGACATACTTACTTTGGCACAACCATAGATTTCTATTCACTTTGACGATTTGTGCATCAATAGTACTTTATGTTATTGCAAGGTTGAGACACCTTATCCCAACATTTTCTTGGTTACAAAGGGAACATGGGTTGGTAGTAAATGATAAATATCTTGTTAATTTTCAAATTGGATCCTATAGACATGAAGTTTTGTGTGATGTGATGTCAATGAATCATATAAGGTGTTATTAGGAAGATCATGTGAAAGTTTGATAAATAATCCATCTATGATGGTAGAAGGAATTTATACACCATCGTGAAGGGTGCACTTTGAGTTCTTTAAAAAGAGAGATGGACGGAAAGGGCAACAGTCCAATAATTTATTGTTGTTCAAAAAACAAGTCATGAAGGTAACAAAAGAGATTAAGAGTAGCATAATGAAGGTTTTTATGAAGAAGACCATAGTTAGGAATGGAGGAAAAGTTATTAGTTATGTGCCACATCAACATAAAAAAGGAGTGAAGCATAATAATTGTAAAAAATCACCAAGGAAGTAGAGGTTCAAAGAGGAAACATCATAAGTCACATTTGAGGCATTTGAAATTTTCTCATGAAAGTCATAGATTTGGTTCACTAATAAAAAAAAGTAGTGGTAATCTGCACATTGAAGATGGACTTGACAACATAAGGATTTAGAGGAAAAGGAAGGGAAGATGGAGTTAGAGGAATACGACATGTGACATAGGGATTTAAGTAGATAAAGAAGTTTGGATTAAAAACAAGCATGAGATCAATATCCCAATCACCTATAAATGATCACGAGTTCCGAAATCATGGAAAATTTCATTTACCCAGTGTGTTTGATGTGGGAGCATCTAAATCCACAAGAAATCTTGCATCAACAAAAAAAAATATTTTTTTAGTTCAGTTGCTTTAAGTTTCTAATATTGTTAGTTGGGTTAGTTTCTTCAAGAGAATTTTTAGAAAAAAAAAGTGGCCAATCTAATGATGTCACCTTGTAGAAGAGCTAAATAGGTACTCACATTTCAAATTTGATTAAGTTTTGATAAAAATTAAACAAGTTATAACTTTACGGGTTTTTAACCTGCTACATAACTTTTAGGGAATTGCTATTGAACCAAACAAACTTTTGTGGGAAATTGCTATTGAATCAGATCATTTTAACCGATTCTAATGAATTTGTCTACACAACCAGTTTCGATAGATTTTATCACATTTGTCATAAATTTCTTACTTACAGACCTTACGAGTTTTTGGTCTGCATCTAGCTTTGCAGAACTTTAGTGTTGAGCCAGATTATTTTCTCCTCCTGTGACTGGTTTAGATGAAATCATACACATTTGTCCTCCTGTGACTGGTTTAGAGGAAATCATACACATTTGTAAGAAACTCGAGGTCGTATAACCTGCGGGAATTTCACATCTAACTAGCTTTGCAAGTATCCTGTAGCTGAGTAGATTTACGTGTAAACTCAAGTGAACTAGACTTCTTCCATCTAACAAAACGGTTCAAGTGAATAGTTTCGCTAATGACATTAGCGTGATTCCATTTGACTTCAATAGGATGATGACGTCACCTTGTATGGATTGTGGAATTTTACCAACCAGGTAAACATGAAGCGAGGTTTTCATTTGCAATTACATTTGCAGGTTTTCGAATTGCTACTGCATTTTATGGAATTTTTTTTTGATACTACACTTTGTGGGTATTTTTATTGTTACTACACTTTGCTGACTCCTGACCTGCTACTACACTTCACCATGTTACAATGAACTAGCGGTTGTCACAACCAATATTGAATTTGATTTGACTTCCAAGACATTGAGAGATAAAATGAATATCAATGCACTCATTTTTCAATCTTGGGGATGTTGTAGAAGGGTGGTAGATATCAAAATAGAATCTGATTGTATTCTTAATACTATGAGAATTTTGTTACTAGACATTAGGATTTGAATTCAATTATCTATAAATATTAATTATGTATTGAATAAATGTATTTGGCTATGTGATTGGGTTGTTCGATAGAATACTTCAATCTTGACTACATTATTGTTCAATTTTCCAATGGTTTGTAGGTGGCTTAAGGATATTGTCTTTATTAGTAAAGTCCTTTTGGGACCCTTGGACAATTTCCTAAGTAGGTATCTTGAAGAATTGTCTGGTTAGATGCTATGAAAGGATACCATAATAATACTAGGACACTAGCACCATTTTAGGATACTAGAGGGATGCAATGTAGTTCCTCTAGTGCATTGGAGTCCTCTTAGGGTGCTATAGTCCTTTGGATTGCTTAAACATTCATGAAGTCTTAGAAAATGAGAACTTCCTATATTTTCTTACAAAAAAATTCTATGCAAATGTTGTCCCCCCTAGTCGATTGATTCTTCCCATTTTGATGCTTTATTGATGTGTCCTAATCTAGAAGTTATTCCATCCTTTTACATGAAATTGACTAGTTATTCCAATTGGTTGAGAGCTTGAAATTTGTAGTTTCCAACCTTTTGTGTAGGTTTCCACTTATGCTTTTAGTTTCATTTGAGTTGTGGAATGGATTGGAGGTAGTTATCACCTTCATCCTACTCCATGTGTTCACAAATAATTAGATCATGGACATATATTTGGTTATAGTTATGAAGGGAGTTACATCCTTTCATATGATCATTTTGGTGACTTTGTCACATAATTACTGAAGTCTTCCACTTGTGCCACCTTGCTTGGTGCAGTGGTGTTGTCATCTTTTGTGTCATCGTGCTTATCATGATGCTTTGTGTGTAAGTGTGCAATGTAACATGAGGATTCCATATCTTAAATACAAAATAATTGTTTCTCTAGTTTTTGTTCATTAATGTTTTGAGTGTAAGCTTAGCCATTGCAATATTTCATAATGTTTGGCCTTTCCAAGAGTTGAAATTGTCAAAACACTAGCACAACATGTGGACATCCATGATATGCACTAGCATCCTACAATAGTTTGTTATTCAGCAATCATTTTTTAACTTTTCACCACCTACTAGCAACTCAAATTGGTGGTAACCACTCTAGAACAAATCCAAATGACTCTTTGGGCCTGAAATATTTTTATATAAATTATGTTCAGCATCTTCAAGCATATGTGATTAATAGTATGAAACCCTAAAAAAATTATAAAAAAGAACAATCTATATGAAATCCAACCACCAAAAAAGTTACAATGATTATCAGTCTAAAAAAAATAACTTTATTAAACTTTATACAATAAAAAATGAAAGAAAAAAATTGAAACGAAAATTATGAATGAAAAAACAATCAACCCAAATTTATTTATATCATACAGTTATTTTCATTACAAATTTATTCAAACACATATCCCTTATATCATACATTTTATATGTATGGAGGGATGTTTAAAGGGTTTAAACGAGTCAAAACTTACATCTTAACAGTTATGCTGTTGTGTCCATACATCTACGTGCTAAAAGTATAAATTAATATGATGTGCGAAGAATATCGATCACTCAATATAATCCAAATTCTGTTTTTTCTAAACATTTTATAATAAATCTTTTACTAAATCTTTTCTCAAGTAAATGCACTCCATCCCTGATCATAGAGTTGAATTCACTCCAAACCTGGTACAAGTGTAATGGTTTATCACGGCTTCATTGGGATTCAAATGATCCATTCTATAACCTGGTTTTAGCTAAAAATGATGAACTACAACGAGCAATAAAAGGGAAAGTATTTCAAGCACTACAATGGATTCGTGGCATTGTTAGGCCTTTTCTCTGCATCTAAAAAGAGAAAATGATTAAATTTATTTTATGGGGTGATAGAAGGCGTGAGAGAATGTAGTCATAAGTAGGGTTACTGGCAAACCCCAATTCCATTTCCATAGCTATTGATGTGACAACAGGTAGACTGAGGGACGCCTGGGTAGTGTAAACAATCGGAGTCCTTGGTGAACATATAACCAAGGCATTTAGCTTGTCCTGCACTTTGTTGTTCTTGACTGTGATTCATTCCTTGGGTAAACAGCACCACATTGGTTGAGCTTAAGCTTAATCAGCATATTTTAAGCATTGAGCATTGATCGTTTAGGTGGTTGATGTGAGTAAATAGGAAGTGGGACGGATAATTGGACCTCACATCAGTCACCTAAAGAGAGTCAACGCTTAGAATGTGCTGATTAAACCCAACCCACCACATTTGCTCTTTAGAAAAAAGGTTCTCAACCAGAATTTTTTTTTATTCACTGTTAGCAGACTAACTGATTTATTTGCCTGATCAATGGCAATAACAAGAGTAATTTCAGCCAGTTGACATCTTGCTGCAGCTTGGACATGTAATTTTTTTAATAAGAAAAGAGAACCATAGATCTATGTCCATGTAATCATGTTGGTTAAGAGGAGGCAAAGTGTGGGGGAGAAATTTAAAAAAAATCAAATTGATAGTAGTTTCCGTGGGCAAGATCTGGCAATTCAATTTTTTAATAACTGCAAGTGATTCGCGGAAAAGTAGTGTCCAGCAACTCGGCTAGCAAAGAAAAGGATTAAGTAAAAATTTCTTCATGCTCAACCCATTTTCATTCAAGAGTGTTCAAGTAAGGGATGTTTAGGTTATAGAGATTGGTTAGAATGAGCATCCATTTTCATTCAAGAGTGTTCAAGTAAGGGATGTTTAGGTTATAGAGATTGGTTATAGTGAGTTTTTCAGATTCTTTCAGCTTAAGTTGTTCTTAAGATTTATGGTTTTGTTTTGGGATTATTTTTTAAATATTTTTAGATTTGATATGTTTTTAGAGTGAACATTCTTTTTGATAAATAGAAGGATAAAAATTTTGTTTTATTTTTTAAATGTATTAATTTTTATTTTTTATTTTTTGTTTCTTTTTTGATAATTTAGGGTGTTTCCCTGATTTAGTCCCGCAACCTTCTTGATGGAGTAGTGGGAGCAAACCTAAGACTCAAGTCAACTCATCTACGTATGGGCTAAATGTATTAATTTTTGTTTTACACTAATGTTATGATTTATTCTAATGTATTTATGTAGATCTAGGTAAAGTCAATAAGATTACATTTGAGATGGCACAGTTTTAGGTACTTTTGAATCATTGGGGCAATGTTCTGTACATTCTTGTTAAAGTCCCTCCAACTTCTGACTCTAACCAAGACCATTCCCTACTTCATGGACATTGTTAGGCACATAGTCAATCTAGTGTGCAGAGATTTTTGGAATAAAACTGTGTGTGATTTTTTTACATCAACAATACATATCATATCCCATGATCCATCATTAGGAAAGGATTTTTTTTGCATCTGCATCTCATCCTGATAATGGATCATGGAGTATGATCCAAAACATTGAAATAATAAAATCCCACACATTTTTAGTCCAAAAATCTCTGCACACTATTATCTTGGACTATGGAAACTTCACGCTATTAATAATCAATCTACTTGTGATGAATAGGATGCACATCCTTATGCTTCTTAGATCTCCACGAGAAGACCCACGGACTAGTTTTAGAGAGGCTAGTCTCAGCCTACCTAACATCATTTTGCTTCTCCCTAGGTTCTTGGTCGTGAGTTTGGTGGTTGGTCAAGCTTTAACAAAATCTCCCACCTTGTTCTTGTTATATTTTGTGTTCTTGATACTTTTTGATACTTAGCCTCTTGAAAAAGATAAAAAAGATGATTGATAAGTAGGAGATATTTTTCCACAGCGTGTCAAATTATGATATTGCTATCAGGATTCAATGTAGTTGGTCAGCCTCATTGACCCATGTTCATTATATGTTCACCAAGAACCCATCTCCATTTATCGAACACTTAAGACCATTGCATTTAGGTGATGTCGACAGGTGAAGATTGTTCAGTTCGAGGTCATCTATCCAAAGATAAAACAGTTAAAGCGCCAGCATCAGGAGTTTTCTCCAAGGTTGCCATTCGCTGAGTTAAAATATCTTCATTTGTAAATTTCGCCAGCGTTGTTTTATGAACCATTCATATTGAGCCTCTTTAGCTCATCAATTGATATAGGAGATATTTCACCATGATATAATATCAGATTCGCCCAGTTTCGAAGTCAGTCCTCATTGACCTGATGTTCATGAGGTCTGAACACTATCTTCAGATATCGAATAGTTCACTTCACCATTATCTATTGACAGGTGATATTCGCCCCGAGGTCACTCATCTCAGCATAAGCGCTGCGACCGTGGAAGCCTAAGGTTAAGCTCCGCTAGGCCATCGATTTGTAAAATTTCAAGAAGTGTTGTGTTTATGAACCATCTATATTAAAGCTTCTTTAGCTCATCAATTGATAGTAGAGATATTACTGCCGGGCAGTCAAATATGATATTAGTTGGTCGTGATTCAAACCGCAGTTTCGAAATAAACCTACGACTTCAACAACACCTGAGTTTGACTCAAACTACACCTGCTGAATCCTCGAGCAGCAATATCATAATTTGACACCGCGGAAAAAACATCTCCTACTTATCAATTGATGAGCCAAGGCCCTGGCTATGAATGGTTCATAAGGCACAACACTTGCCGGGTTGCCTTTGCAATGGGGTAACAATCTCGCTTGGCTTAACCTGGGAGAAAACTCCTCAAGCCGCTTTGAGCTGGAGCAAGACTGATGGGTGACCTCCCTGACTCGACCAATGCTTCACCTCCTGCGGAGCATCACCTAGATGCAATGAGTGCTAAGTGAACCATTCGATATCATGAGAGATGGGTTCTTTTGAACCACTACTCATGAAACATGGGTCAACGAGTTTGACTCAAAAACTACACGTTGAATCCTCATAGCAATATCATAATTTGACATGCTGTGGAAAAATATCTCCTACTTATCAATTGATGAGCTAAAGGGGCTCTATTATGAATGGTTCATAAGGCACAACACTTTGAAGGTTTTGCAAATGAATCTCAAGCGGGCTTAACCTTAGAAAACTCCCTGGTTACGCCGAGTTGAGCAAGACTGGATGGGTGACCTCCCGGACGGACCAGTGCTTCACCTCTGTGAGCATCACCTAGATGCAATGAGTGCTAAGTGGACCATTCGATATCATGAGAGATGGGTTCTTGTTGAACCACTACTCATTAAACATGGGTCAATGAGTTTGACTCGAAACTACACGGTTGAATCCTGATAGCAATATCATAAAAAAAGATGATGACAATAATGGTTGGGAGTTTCCTATGGATAATCCAGACCCCACTGATATATGAAATAAACCAAATGATTGGGACCGGATTCTCCTCCTAATATTTTAACTCTTATCACATAACAACCTGTTATTATAGTGATTTTTCTCCAACCACTTTAATAAAAAAGAAAACTCCTGTAACAGTATTCTTCGAATAATAATACAAAAGACTAAAAATAAAGTAGGATGAAGAACCCACGTGTCAAGTAGATTATCAACGCTCAAGAATGTACTGGTAATAAGCGATTAAAACAATGTTACAACAGGTGGATTGCCGACTTAAGTTAAACGTCAAAGTAAAACAACAGCTTCTGAACATCTTTAAACATAAGACGACAATCCTCTAATTTTGCCGGCTTCAGATAAGTTGCAGTAACTGTGGAATATTTGTAATGGACTTATTTTTGGAACCCAGTGATCCAAACATTTCGGAGCCAACTGTAACACCGCTGCAACGCAAGCAACAATAAGCGTTACCCACAAGGAAATTTACATCCAGATTTGTATAACTTTCACTTCTATTGCCTTGGCTATAAATTGAACCTTTCTGTCACAGAATACATTACATTTGGAGCTGCTGAGACGATGGGGAAGGCGTTAAATTTGTTTGCGCTGATTGTACTGCTCATAGTCATCATCGTTTTCGGTACTATTCATTCTTCTTTCTTTAATCGATCATAATTTATTAGTTATCTCTGAAAATCTAAACAAATATTATAGAATGCTTAGTGATTACTGTATTTTATACATCATTACAAGAGAGCGACACGGAAGACAGGTGTGAGAGATTCAGTAGTAGTTTTACAGGGCCATGCTTCATTTCTTATGAATGCCGCAATATCTGTATAAAGTTTGAGGAGGCCCTTGGTGGAGGTTGCCACTGGAGCTCACTAGGACTGGCTTGTTTCTGCTATGACTGTTAGAAAAGCACTTGGTAGATGTAAAAGAACTGAATAATAATGAGAACATAAAATAATATATGTTTAATGGATTCAGATCAAGTGGTTAAAGTAGTTTTTATTCTTCATAATGTTTATTATAGAATAAAAGATGCAATATTTTATTCAAAATTTGGAATTCATATTTATAATCACAAATTTTATTTTTAAATATTTAATTTTAAAAATGTATTTAATTTCTATATGATTTATATTGTAGTAGTTATCAAAATATGGTAATGTTTATAATGTGAATCTATATTTTGAAATATTTGTTTATTATTTAGTTTTTTTTTTCATAATTTAGAGATTAGTAAACCACCCTGACCACCCTTGTGATCATACCTACATGAGGTAAGCTATCACTATAACTCTAGGTCACACCTAGAGAGGTATTGTGCCTCCACAATTATAATTAGCTTTTATTTACTTTTTATTGAACAATTTTTGCTAAACATTATAATGAGTTTATATAATTCAAGAAAACAAACATTGATAAACTACTTGGCATGTAACTTAAAACAAGTAATAAAATTTACGATAAACTCGTAAGAGTTAAAATTATGTACTTAGCACTTTTTTTCTTCATTGTTTAGAAGCTTTGACTCACTTGCCTTAAATGCAATGATTAGCATTAAAACACCATATAACTATGCAAATGTTAGCATTTGACCTAAGCCCTAATTAAATCTAACTCCATAGGTCTTAAGGATTTGGATATGATCTTCAAATTTCCTAAGCCTTAATCTAGGATGAATATGTAGAACCATAGTTGTGGCTTTGATCCCCAATAGTCTAAATTTAAATGTAATTATACATGAAATTCAACCCCTTCCAACAAGCCATTACTTTTCAGCTTGATCTAAAATGTTAAAATTGAATAGTAAAGTGTTGTATAAAAGGACAATCCCTAACCCATTTTAGACATCCAATTTAACCCATCTATTTGTACATCCAATGCATGATCATAACATCATTATAAAATTAGAGAATCAACTAGCATTACATTTACATTAATAAGGATAGATCAATAATCTTGAATGGCGACATAATTTTTCTTCAAACTTGTTGAAATTTTTTAAATCAATTTTAGGGTTTTCAATTAGGATAAAAATTCTAGCACAACAAACTCCAACAATATATCTAGATGCCACCAAGTTTAAATAGAAAAGATGAATAGGTTTATGAAGCCCATGAGTGTCTAGATTAAAGCCACAAAATAGGTCAAATCTAGAAATTTGAGATTGAAGTTGCATGTGTGGGGATCAATTTTGTAACTAAGGGATAAACCAAAATATCTAATTTGGATGTATAATATAGGATGATTCTTATAACCTATAGTAGGGGTGCATGATTGATCCATGTTTAATTGTATGCACAACATGCACTTATGCTTAATGACTCAATTTTAGAACCTTTTATGCCACAAAATATCCCTTGCACACAAATTACACACCAAAATAGGTTTCTCATACATAAAGGATTCTTGCAAAATTGATCCACATACATGTGTGCAAGGAAATTGCACATGCACTCTTCTCTTTATTTGTGTTGTGCAACTTTAGAAGTCTACACTTTTACAAAATAGTATTACTGTTGTGCCTTAGCATTCATGGTCCTCTTTGCTTTTTAGAAAAATAGGGATCACCATCTTTGGCTTTGGGTTTTGTGTCTTTTCCACCTTTTCCTTTTCCTTTTCCTCTTTCTATTTTTCGTTTGTTCTTTTTTTTCCTTGCTTTGCTTGTCCTATTGGAGGTTGAGTGTAGGATTCCAAAGAAGGGTATACCTTCCTTGTTGGGCCCGAACCTCAACTTCTCCTCATTGCTTTTTGGTCTTCACCACTTTCCTTACATCAGGCTTCACATGTTGACCTTACTACTTACTGGAGCTGGCTACGCAGCCTACAAAACCGAATGGTGCTCCATACCATGCCATGCCATCCGCATCTATGTACATTTCATGAATTAATTGCTCCCTGCGTACTTCCTTCTCTTTTCGTTAGCTGTGCATCATATGTCAAATATAATTTTTTTTTTTTCTTTAAAATATTATTCTCTACTTTTTTAAATTTGTAAAAACTGTTGTATATTTAAATTCTTAAAAATATAGAATAATTTTTTGCTTTTAAAAAATAATTTTGTTTTACTTTAAATTATTTTATTAATTATATTTTTAAAAATTGACATGTTTAATTTATTCTTTAGAGAATTAATTTTTTAAAAATGATATATTTAATTATTTTATTAATTATGTTTTATCCTTTAAAAATTATTTTTATAAATCCATTTATTATTTCTTAAACCTTTAGAGAATTAAGTTGTGTATAATTATTAATTTTAAAATTGTTTGAATGTTATTTATTAGATCAATTAAGTTTCAAACAAAATGTGAAATTAAATCTATAATAAAAAGATAAAACATATTATTATATATAAGATTTAATTTTTACTAATTAAATAATTTTATATAATTTTAAATCTAATAAAATTATTCAGATTTTTATTTATAATTTGTGAGTGAACTTGAGGTTGATAAAGGATGTTTTTCAAGTCCAAGGTAGATAGGTTACATTTTAGGGCACTCTTGAAGTTGGGATTCTATCAAATTATTTAGAAGTTAATTAGGGTTAGGGTTGAGCCTTAATTAATCTTGAGACCTATCACTCTTTTGAATTTATCTTATTAGTAGTAACTTTATACTTTAGTATTCTTCTTAATAGTTTTTCATCTTCCATCCTCCATTAGGATTATGGTTAGGGTTTTAAGATAAAATATATTCTTTTTCATATACATACACACATACATAGACATAAATGCATATAAAAATACATATATACATATATGTATATTTGTCTATATATATATATATATATATATATATATATATATATATATATATATATATATATATATATATATATATATATATATATATATATATATATATTAAAGTAATAGAAAGGTAGAATTGTTTTATTTTTTCATCCTTCACAAATATAACTTATAATTTTACAAATCATTAATTTATTTGACATTTTCAAATATAATTAAATAATTTTATTAGATTATAAAACTATATAAAATTATTTAATTAGTAAAAATAAAATCATACACATAACATGATACTATGTTTTACCTTTCTTAGGTATTATAGATTCAATCTCACATTTATTTCAAACTTTAATAGTTTAATAGTTTAATGAATAACACACTAAAACAATTTTAAAATTTAATAATTATGCAAAAAAACCTTAATTTTGTAAGGGTTTAAAAAAAATAAATGAATTTATTTCTTAAAAAATTTCAAATAGAATTGAATAATTTTATTAGATTTAAAATTATATAAAATGATTTAATTAGTAAAAATTAAATCTTATATATAATAATATGCTTTACCTTTTTTATTATAGATTTAATTTCACATTTTGTTTGAAACTTAATTCATCTAATAAATAACATTAAAATAATTTTAAAATTAATAATTATACACACAACTTAATTCTCTAAAGGTTTAAAAAATAATAAATGAATTTATAAAATAATTTTTAAAGGATAAAAATATAATTACTAAAATAATTAATTATATCATTTTAAAAAAAAATTAATTCTCTAAAGAATAAATTAAATATGTCAATTTTTAAAAATATAATTAATAAAATAATTCAAAGTAAAACAAAATTATTTTTTAAAAGTAAAAATTTATTCTACATTTTTAAGAATTTAAATATAAGCTATAACAGTTTTTAATAATTTTAAAAAGTAGAGAATAATATTTTAAAGAAAAAAAAATTATATTTGACATATAATGTTGCGATATTCTTTCTGATTTTTCCTTAACTGTTTTCTGTTTTCGGATCCTTTCCTATCCTGTAGATTGTGTAGCTGTATGGATAACGCACACAACATGATTGTAGGATCTCGAGATGTATATGAACCTGTACATTCATTGTAAATAATAAGAATGAAAAAATATTCTTCTCTGTTTCTGTTTTCAAGTTGGTATCAGAGCCACGAAATTTGAATCTTTTGTTTCCCCTTCATTGAACCATGGGCGATTCAGATTTGAAAGTATCTCAGCCATCTGCTCCCATTATTATTCAATCCGAAGGTTCATCCTTCAATGCAGGGATTGTACTCGATGAAACAAACTATGATCTGTGGTCTCATATCATGGAGATGCATATTGTTGAGAAGGAGAAACTCTCTTTCATTCGTGGTAATTCACAGCCACCTACCGAGAAGGATGATGGATATGAGAAGTGGTATGCAGACAATCAAAAGGTCAAGAGATGGCTGTTGATGTCTATGTCCCCAGAAATTATGAAGTGATACATTCGCTTACCCACTGCTCGAGATATTTGGAAAGCCCTTTCTAAGGCTTTTTATGATGGAGCAGATGAACTGCAGGTATTTGTCTTGAATCAAAGGGCTTTCTCTGCCAAACAGAATGGTAGAACACTCTCTGTGTATTATGGAGAATTAACCGAGATTTTTGGTGAGTTGGATCATCGTGATAAGGTGATCATGGAAAGTGAGAACGATGTTGAATCTTACCGAAAATCAGTTTAGCAACAAAGGGTGCATATTTTTCTTGCTGGATTAGATGGTGACTTCGAACAAGTCCGCGGTGAAATTTTGAGAAAGGATCCTATTCCTGAATTAGAAGCATGTTATGCATGGGTCTGCCATGAATCTGTTCGACGCACAACGATGATTGGAGAACCAGAAAAGGCTGAAGCTTCAGCCATGGTGACCCAAAACCGATCTAATCAGAACCGGCCTTCTCAAAGCACGCCTAAGATCACTAATGGTGCCGATAAATCCACCTACAAATGCACCCATTGCAATCAAACTGGTCATACCAAAAGTCACTACTTTGAACTTGTGGGGTATCCAGAATGGTGGGATAGTAGCCACAATTCACGGAAAAAGAATTCAAAAAATACCTCTAGTGTTGCGTTTGTTGAAACAAAGACAGAGGATGATGTTGCTGGACAGATCTCAACATTAGCAATAGCGGCAGGTAATGGTGGTAAGTTTTTAAATATGTCTGCACTTGTTTCTAATAGTGCATGGATAATTGATTTCGGTGCTACGGATCATATGATGTTTGATTCTAGACAGGTCTCATCTCTTAAACCGTCCTCACAAAAATTTGTTTCCACTGCCAATGGCTCTTCGGCCCCAGTTATCGGAGAAGGACCCTTACCTCTCACTGATACTTTGAATCTAGATTCTGTTTTAGTTGTTCCATCTTTGGATTACAATTTGTTGTCAGTTTCCCAAATCACCGCTGCTTTACTTTGTGTTGTAATTTTCTGGCCTGATTTTTGTGTGTTTAAGGACATCCGAATGAGGCAAACGATTGGTTGTGGTGTTAGGCAAGGGAAGTTGTATTACTTGGACTTGGTGTCAAAGAGTTCAGACAAACTGCATCAAGCTCTAATGGTGGATAACTCTGAGGGGGAGAAGCATAAATCTGAAATCTGGTTATGGCATCGATGTCTGGGGCATGCTTCCTTTGGTTACCTGAAGAAATTATTTCCTAGTTTATTTGCAAAATTTGTTGTTTCTAGCTTCCGGTGTGAAGTTTGTGAACTTGCAAAAAGCCATTGTGCTTCTTTTCCATTAACTTTGAATAAAAGTCTAGTTCCTTTTATGGTCATACATTCTGATGTTTGGGGTCTGTCCAAAGTCACTACATTGGGTGGATCACGTTGGTTTGTTACTTTTATTGATGATTGTACCAGAATGACTTGGGTGTGCTTAATGAAGTCTAAAAGTGAAGTGAACTTATTATTTCAAAAATTTTATAACATGGTTCGTACTCAGTACAATGCACAAGTTAAGGTTCTCCGTAGTGACAATGGAGGTGAATATTTGAGTTCTGAACTTCAGCAGTATCTAGAAGCACACAGAATTATACATCAAACTACTTGTTCCAATACACCTCAGCAGAACGGGGTGGCTAAGAGAAAAAATTGTCACTTGTTGGAGGTTGTCCGTGCTTCGTTGATAGAAGCCCATATGCCGTTGTCTTATTGGGGTGAAGCACTTACCTCTACAACATATTTGATTAACCGGGTACCCTCTAGCACTATTGATTTCCAGACACCATCCCAGGCTCTCGCTGAGGTGGTTGTTGCTCCAGCTGTACCAAATTTACCTCCTCATGTCTTTGGTTGTGTAGCATTTGTACACCTCCATAAGCATCAGCGCAACAAGTTATCTCCTCGAGCACTGCGATGTGTATTTTTAGGATATGCTACTTATCAAAAGGGGTACCGATGCTATCATCCTCCAACCCAACGAATGTTTATTACATTGGATGTAGTTTTTCATGAAGACTCAATGTATTTTTCCTCTGAGCCTGAACTTCATGGGGAGTACCAGAAGGAAATTCAGACTCTACACTATGATGATCACATCTCTGAAGATGTTGATGTTCACATCTCTGAAGATGTGGGTAACTTAGACATCTCTAAAGAAGTGGAACTCTCTGAACCTATTAATCAAGAAGTGGGTGAATTGGAGGTGTATGATATAACCTTGGATCAAAATAGTGATGAACACCCAGAAACAGAAGTTGTGGCTCCACCTTCATCCGAGTCTCTCACCCCATAGGCAGCCAATACACCACACCAATCGCTTACTGAGGATGTTCCTGAACCATCTAGAAAACAGCTACCGCAGCGTCTCACCAGAGGTATCCCTAAACCCACATATGAACTCGAACTTTCTAGTAAAGTTAGATATCCCATGAGTCATTATGTGTCTAACCATCGTTTGTTAGAATCAAATCAGTCATTTGTAAATCAGTTATCTACTGTATCTATTCCTAACAATGTGCAGGAAGCATTAGCTGACCCAAGATGGAAAGCCGCTATGAATGAGGAGATGAAATCATTGCAGGAAAATAAAACCTGGGAACTTGTTGACCGTTCACCAGGAAAGAAACCAGTTGGATGTCGTTGGGTTTATACTGTGAAGTACAAAGCAGATGGTACAATTGAACGCTTTAAGGCGAGACTGGTGGCAAAAGGGTACACCCAAACCTATGGGATCGATTATACAGAGACATTTGCACCTGTAGCTAAAATCAATACAGTACGTGTCTTGTTGTCTCTAGCTGTGAACTTGGGTTGGCCATTACAACAGTTTGATGTGAAGAACGCCTTTCTACATGGAGAGTTGTCTGAAGAAGTCTACATGGAACTCCCACCCGGATGCATGATACCAGAAATACATAGTCAGAAGGTGTGCAGATTACAAAAGTCACTATATGGATTGAAACAATCTCCGAGGGCGTGGTTCGGAAGATTCACAAAGTCTATGAAAGCCTTTGGTTACCGTCAAAGCAATTCAGACCACACTTTATTCCTAAAGAAACAACAGGGTAAGATCACTGTACTTATTGTGTATGTGGATGACATGGTGGTTACAGGAAATGATCCTGAAGAAAGGAAGGCTCTACAGGTTTACTTGTCCAGAGAATTTGAAATGAAAGACCTCGGTCCCTTAAAATATTTCCTCGAGATTGAAGTGTCTTGATCTGATAAAGGGATCTTTCTATCTCAAAGAAAGTATGCCTTAGACTTGTTACAGGAAACCAGTATGTCAGCATGTCAACCAGCTGATACACCAGTGGAAGAAAGATTGAAGTTATGTATTGAGTCTAATCAGGTACCAGTTGATAAAGGAAGATACCAGAGACTTGTAGGAAGATTGATGTACTTAGCACACACAAGGCCGGACCTTGCCTATGCATTGAGTATTGTTAGCCAGTTTATGCATAATCCTGGAGAGCAACATATGAATGCAGTTATGCGCATTTTGAGGTATTTGAAGTCTGCTCCTGGAAAAGGAATTTTATTCACTAAAAGGGAGGATTATCAAAATGTTGATGCATATACTAATGCTGACTGGGCTGGAGCAGTAGATGACAGGCGTTCTACCTCAGGTTATTTCACCTTTGTAGGAGGTAATCTTGTTACATGGAGAAGCAAAAAACAAAATGTTGTTGCACGATCAAGTGCAGAGGCAGAATTTAGAGATATGGCACTTGGAGTATGTGAAGCGTTGTGGCTAAGACTTCTCCTAATAGATTTGGGCTATCTGCCTAGGCGGCCAATTCAACTATATTGTGACAATAAAGTAGCTTGTGATATTGCTCATAACTCGGTTCAACATGATCATACAAAGCATGTGGAGGTAGACAGATTCTTCATTAAAGAGAAGTTAGATGAGAAGATTGTGGAGCTGCCTATGATTCGATCAGAGGATTAGTTGGCTGATATTCTCACCAAAGCAGTTTCAAGTCAAGTGTTCTCGACATTTTTGGGCAAGTTGGGCATGTGTGACATCTATGCACCAACTTGAGGGGGAGTGTTGCGATATTCTTTCTGATTTTTCCTTAACTGTTTTCTGTTTTTGGATCCTTTCCTATCCTGTAGATTGTGTAGCTGTATGGATAACGCACACAACATGATTGTAGGATCTCGAGATGTATATGAACCTGTACATTCATTGTAAATAATAAGAATGAAAAAATATTCTTCTCTGTTTCTGTTTTCAAGTTATAATGCACAGCTAACGAAAAGAGAAGGGAAGTACGCAGGCAGCAATTAATTCATGAAATGTACATAGGTGCGGATGGCATGGCATGGCACCATTCGGTTTTGTAGGCTGCGTAGCCAGCTCCCTACTTACTTGGGCGCTTTGGTGGCAAGGTACGGTGGCAGCGCCTCGTTTGGAATGCATGTCAAATGAATCTTGTCGACCAAAAAGAATGCGAATTTGAATTAAATGATGAGTATCATCGAGAGTTAATGCCACCAAACCACAAGCTGGAATGCCATTAATGAAGTTAATCGAAGATAGTACTAAGTAAGAAAATTCATTCATTTGCCTTGATGTTCACTCATTCGAACAAACATGTTTCGTCACATAGCTCTACAACTTTCTGCCATTGCCTTAAGGAAATTTGATTTATGTTTTAGCTCGAGTGGGTCTCTACATTTAGATTGACCGGGTTGGTTTTCATCTGTGGCGTGCTTATGTTTTGCTTCCCATGTGCTCGTATTTTCACTCATGGCATGTTTGCTTTATGTGTTGTGTGCTTCGTTCCCCTTCACCTTCCAAAGTGCCCCTCATATATTTCTAGGTTGGCTGATTCTTGCGCCTTCAAAATGTAAATTTCTTTATGTAATTGGTTTGCCTAACATGGGTGTGTTTTTTTGGGTTTTGAGCTTGTTGGTTTGTTGCTTGGCTTTGTTTTTGTGTTTTCACTGGTTTTGTTCTCATTCTTGTGTTTTTACTTTTGGTTCTCGGTCTGGTTTTGGCATTCCTCTATTCTTTTCTTTTCTTTTCATTTTTCCTTATTTTATTTTTTCTCTTGCCATTTTTCTTGGGTCTTTTTGCCCGCCAGATCATGTGTCATGTTGGCATCCCGATTGATGTTGTTTATGACATCATCGTCGATCGTCAGACCTTGGGGTTCCCTATGATTTTCCCTTGTTCGTTTCAATAGTTTGATTTTTGATCACTATCGGGCTTTGAGCTTCGTTGTTCCCTCTTACTCCCTATTCAAATTCATTTGCATAAGGTAGGAGGTAACTCCAATCATCGACCCTCGATCATGTCTTAGAAGAAATGTTAAAACCTTTAGATTTTGGCCTCTAGGAATATCCTTTAATGTCTTCCTTAAAGAGGTGGAAGTAGGAAGGGGCATGTTTGATCCTCGTTATCAGAGAAAGCATATTTGAACATTAGTTTAAGGAATGTAGATCTCCAAAATTTCCTTCCCCACACAATTGTATGATTTCCTTGGGTTTTAACATGGATTCTTGCCTTAGCTTTTCAAAGACTTAAAAAACATTTTTGGGTTTTAGAATTCACACTTTTCCTTTATTGCTTGCTCAAAATGTTTGCAAGGGGTAAGGGGAAACCTCAATCCTCGACCAATTACCTTACCTTTTATTAATTGATTTGATAAATGACTTTTAGACATTAGACTTCGGAGATCCTTCTTGCGTGTTGCTTATAGGGGCGCAAAGGGTATTGAAGATCCCTAACCTTCAATCTCTAATTTTGTGCGTAACATTACACTTAGCTAAAATAATTGTCTTCATTTTATTCTTTCAGATATTAGATATTGGGGATCTTATTTGTTCATTTCCTTCTAGAGGTTGGAGGTATGATAAACCCCCAACCTTTGATGTCTGTCATCACAAAGGATTGTTTTCATCATGGTTTAATTTCCAAGTAACCCTTCATTAAGTCCCTTTCAAAGTGAATTGAGTTAGATCAAAAAAATGTGAATCAGGCCTTAGGTGTCGAGATTTTGTTTTAAGTAATACCTAAATAAAACATGAAAATGAAAAGATGAAACCTTGTAGCCCGATCCCCTAAACCCTTTTAGACTTCACGAGTTGGGAATACTATTTGCAAAGTGCCAATAAGCAAAATGAAAAGGGTAAAAGGGATCTTCGATCCTTGACACCTGATCAAGCACTAATATCCCTTGGGAGAGTTTTCGTTGACAAGAAAAGGATACATGACACCCTCGATCTCCGATGGTTGATGAGAGGGATATTCAACAGAGTAAATTCATTTAATTGATATTATGTATAGGAGATTCTCAATCCCTGATACTTGAAGGTTTTAATAACAAAAATATGAAAGCTTAGGGTATGTGCAGGATCATCATGGATAAAATAGGCCCTTATGTGGTAAAAAATTCAGAAAAGTTAGAGTTAGGCAACTTGATGTAAAAATTTGAATAAGTTATTTATATTATTTCAAAAATATGTAAGAATATAATTTGTAGCAAATTGAATGTAGTTTCTAAACTACTAGGTTTATTTAAAAAAAATAAATCTATTTGGTGAAATTTTGAAATTTCAATGCAACAATACTTAAATTTCAGGGAAAAAATAAGAAGTAGGTGTTTGTTTGACCACCCTAACCACAATAAAATGATAATAATTTTTTATAAGATTTTAGATATAAGTAGAGGACTCATGTCCCGATGTGATGCATATTTTTTATAATTTTTTTCAAAGTAAATAATTAATTATAATTTTTTTATTACAAATTTTAAAAATATAAAAACTCATATGTCTGACGACTTACTTGGTCAAAGCTTCATGAAATTCATTTTTTTTTTAATCCTATAGTATGTGAAGCATAGAATGTGACACATGTTTTGGATTCAAAAAATGTGATACCATTTGAAAGTTGTGGATGTTTTTCAATTAGCCTATCAATTAGGAATTTAGTCTTAATTCAAATAGAAAATGAATAATAATAATTTATTAAATTCAAAGTAAAGCATAATTTATATTGGTGGAAAGCTGAGAATGTCCTTTAAAAACCCTTTTTGTTTCATCAATTTTGGGTAAAAAAAAGTCGTCAGCCACATACCCTATATATATCCATCATATCGCCACTTTTTGGTCCATCATGATCCTACATATACCCCTTAAGAGTAGATGTTGATGGTATTGGTTTTTGTAGGAGACATGCCTTAAAAGGATTTTGAGGAAATGAAGTACCAATTTAAAGGATACCACCCATCTTCTAAGATGCTTTTCCCTTATAATGAGATTGGTGACACGAACCTAGGACACATCAACATGGATGAGTTCAAGCAAAGGATCATTGATTCTAGTGCTAGGACTTCTATGGATAGGGTTCTTTCCCATTCAGGGTTGGTGGAGATCGTTGATGATATCTAGCCATTTTTTTTGATGAGCAATATTGCCAATGTTGAGAATGATATATTTTCCTAGTATTTCTACCCAAGTTGAAGATGTTTGAGGATGTGCATGATGACTGCAAGAAAAATAAAAGCACACATCATGCACCTAATTTTAGTGGCATTGGGAATTTTTGAGATTTTCCCTTTGTTTACTTTTAGTTGTTATTTTCATGCTCCTTTAATTCAATAAAAAAGAATTGGATGCAATTGGGATGCCCAGTTCAGTTAAATATTTTATTTAAAGTTTGAATTTCAAAATTAAAGACTTGGACACTACAGTTGCTTCCAATTGTTCTTTATTTCTGATCCATAATCATGGGAACTTGATTTTCTATACATTTTCAATTTTGGATCATTTGAAGGGTCCAAATTCTTATGTAATTTTTTGCAATCACAAACAAATACTTGTATTGCATGCATTTAGATTTAGTGCCATGGTGATGGTATGAGTATTCTGTTTTATTTACGATTGCTAAATTGATGAGATCTAGTTTAAATATGTGGAATTAAGTAGGATTTTTTCCCCAAATGTGCATGTGATAAACAATGTTTTGGTTGAATGAATTTCAAAAATATTATGAGTTTGTGTTTCCTTTGAAGATTGTACTCCATTAAAAGTAAATGTGTGAATGTTGTTTCCATTAATGGTTGTTACAAAAGATCTTGTGCAAGCCTGCAAATATGATTGATTGAATGCTTGATGTTGTCTGGTTAAGATAAATTTGTATTATTCCTCATTACCCAAATTATTTTGCACTTTATTTTATAAATGGTTTATACATTATGTTGAAAGAGAAATAAAATAAATTCTCAATCTATTATTTTTTGAAATGCAATCTATGTTCTGAGTTATTGAAATTATGTTTGATTTAATTGCATATTATTTTCTAGTTATCTAAATTCTAAATCCCCTCATGAAACTATATTGATCTTACAACTGTGATATCCACATAGTTAAGACATGGTAGAAAGGAACGTTGGAGTAGTTCTCACTACTTTTCAAAAGAGGAAATAAACCCTTGTTCCCTAACAAATTGTGCATGACTAAAATCACCCTCAATAGAATTGACACTATAAGGAGGGCCTTACATCAAAAAAACTTGAAAACATTGGGTCATTTTCTATGGAAAGGTATAGAAGAATTGTCAGATCTTCTCCCAATAAGGAGGATTTGAAAGAATTAGTTCAACATAGGAAATCTAGAAGTAACAATGGCCAACCTAGAGGTGAAAATTCTAGAACTATAATTTCACCATTAATTTTGAGTTCACCACCCTCTTTGGTAAGTCCAAGAATAGCTCAGAATGTAACCATTGTTGCACCTCCACTAGTAAAAATGACATATTTCACAGTAAATGAGATCTCTCCTTTAGAAATACAAGGAGCCTTACATGACCTGCCCAACAACCTCAAAAAATTAAATTGTCCCAAATTTGTATATGATGAGGGCAAGACAACTAAAGACCATGTAAAAAATTTCAAAGAAATTTGCAATAGAGCACAAGTTGCTCACCATGATGTAGTTTTCAAGTTGTTTCCTTACTAGGAGAATTTTCCTACAATTGGTACTTGAACCTTCCCAAAGGAGGAATCAAAACATGGCCAAAATTGGAGATTAAGTTCCTAGATCATTCAAAACTTATATTGTCCTAGCCATTTTATACCATCAATTTGTAACATGTAGAAAGGAACCAAATGAGCCTTTGAGTATCTACAATACCCGATTCCATAAAACCTATAAATGGTTGGTGGAACCATATGTGATACTTGAGATCACTACTATTTAGACCTACCTTAGGTCCCTAGATCCCCTTACCAACCTATTTATGCAAATATTACCTGAGAACTAGAGAAACACACTAGATGCAATTTTCAACCAAACACTAGTCTTCACCCAAGAAATAGATGTGCAATTTGGAAATATGTCTGGGGAATTTCCTTCTTTAGGTCCACCAGGGATGGCCAATCAAATGTTAGAAATAATTAAATCTTTGGAAAACCATACACCATTAATGAACCCTATCCCAGGAACTTTAAATCCATCCTGGAGAATCTGCTACCATATCAACCCCTAGTCTAGCAAATCCTTACCACACCAACACTTACTTATCCAAGTTATGGATAGGAAGTAAATGTTATGCATGGCATAGGACAACCAACTAAACCATTTTTTGAGCAATCAATGCCATCAATTGGAAAAAATTAGAATACCTAGTTAGCTTTGGAGGTTGAGGCCATGGAAAAGATTCTCTCAAGTGGCGAATGAACTAACCCATCTAAAAGTTAACCATCCAAAAGCAGGGAACACTCACAATCAAAATGATGGCCAAGGGTTTAACCATAACCAAGGAAACAATCAAAGAAGTGGCTATGGTTTTAATCACAATCAAGGGAATGACCAAAGTAATAGAGGTTTCCAAAATAAAGGATTCCATTCCCAAATGGGTAATTGAACCTGGAATACCCAACCTAATAATGGAGGGGTTCCTAGTCCATTGGATGGAGCTAGTGTTGTATATTTAGTAGATAATATTGGTTGTAGGTTTCATGAAACCTATGACCATATTGAGACCAACTATCGAGACATGCAGATAATTTCATCATTAATGTAGGGTAATTCTCAAACCTCTACTAGTGGCATGAATTCTATGATGGTAGAATCCTACAAGACTAATCTAGGACACTTTGCTCAAGAAGAGGAGTTCACATTTCCATTCAAAAATAAAAAAATGAACCAGAAGGTGTGGATATCCCAGTATTCTAGCAAAACATGAGCAATTATAATCTAAGGGGTGGAAAGAACCTTTAAAAAATGGGATTCCACCAAGTTCACATCCAACTCCCCAGAGAACCTCATGCAGGCAACAATCCTCTAGCCCTTAAAGAGTCATTTGTGTGGAAGATTAGATCCAATAAATTCATACCCTATATAACCCCAAATCAGAATGAAGAAAAATTCAGTGTTGTGGATGATTTAAAAAAATAAAATGAAAGCAAACATCTTCATCTATGACATTCTACAATATTGCTCGAACCAAAAGGAAGCTTTGTTAAAATCATTAGGAAACCCTAGTGGAGCTTCTACCGGTTCCATTCAAAAGGATAAGGAACAAGCCCTCAATACCTCTGATGCCATGGATACTATAGTCAAGGGCAAAACTAGAATCCCTCCTTTTTTATTGACAGTATACATGTTTGGTAAAAATTTCCATAATTGCCTAGTAGACTTTGAGGCATCATGTAACATCATACCTTACTCTATATGCCAAAAGTTAGGAGTAACCCCTAGACTAGCTAATAGAGTTTTAGTCTAACTAGATAAAGCTGAAGTCAAAGACATAGGTGAATTAAAGAATGTCCATATGCAATTAGCTTTTGACCCTAGGATTCAGGAATATATTGATATACATGTAGTAGAAATACCTGAAATGTATGGGATGCTCCTTAGCCAAGAGTGGACTAAAAATCTAAGAGGATGGTTATCAACAAACTTCACCCAACTCTGGTTACCATACAAGGGGTTGAATAACTAGATAAATATTGATGACGAACCTAAGTTAAAACATCCAATAACTACATACAATGCCCCAAATGAGGTGGTATTTATAGAATTAGACTTAGTCATGTATAGAATGAATGAAATTATGATGATACCATTAAAAATTGAAGAACAACCAAAAGTGGACGGTCCCATCAAAGGACTACATGAATTTGGTACTACAAAGGATGTTTTCCAAGATTTTCTAAATAAAATGCATAGTGATATAACTAATGTTGGAGAGTATGCAAATACCTATGTGTTGTTACCAAGATGGTGTAGGATCCATGAAGCAGAACATTCCAAGTTCACTTGCCTAGCTTGTCAAGATTCTTGGCAAGAGTAAAAATGATGCACTATCTAAAGCTAGGAGATCATGACTCAAAAGTGAACAAAACAAAAGATGAAAGTTCAGATTCACTAGATCAATTAACCTTAAAGGATGAGAAAGATATTAAAGAAGAAATTCTCACTCTTCCCATAAAGGAGCCTCTTAGAGAAGAGGCTTTGGAATCCATAGAGAAAAATATGTCTAAAGATGTGGGGAAGGAAATCAGAAAACCAGTTATCACTAACCAACATAGTCTAGAAAGGGGCATCATCCCACCAACATCACTCACAGAAAAACAAACAATGTGGAAGCTTAGATTCGATGGATCTACATGAAAATAAGGGAATGGTGTTGAGATTGAATTGGTTAGCCCACAAGGAAAATATTTTTTGAGTGCTTTTAGATTGCAGTTCACATCAACCAACAATGTCACAAAGTATGAAGCTTTTATCAAGGGTTTATTGTTGGCCCACCAAAATAAATTTAAGAAACTATTTGTAGAAGGGGAATCTTAGTTGATTATAAGTAAAGTAAGGAGCCAATATTATTGTCATGAAAATAGATTGGATTCCTATCAAAATAAAGTATCGGATCTAACTGAATATTTTGAAGCCTTCAACATAAAATTAGTCCCCAGACAAAAAAAATTATATTGCAGACATTCTCGCTGATTCTGCTAGTTTTTTAGAACCTATGACAGGTTCTCACCTAAAATTATTTTCAATAGAGATGGTCCTTGTACCATCCATTCTAGACAACATCACTAGTTTTTAGGTATTCGAGGATGATCAATATATCCTCAAATTCATTACTAGCTTTGGGATCTTCACTACTCAAATTATTGATGAATGTGATAGGGATCCATTCGAGGTAGCAGATGATGACATATTAACTTGAAAACCAATACTATCCCAAAGGGTATGATGGCATTAGAAAGAATATTTGATCTTGATAATACTAATAGGATTAAGAAGACCATCACTGACTCAAGTGGGAGTAAAATTGATCTCCACAATTTGGGAGACGAATAAGATAAAAGGAAAGTTTTTGTCACACATATTTGTACCTCAGAAGAAAGGAATAGGATAATAAAAGCCTTGATATATTATAGAGAGGTAATTTCTTGAAGTTATGAAGAAATTAAGACATATGATACCTTAATCATCACCCATACTATTCCTCCACGGAAGGATACTAAGCCATTTAGGAAGAGGCAACAAGTAGTTGATGTATTACTAAAGCCCTTAATTAAGAAAAAGTTCAAAAAATGTTGAGTGACATGATCATTTATCTAGCGCTACACTCCACTTGGGTGGCCAACCTAGTACCGATACGAAAGAAAAATGGAGAGATTTGGTTGTGCATAGACTTTAAAAATATTAATTAGGCTTCAGAGAAGGACAATTATATGTGTATAAGAGTGAATTTTCACCCTAGGCACAATTCCCCTTTTTTCCTTTATACACTTTAGAAAACCAAAGTCGGAGGCTTAAATTTACTTAAGCCCATTGTTGGCAGTCCACGTGGATCCTATTTTGTGTGTTGGTGGAGGTGTTTCTATTGGGGATGCCCGTGTGACACGTAGACGTCTGCACAACGCACTTATGTCCTTGGCAGATTCCTGTGGTTGAGCCAACAGAGGTGTTACTCTTCCCATTGGCAGCAAAGTTGTAATGCCTCCCTCTGCCAACCGACCTGAATATGGCCATTTTCTTCCTCATTCCTTCATATTCACTCCTTCAACTTACATTTCAACTCTTCAACAAATCAAGCCTTCATTCTTGCACACTTCAAGCTTCCATACTCACACTTTGGCATCCATTTTCACTCACTTCCAAGCATTCCAAGCATTCCATTGCAAGAATATCACACTTCATCAACTTGGTAGATCACGTTTGGGACCATGCTAGTCACAACAGAGGCTTGATTTCCTCTCATTTCTCCCCCAAGTAGCCTTGAGTTCTCTTGGTGGAGGTGGTAAGCTTCCCTCTCCTCTCCTCTATCATTTGGTGAGTAGCATAGTACTATTTTATAGTGTTTTTTCTTTCATTACATTTCTTCTTTATCTCATTCTTTTGGCTGTCTGTGGCGGTGGAAACACCTAAATGGAGGTTTGACCGAGGTAGGCCCTTGACAACCCCCAAACATTTTCTCTCTTTCTGTGTGTAGGTGGACACACTTTGTGGAGATGGCTGGCGAATAGGCTCTTCTACGAGATTGTCTTCATCACCTTAGCTTTGGTATATCTATTTTATCACCTTTGTTTGTACTTCTCATATTTTATAGTATTGTTTTGTTCTCTTAGAAGTTGTTAAGCTAGGTTTTTAGTTGTTTTAGCAAGTCCAACCTTGTCTCTGTTGTAATCTGACTGTATAAACTACAACACACTTCTGAGATGCTAGTGCATCACACTATCATCGAAAGTCCACATTGACATCCTTGGGTAGAGAGCTCCCTGAGGCATAGAGTTGGACTCAAAAATTGACATGCCTAGCCCCACCTTAAAACTCAAGATTAGCGAGTGGTCATAGGATTCCATAATCATCATCATTCTCATCCTTCATACCATAAACACTGCACTTAGCTTAGGTAAGTTAGGGCAGCCACTTGCATCTTGACCCTCTGTGATCTGGGGTCTTGTACGCAGTGGTCCCCCTCTCTTACATTTTTCGTGAACCTGACGTGAACCATTTTGGTTCCATTATAGTGATACTGACAGTTCCTTCCCTCATACTCTAGGAGTGTCGTAAGGTTGCTGCCTTGCAACATGACATGTGACCCCTAGGTGGCGTAGTTGGAAGGTTCCAAAGGTATTGCACAATGAAACCTTAATTGGGTCACCGTCTTATCAAATAACCTTTGGGGATTCTGTGAAGGAATTGTCTAGTGTGTGTAATGGCCTCCTTTCTGCATCAACCCATCCCCTATGTGCAACCTGTGGATAGTAGTGTTGGCATAACCTTTACTTCACAGGACCTGCTGATGGGCTTTAATAGGGTACCATCTCCTCTTTACATTCCTGCATGGATCAATGGGAACATCGTAGTGAGTTTTCTTGTTGACTTGACATCACAAGTGAATATAATAATAGAGGAGATTATGCTAATTCACGTTTTACATAAGGATGGATACGATGCTCCTGTGAGTTTCATTCACACACATGATGGGCTTTCCGTACCCCCCTTGGGTAGCATTGTCCTATTGGTCATAGTTGGACCTAAGTTCGTAAACCTCTTGTTTGATATCATCCCTAGGTCTGAACTCTTCCACACATAAATTTGGGTATCCCTTGGTTGGTGGCGATGAACGCGGTACCCTCCGTTGTGTATAAATGTTTAAAATTTATCCATGGAGGTTCCGTGCATGTGATCCATGACACAGGTTATAGACCACCGATTGCATGTGGTAGCTACTCCTTGGATCAATCATGGCCTGTGCTTGTGGATCCCCTTCTACCTAGGATGAACCTTTTGGATAAGACATATCAGAACTACAAGAAAGGATGTTTGAGGCTGAAGGTGAGGTATCCTCCCTCACCCTATGCTATTTCACATAGGGCTTGTTTGAAGGCTAACAGGGAAGCCGCTAAGGCGCAAAAGAGGAAAGAAGAGAAGTAGTCTTGCGATCCTCCTTCTTCCTCTTCCGCTACCTAGTTTGATGCTTCTTCTCACTCAACTATGGTATCATCAGGTTCTTCTCCTTATTTACAGGAGAACCCTTTGATGCCCACTTGGCGAAATCCTAAGCATCCTACGTTTGAGATTCCTTTTTTTTTTACGGAGCCTAGACCCATTCAGTATGATAGGAAGAAGGTCTCCTGAGGATATTCCTCCTTGTAACAACCTCTAAGGCCTCCTATTTCTCCTACTCCTAAGGCAGTGAGCAGAAGCAGCTTGCTGTCGAGGCTCTCGAGTCAACTCCTCCTGTCGCTCCTCAGCCTGCTCCCCTTGCTCTTGTATAGGAACTTGTTCCTCAGCTTGAAATGGCCATAGTGGACATTCCTATGATCGAGCAGGAACCTCCCATCCCTTCGCAGGCTCTGGCTTCTAATTCCAAGATCCATAGAAACCGCCTTGCACAAGAGTGCAAGTACCAATGAAAGGCTCTCCTAGCCGAGTAGGCCGCCTCACAATAGGAGGAAGGAATGATTTCTCTTGCTTCAGGACCTCCTGTAGTGTCTTCTTCCTCCCTTCCTTTTGTTCCTCTTCAATGTGACCCACTCCTGGCTTCTGTTTTGAGCATAAACACACCTAACCCTAAACAGGTATAGGTGTTTATCACTCCTTTGGTGGAGTTTCCTTTGCTGATGTCCGTCCTAGATATTCAACCCTTCCCAAAGCTCGTGGATATGGTTAATACTTCAGTTGTGTCTGCTATAGTTCTGTCTTCCTCTTCCTCTGCACCCCTACCTTTGTTTGTGGGAAGCTCATCTCCTTCAATGAAGAAAAAGGTGAAGGTTAGTCCTTCTGGTAATGAAGGACGTAAGAGGAATCCACCTTCTTCGCAAGGTGGCCTTGTGATGACTTGTTTTTTCCTTGTGACAGAACCAATCCCAGTTTCCCCTAAGTTCGTCACCACTCCCAAATAATTTGGTGGACCTAGTAGTGAATCTCAGGCATAGCCTGCACTGTCCATTGAGAATAAGCATGATGCTCCCACAGGATGCATGTTTAATTTTTTGGATGAAGTCCTGGCCTTGTTGGCGATCTTCATGAAATCGCTAACTTTAACTCCACAAGAGCTCGATGGAGAGGACCTTGAGGGGCCCTTCCTTAGCCCTTGTTGTGGTGGGTCGATGCTCCTCCTCTTAACATTCCACCCTTGCAAGCTCATCCTCCTTCCCCTTATGAAGAGATTGAAGCAGATGTCCTCTTGGCATCAGTTAGCCCCCCTGGGCTTGTGTGCCTTGGCCCTTGCACCCCTAGTTGGTTTTATTTTGTGTGATGAGCCTTCTTCTATTTGTGTCATTTTCTTCCATGTTTGTTTTGATGCCGTGTTTTTGGGGAATGCAAAGCATTGGGGCATTTAGGCTTCCCTTCCATGTTGACCCAATTTTTTTTATGTTTTTTTTTTGCATTCTTCCGATCTGGTTGGGGATTGATGATCTTTCACCTTGGATTGTGGTTACGTATTATATGAGCTTAGACAGATTTGACCTTGCTAAACCAAATCCCATTGTGTCCTTTATTTATATTTTCCTTTTCTCTTTTTCTTTCCCTTTATCTTTCTCTCTTCTTTGCTTGAGTTGTCCCTCCTACGTGCAACAACGTTCTCTCTTTAACATAATGATTTTTAGAAACGAATTCACTACCAACAAATCTTTTCTCGAAAATCTTCACAAACTTTGCCTTAGAATCACATTCTCAACATGGAACCCTAACGGAACGTGTTTCCTTCATCACAGGTTTGTAAAGAAAGGACTTGAAGACCTTCCTTTGAAGTGGGAACTACTTTGACTTCCCCTCACGTGGGGGTATGACCTTCCTTTCAAATTACTTGATGAGGTGAACATTTTTTGAAATGATTCCTTGATGATAGATCATTCTAAGATGAACAGGTGCTTTTGAATTGCGTGTCCCTTGAGTGGACCCCCCTTTCTTCTTCACGACGGGTTCCCTAGGGACCCTTTCTTCAAAAGCCTTTGTAATAAATGGATCCTTTCACATCTAGTCTGGGGGTGGCTCGACTAGACTTGTTCCATTTGCTTCTTTGCGTCTAGCTTGGGGGTAGCCTGACTAGACCTTACTTTTCAAACAATGCATCCCTTGAGTGTACCCCTCTCCTTTTGAAGGGTTCCCAAGGGACCCCTTTGAAAGTTTTATGGTCTACATGACCAACCACTTTTTGACATGTTCTATCAATGGGTGGACATGTCACCACTTTTGACACACTCTATCTATAGGTAGATGTGTTACTGCTTTAGACACACTCTATCTGTGGGTAGACATGTCACCGCTTTAGACATGTTCTATCTGCGGGTAGATGTGTCAGTGCTTTAGACATGTTCTATCTATGGGTAGACATGTCGCCGCTTTGGACACTTTATTTGTGGGTAGATGTGTCACCACTTTAGACACGCTCTATCTTCAGGTAGATGTGTCACCGCTTTAGACATGCTTTATCTGTGGCTAGACATGTTTCCACTTCCTTGGGGCTTCCTCCATGCGAGAGATCTTGGGGGTTGCCTCCTTGTAGGTTTGTGGGCCTATAAGATGATTTGTTCCAACTTCATAGTTCTGAGCACCTATGGAGTCCTTCACATCTCCTACACCTTCGAGTACACCAGATCAAGTACTGCTTCCTTGATGATTCAGGTATACTTTCCTAACCCTACTCTCTTCTTGATCTACTTTATCGGGCAATCACTAGTACTCATGCTCGCTAAAGTGGGGGAAAAATGTATAAGAGCGAATTTGAACCCTAGGCGCAATTCCCCTTTTTTCCTTTATACACTTTAGAAAACCAAAGTCAGAGACTTAAATTTACTTAAGCCCACTGTTGGCGGTCCACATGGAGAGTATTTTGTGTGTCATTGGAGGCATTTCTGTCGGGGATGCCCGCACAGTGCACTTATGTCCCTGGAAGATTCTTGCAACTGAGCCAACAAAGGTGTTACTCTTCCCATTGGCAGTGAAGTTATAATGCCTCGCTCAACCAACCGACTTGAATATGGCCATTTTCTTCCTCATTCCTTCACATTCACTCCTTCAACTTGCATTTCAACTCTTCAGCAGATCAAGCCTTCATTCTTGAACACTTCAAGCTTCCATACTCACACTTTGGCATCCATTTTCACTCACTTCCAAGCATTCCAAGCATTCCATTGTAGGAATATCACACTTCATCAACTCAGTAGAGCATGTTTGGGACAACGCCATTCATAGCAGAGGCTTGAGTTCCTCTCATTTCTCCCCCAAGAAGCCTTGAATGCTCTTGGTGTAGGTGCTAAGCTTCCCTTTCCTCTCGTCTATCATTTGGTGAGTAGCATAGTACTATTTTGTAGTGATTTTTCTTTCATTACATTGCTTCTTTATCTCATTCTTGTGGCTGTCTATGGTGGTGGAAACACCTAAAAGGGGGTCTGACTGAGGTAGGCCCATATACAACCCCCCAACATTTTCTCTCTTGCTGTGTGTAGGTGGATGCACTTTGTGGAGCTAGCTGGTGAATAAGATCTTCTACGAGATCATCTTCATCACCTTAGCTTTGGTATATCTATTTTATCACCTCTTTTTGTACTCATATTTTATAGTATTATTTTGTTCTCTTAGAATTTGTTAAGCTAGGTTGTTAGTCGTTTTAGTGAGTCCAACCTTGTCTTTGTGTAATATGACCGTATAGACTACAACACACTTCTGAAATGCTAGTGTGCCACATTGTCGTCTAAAGTCTGTGTTGACGTCCTCAGGCAGAGAGCTCCCTGAGGCATAGAGTTGGAATAAAAAATTGACTTGCCTAGCCCCACCTTAAAACTCGAGATTGATGAGTGGTCATAGGATTCCATAATCCTCATCATTCTCATCCATTATACCCTAAACACTACACTTAGTTGAGGTAAGTTAAGGCAACATCTTGCATCTTGACCCTCCGTGACTTGGGGTGTTGCATGCGGTGGTCCCCATCTCTTACAATATGTTGCCTTCAATTGATGAAGTCTTGCATATAGTCAGTAAGTCCCAAATGATGTCTTTCTTGGATGGGTACTTAGGGTACAATTAGGTGATGGTTAGAGAAGATGCTAGAATAAAGATTTCTTTCACTACAAAGTGGGGCACCTTTGCATACAAAATAATGCCATTTAGGCTCATTAACGTAGGAGCCATTTTCTAAAGGGCAATAGATATAGCTTTCAAATTGCTAATTTGAAAGTGCATCATTATTTATATGGATAACTAATTGGAAAGTGCATCATTATTTATATGGACAACCTGACCGTATTTTCTAAAAACAAAAGTGACCACATGGTTGATTTGCACAAGATACTATAGCGTTGTAAAGATTCTAGGATCTCTTTGAATCCGAAGAAGTGCATCTTCAGTGTGATATAAGGAAAGCTTCTTGGTCACATCATATCAAAAAGGTATTTAGATAGACCTAGAAAGGATTGAGACTATTATGAAGTTGTCTTAGCCTAATGATAGGAAATAATTGAAATATCTCTTCAGTGAGATTAATTTTGTTAGGAAGTTTATCAGTGGGTTTGTGGAGATCGCTTGACCATTGAATGATATGTTTAAAAAAGATGCTAAAATTGAGTGGATAGCTCAAGCTAAGAAAGCATTTCAGGAAATCAAAGAGGTTATCACAAGTGCACTAGTACTAGCTAGCCCATATTACTCTAAGCCATTCCACATATATAATTTTACCTCAGAACATTCCTGTGTGGGTGTTCTCACTCAAAAGGGAATATAGTATGATGAAATGCCAATCACCTTTATTAGTGCTCCATTTAAAAATGTTGAAGTAAGATATCCTAACTTGGATAAATAGTCCTTTTCTCTTGTCAAAGACATTAAGAAATTTAGGAATTATATCTTGAGGAGCAAAGTGATTGCAATAGTCCCTGATGCTATAGCCAAGTCTATGTTGATGATGAACAAACTTGGTGAATGGCATGTGAAATGGATGGTGATACTCCAAGAGTTTGATATGGATACCCAACTTATGAAATTAGTAAGAGGTTAAGTACTATATAAAACCATGGTAGGTGTAGATCAATAGTTGGTTTTCCAACAATATACACAACAAGACATCACCTTGGATGCTTGGTATAGAGATATTGTCCAATACCTACTACAGAAAAGATGTCCTAGTCACTTGAGTTCAACACAAAAGTGATCAAAAGAAAAACATATATGATTAAAAGTGGAGTCTTGTATAGAAGAAATTATGAAGGCATTTACCTTAGGTGCTTAGATAAAGAGGCCCATGTCTCTATTTTAACATAATTCCACATCAAGTTTGGCACTAGGCATGGATTTGTTGAGGTAATGACCCATCAAATATTGCATGTAGGGTACTACTAGCCCACCTTGTTCAAAGATGCTTTCCAACATGCCAAGACTTGTCACGTATGCCCAGTTGGACCTAGTAGAGAAAGAAATATGTGTATGCCATTGAAACTAGTATATGACGTATGTCCTTTCACCCAATGAGGCCTTGATTTTATTTGTATGATACACACTCACTCTTATATAGGGCATATATTTATTTTGGTAGCAACCAATTATTACACGAGATGGTCTGAAGCGATCACTTACAAATAGTGCACTACTGATGTTGTTATCAAATTTTTGGAAGATCAAATCATGATCGTGTTTGGAATGCCCTTCACACTGGTGTGTGACAATGGTCATTCCTTTTCTTCAATATAGTTAATGCATTGGGCATTTGAGCATGGCGTTATCATTAAGTATTTGTCAAACTATTATCCCCAAGGTAATGGAGTGGTTGAATCTACAAAAAAAAATTAATAAGATGATAAAGGAATTATTGGATAAAAACTTGAAAGATTCACACTCCCACATTAAGTTTTTTTTATGGGCTAACCAAACTAGGATTAAATTTTTTTAGGAACTTCCCCTTATCAATATTTATGGTTTAGAGTAAGTTTTCCCAATAAACGTTAGAATCTCAACCTTGAATTTTATGCAAAGTTATCTAGAAATAGATGACACAATACAAATTAGGTTGATGAATTTGCTAGAGTTGGATGAAAAATGTAGATTTGCACTAGAACATGTATCAAAACATCAGGCTATAGTCAAATGATGGTTTAAAAAAGAGAGCTAAAATTAAAGCCTTCAAGATCTTAGACCTTGTTCTGTTATGGGATAAATCCAAAGAAAAGAAAGGAATCCATTCAAAATTTGATAAGCTTTGGACAAGCCCTTACCAAATCTTTGAGATTTTGGGGAAGAATGCTTTTAGGATCATTATGATGACTGGATAACTTGTCCCATTTCCTATTAATGGGGAATTTCTTAAAAAATATTTTGGATCCTAGGGAAGAGTTTGAATCCTCCATGTAAATAGGTAGGGTAGGTTTGGTTGTTTCTTAAATCATTTCTTTTCTTTTTGTCTTTCTTCTTTTATTCTTGTTATTGTGGTTTTTCTTGTTTTTCCCTTTTATATTTTGTGTTTGTGGGATCTTGTGAGTAAAAGGTCTAAATATCCAACATAGAAGAGGTGGGTATGTGTAGGATCATCATGGAAAAAATAGGCCCTTAAATGGCGAAAAATTTAGAAAAATTAGAGTTAGGCAACTTGATGTAAAAATTTGAATAAGTTATCTATATTATTTCAAAAATATGTAAGAATAGAATCTGTAGAAATTGAATGTAGTTTCTAAACTACTAGGTTTATTTGAAAAAAAAAATCTATTTGGTGAAGATTTAAAATTTCAATGCAGTAGTACTTAAATTTTAGGGAAAAAATAAGAAGTAGGTGTTTGTCTGACCATCCTAACCATAATAAAATGATAATATTTTTTTATAATATTTTAGATATAATTAGAGGACTTACATCCCAATGTGATGTATATTTTTTTGTAATTTTTTCCTAAGTAAATAATTAATTATGATTCTTTTATTACAACTTTAAAAAAATATAAAAACTCGTATGTCTGACCACCTTAACTTGGTCAAAACTTCATGAAATTCATTTGTTTTTTAATCGTATAGTGTGTGAAGAATATAATGTGACACATGTTTTGGATTCAAAAAATGTGATACCATTTGAAAGCTATAGATGTTTTTCAATCAGCCTATCAATTAGGACTTTAGTTATAATTCAAATAGAAAATGGATAATAATTATTTATTAAATTCAAAGTAAAGCATAATTTATATTGGTGGAAAGTTGAGAATCTCCTTTCAAAACCCTTTTCATTTCATCAATTTTGGGTAAAAAAAAATTGTTAGCCACATACCCTACACATACCCATCATATCGCCACTTTTTGGCCCATCATGATCCTGGACACACCCAGGTGATTAAGGTATTTCTATTTTAAAATATTTTCCTTGCTTACATTCAAAGTTTGTTAATCTAATTTTAAAATTTGGAGTCTTGATTTGTTTGATGTTAGAACCCAATTCATCTTGGAATCTTGTTGCTTGGATCTCAACACTTACAAATACTAAAGAATCAAGATTAGAAGTAGAAATGAAGGTTAGTAATCTGTAGGTTCAAGAAAATAAAAAATTAGTCAAAAATTTCCTCATTTATTTCATGCTTCTTAAAATTTCTAAGGAAAAACTTGTTATGTTTATGTTATGATACAATGAATCATTGGGGACGATGATCCTTATGGGGGGAGATATGTTACACCTTACTTTTGTTTTACCAAGTTACTTTTAACTATCATGTTAATATGAATTTTAATACTTGATGATGAAATTATGTTATTTAATATTATGATGAAATTATATGCAATTTATTTGAATTTTGATGATTATATGTTATTAAATTAGGATTATGATGATGTCATGATTTATAATGGATACCCATTTGAATGATTTCAAAGTGAAATGCAGGACTATTTTGGTTTCCCTCTAGAGGGAGAGCGAGAGTATCACTAAAGAGAGGAATATAGACTTCAGAGAAATAGGTTATGCCATTTGAGTTTTTGCACACACTCACATAGGTCTACCTAATCCTATCATTGAGTCAATTTGTGTTTTATGTTAAAATTGAGTTGTGTCAAATCTAGTCATTAGGTTAAGTCTAACTTAGTCGGGTCTTGTTTATTCTTTTTTGAAAATAAAGGTAGTGTTTAATGCTATATGAATTTTGATAATCGATTAGCTAATCATGAATTTACAAAAAGATAAGTCGATTATAATGAAATAGTGATAATTGGTAATTATATATAACATATATAGGTATATATGTATATATAAGAGATAATATAAAAATATGTATATATGATATTCATATTGACATATATATACATATATTTATGTATATAGTATTGGTAAAATAAAAAAAAAATATATATAGATATATTTTTTTATTTGGTAAATCACTGCTAAGGTGAAGCACCCTACGTTTTTTACTAGAACTATGAACTAGTAAGGCCACATATAGGGGAACTTATCCCTAATACCCCCATTTCTCCTCCTCTCCTCTTGCCTTCCACCTTGGAACCTTTGACCTTTGTAGCCCCTCCATCTACCACTCCTCCATCATTACTCCTCCCGCCATGATCTGTCAGGTGCCTTGAGTACCTGCCAATTCTGTCACCCAACCTACCACCAGCCTAACCCTTTAACCCTCCATCTGCTACCTTGCCATCAACCCTCTTGTAACCATCTGTAGCCTCCCCATGATCTCTCTCTAGCTCAGCTCCTTCCTTCGTTGACCTCACAACAATGCTTGCCACCTACACCAATGAGCATTCCCACAAACCACCCGTGGGATTCGAACCTTGGGTAGCCCAATTTCTACCCTTGTAACTTAGCCATTACATTGCAGGGTCAACCCCATATATATATTATATATAATATGTGGATTATATTTGAAATAGTTAGCATGCTTATAAAAGCATGTAAATGGTAATTTAGATCTGCATTTGAACTTGCACTTTGTGGGCATGAGAGCCTCCATTGAAGGCTTAAGGGAAGGATTTTTTATAGGAATTTAAGCCATAATAAAAGCCACAAGGATGACACAACTAATATAATTTTTTTTTGAAGCCACTAATTGACAGTTGTATTAATTATTTAAATACATTTAAACCTATAAGTCTGTTGGTAATAAGTGTTGTCATTGATGTCAAATCAAGTTGTGTTGTCATTGATGACAAATGTGTGTGTTTAAGATTGTATATAATTCAGAGATAGTTGGTGTGTAGAGTAAACATCGACAATGCAATATGAGGTAGAATGTTAATTAGTCTGATGTCTATGTGTGATTTAGAGGTGGGCACAATTTTTCTAATATGTTTCATGCATTCCTACATTGATATCATTCCTATTTGGTGTACCATACATTGAGATAAGTTGTAGAATATTTTCTAAGGCATTCACAGTGTATATTCTAAGATAGAGTCATGGTATTTTGGTTTGCATCCTTCCATAAAGCAAGATTTTGTCTTGCAGTTTAGCAGATAAGATGGTTGAGATGTGAAGTGTTATATCTAATAATTAAAGTCATTACACCTTCTATAGATTCTATAGAGAAAGTTATAAGTGACAGAGTTTCGATCTATGCTCCGGCAAAGTAAAGTGTTGAAGGCATGTTGAAATGCTTTGCATTCCTCTAGAAGTGAAGTTCTTCCCTTGTGGTTTCATTAATATGTTCACTGATGCTCAATGCATACTATATTACTGTATCATGTGTTTTAGTGGTCTACAATTGTAGTTTTCAAAGGATAGTATAGTATAGTTGGTTCTGGATGCTTAATTGTTCCACAAAACATATGTTTATCTTCTTGCGCCAACACTTAATGATTAGATACTTCAGAAGATGGTTGAAGAGGTATTATGCATAGAATACATTGTTCAAATCTTGGTTTGCATGATGTTTTCTATTTCCCTGGTGATGTAAAGTTGAAAAATTGGCAGTTTTGGTGGTGTTGTCATTGTTTGGGTTAACAGTTGTGTTTCCTTTATCCGTGGATAATATTGATAAATTAATTTTTCTTTGGAGGATGTGTTGTGATGATTTTTTTTCTTGTTATGCCGCAATTGATTCACAACTCTTTTTCTCTTCATAATATATATGATTGGAGTTGACCTATGTTGTATCATTTGTTTCATTTAAAATTCATCTTGGATTTGACCTAATTGAGGTTTTGAGTTGTTGTAGAGGGTATTTATAGAAAAAAATTCATTTGTGAAATTAGCCAAGTACAAAGAATTGAGATTGAGCAGTATGTTTAATATGAAGTGTGCAAAGTGAGTATGATGGAGTTATTGTGTGAAAAAAGTGTTGCAACATCAAACTATGTTGGATGCTTCTTTATAGTAGTTCATGTTCATATTTTTCATTATAATTTTCATGTATACTACTCTAAGATAGTGAGTCTCAGTAGGTCCTTGTATCTTGCCCTAAGGTTGTGCACCTTAGTTTGCAAGTACTTAGGCAGTGAGCCTTAAACAACATCATTTTTTTTGTAAGCTGTGAGCTTCATATATTGTGAGTAAACTCTCACCATGGTTTTTCCCTCATTGGGTCTTCCACATAAAAAAATTGGAGTCCTTGTGTGATGCATGTCTTCATTTTTTCTCTTCTTTAGGTTAACATGTTTTGATGTTTAATTTGATAATGGAAATGTTAAGTTCTATTATATGTTGATTCACCCTACCCCCTCACCATTTTTGTGTGTTCAACAATTTCAATGATACATATAAGGTGATCACTTTTCTATTAAGAATGAGAAGTTAATGCAAGTTTGGGCACAAAAAATTAAGGGAAAAGTTAGAGTTTAATTCTTAGATTAAAATAACTTTAAAATCATGACATAAGAGGAACTGGCTGAGCTTTATCATAAGGAATTTGATACTAATTTTGACATGCCAGATAATGGGAAAAGTGGTGGAAAGTTTTAACTAATTTGTGGGTAATAAATGCTAACAACATAGTGGATAGAAGATGTGTGGCTTAACCAAAATGAAAGGTTTTTCATTGGAGAAGGATGGATTCATTTTTTTTTGTTACTCATGTGAGAAGTTTTTGGGAAGAGAGAGGACTATGCATTGGTTTTTGATTAGGAGATTATTCTTCTTTTATGTATTGAGCGAGAGATGAGTTTATTACTAAGAGGGGTTGATGTCTTCTGATGATGGATCATAGTATTCATTAAAGGATGTTTATATCTACTAGTTGCATAAGGAAAAAGAGTCACAACCTTTTAAATAAGAAAAAAGGCATTTTTATTTGGATTATATTAATGTTTTTGGGAAGAGAGTCTAAATATAATTTGATTTAATTCCCATTGAGAGAGAATAGAGTGTAAGAAAAGTGGTGACTATGAAGAGCTTGTGATGAAGCAAAAAATATATATAGAGTTAAAACACCACTATAATTGGTAGATGTCTTCCATATTCTGAGAAGAATAGTTAATTTATTGAAGACTATTACTCCTATATTTGCAATCTAATTTAGTTAATATCATTTAAAGCTTTTCCTCGAAAGAGAGTTTGAAGTAAGTGATCTCCAAAAAAAATATAAGCATTTTAGAAACATCTCTTTTTGAAAGCAAGCTAAAGCTCTTGGAGGAGGTTGACTGAACACTTGAGTTGAGTTTTTGAAAGAAGTTAAAGTGAAAAATCATAGTGAATATACATACATTCTTTATTTTTATTTTTCCTTGTGCAATTCTTAATTTATATTTTATAAATTTTCCAAAATTTTAAAGAGGAAGATTAGTTTATCTTGTAAAAAAATAAACCAAGTTAAAACAAAGGAAAGATAGTTAAATATTCTAGTTTGTAACTAGAAGTTAAATTGTTTCTTTTATATTTTGAAATGAGCAACAAATTAGAAAGATGATTTGTTGTTGTGTTAAAATAATTGATTTATTTCATTTTCTTGAAGTAGACGAGCAACAAATTAGAAAGATAATTTATTGTTGTTTTTTTTATTAAGGGTAAAAAATAGGTTTTGATGGGACCTCAGAACCCAGTACATCAGGATTTGATGGGATTTTCAACCCAATCCAAAGAGGGAAAGCTGCTAATAGAAAATAACCAGAAAATCATCAACAAACAAACATCAATAGTAATCAAAGATCAACAATACAACTCATACTGCAAACAACAAGAACAAGAAAGGGCACGAAACCCTGTAACAACATGGTTTTAACCAAGACCAAAAACCATTTAAAGAGGTTTTGATGGGGCCTCAAAACCCATAACAACCAGTTTTGAAGGGTCCATAACCCTGTCCAAGGTAAATAAGTTGGAGACCTTAAGTGAGCATTGAACCCGCCTACACTAGCCAGGCAACAACAAACCATCCGCTCAGGAAAGACAACATTGAAGTAGCTCCAACTTGCACCTGAACCATTGAAACAAGGGAAACCAAAGTTACCTATCAAAGAAAACATCCCATCTGAAATATCAACCTTAATATGAGAAGAATAAGGTTGAGCTGTGGGAGAAAACATCCCCATACAATTAGCTTTAAAGAAACAACACCCCACCAATTTGCTAATAGTAGCCTCCCAAAAACAACTACCCACGAGGGCTATAAACCCAACCTCCACATCAAGACGAGGGGGATCACCTCTAAAAGAGAGGATGAGATGGGACCCAAAACCTCTGAAATCACCACTCTCCTCCTTACACCATCAAAACCTTAATAAGAGCCAATATAAAGGAGAAGAAATGCCAAGGAACAATACAACTACTGAATCCACCTCAATAGAAGAAGGATCCACCTTGAAAGGAACAATCACCCCCTCAATAGAAGACTCAAGCCGTAGATGGACTAGCAGAAAGTGAAATCAGAAGGGAGGGAAAACACCACATCCCAAGGCAGCCCAAGCAACAAATATAGGAAGGAGGTAGAAGAGATCACTTCAAAGAAAGCACACAGTTGGGCCCAAATATAACACCATAAGCATAACCCAACGAGCCGCAGATAGACCATAATCTGCACACAAAAGAACCAAAACAAGAAAAGATCCAAACCTAAGGATAACAAAAGCAAGCCGATCCCAAGAGGGACAAGGGAGCCCCAACAAGGACACTGAGAGATAGCCAAACCATAAAGCCCCCAAGCTACCCCAACACACTGGTCAGAGCCAAAGATAGGAAAAATATCAATAGAGCAAACCCAAGGGGAGAACCACCAATCCATAGAAGGGAAACCAAGAGCACCCACTTCACACCCAAGGCTAGAAAAACCACCACAACACCACCAAAAGGACATTAGAAATGGGAAAAGGGAAACCCAAAAGGGACCAGTTGGAAAACATGCCAACATAGAAAGTCCCCAAGTCATCCCATTACACTGAATAGGACCAAGAATAAGCCCATCTACCAACCAATCCACCTCATGGGAAAGGAACTCCCACAACCAAACACCACCAAAGTCCTCCAAGCAATACCAAGGAAGCAACAAGCACCACACCAGATCCCCAGAATAAGAGAAACAAGAGAAAATAGAGCATAGAAAACCTCAAAAAAACAAGTAGACCCAAGGGGCTGCAAACAGGAAGCCATAACCCACCAAAATAGGACAAAACAAGGCTCCCAAAAGCCACTAAAAAATAGTGGCACCAAAACAAGAGCAATAACACAAAACAAACACTGCTCCTTCCAATAGATACCAAAACACAGACTTAGAGAAAGAAAAAATTGGCTTAAAAGAGAGGTAAACACCCCAGAGCACTCCACACAAAAAGTAAGGCAACACCGACCAAGACAGAGCAACGCCAACAAAAGAAGCCAATGCCCCAACTGTATGATCTCGTAGAAAGCAAGAAGCTGCACCACACATCGACCCCAATTAGGCCAAAAGAAAACCAACCAGACCCAATGCAGTAGTAGTAAATAGCATCTCAGGCTAGCGAACCACCTTGCGCTAGCCTCTATCACCATCATCTTCTAAGTTAGATTCCTCATCGCCAACAGTCTTAGAAGATTTCAAAACCCTCACTCCAGAGCTTCTCCTCCCCACATGTTGCTCCATCCTTCCATAATTTGTTGTTGTGTTAAAATAATTGATTTATTTCATTTTCTTAGTAGACAATAATTAATTGCAAAGTAAAATGATGAATGCTTATAAAAGAAAAAGAGAAACCCTAGATGAGGATTTGATTAGATTATGACAAGTGTCCTTATCTCATGGAATGAGACAATGTAATGAAACGACTTTCACAATAGATGATATAATATGAAATATTCTACAAATACTTGACAATAATATTTCCATTTTGAGGGAGTAACCTCCTAATCTACTTCGAGGGGGGATACCTCCAATATTATTAATTAAGAAGATAATACTCCACATAATGATAATAACCTACCTATACCTCCTATATATACAATACTTATACCTAATATATCACCCAAACCAACCTAGATAACCCTATATAAGCATTAGGCCAACCTAAATAGCTAAATAAAAATATAATAATGATAATATGACTTAATTAAGAGTTAAGGTAGCCACAAACCGACTACTCATAACACTATACTCACTATAGGGGTAGGGATATAACATTATCCTCCCTACAAAAGCATTATCCTTAATGCTAACTTTTTCTTTTTCTTATTCTTCATCTCCTTTTTTACTCCTACTTCTTCTTCTACTGCTACTTCCTATTCTTTTTTTTCTTGTTCTTTGTTTGTGTTCTTGTTATTTCTCTTTCTCTTTCTCTCTCTTGCTCTCTCTCTCTCTCTTATTCTTTTTCTTGCTCTTGTTCTTTTTATTTCTCTTGCTCTTTCTTTTTTTCTTGTTCTTTTTCTTTTTCTTCTTCTCTATGGCTACTTTTTGTTATGAAGAAGTTCTAGAAATATAATTTTGCAATAAATCACACAAATAAAGTTAAAATTGTCTATCAATTTTTTTGTAACTTAACAAGGCCTAGGTTACGCTTTCCTAAAAAAATATTATAAAAATTAGGTTTTTTTGCATCCTTGAGTGTGAATTTGTTGGAAACCCTAATTCTACAATAAATCACTTAATTATGCTCTAATTAATTAGATTTTTTTTCTCTATTATCCTCTCTTACTACTACCAAAACACACTAAAAGTTAGGGATAAATTCACAGGGATCTATAATATACGTGGGCTTTCTAAATAAATTAGACATAAACCCTAATTCTAAAATAAATCACTTAATTATGCTCCAATTCCTTTGAAATATAGACTATATTTTCTTTAATATGTTCTTTATAAACCCCTTTATAAATTAAATTAAAATTCATCAAAATCTATGAGATATACATTTCACAAAATGACCTCCAAAATTGAAAAATGCCAAGATCATGCTCTGATACCACTTGTTATGAAATAAATTGCACAATAGAATAATTTAATAGAAATATGTTGAAAATACTTGATAATAATATGCCACTTTGATGGGAAATCTCCTAATCCACTTTGAGGGGAATACCTCAAATATTCTTCAATAAGAACAAAATACTCCACATGATGATAATAACTTACCTATACCTCCTATATATACCATAGTTATGCCTTGGATATCACCCAAGATGATCTAGATAACACTATACATGCTATAGGGGTAGGGGCATAATAGACAATTTGATGTAGGTTATCACTCACTAGTGTTGCCCAATCAATAAATTCCTTCTCTTTCAAGACCATATCCATGAATTAGTACATCCAAGTTTAATATAGTTTGGAATTGGGATTTCTTATTAATCTATTCAATAAGGTTATCTTTTCACCATCTCTCCCTCAAATTATAACCTTGTTAGATTCTTACAAACCTTGGTTATTTCTCTTCTCTCCTTCATTAACTAAGCCTTGTTAAAATGACCATCATAACCATGCTCATCTTCCTCTTGTTCCTTTAGGGAAATATCCTCTATTATAATTGTTAGACATTCCTTAAATGGAAGGTAAAATACATGGGTGATAAGTGTAGGGAATATATCCAAAATGGTCTTCTCGCTTGGGTCTCTTGATGTCCTTGTATTAGGATCATAATTATAGGCGTATGCGAGAATTATCTCTAGACTCTATACTACGGTACAAAATGTATTTATGTGATCTAGGCTTGATTTTTATTTAATTCTTGACCTAGGAGTTGGAGAGTCTCCAAAAGTTCTTTCATAAAAATATTTAAGGTCAATGTGGCCTAGATTTGTATCTATGATGTATTGAATTGTAGAGGTAATATTGGAGGCCTTAGGAACTCTTTGGAATTTTTACTTATTGTTTTAGGAATTCTGTCAATCTTTGAACTATTTTGTCAGTCATCCTATATATTAACAAAGAAACTTGGAAATTTTTTAATTTTAGCATAATATGTCCATTATTTTGGTTCCTAGGTTTTATAAGAATTTAAAGACAATCAAATTTAAGATGAAAAATCACTTGGGAAAGTTTCTATTGATCCAAGGAATTAGATCTTTTGGGTAAAAGTACAAAGCTATGTCACTTTCAACCATCTTATTAGCACAAGGGAATTTTAGTATTTCTAACTAAAAAAACAATTTTGGTCAAACACATGATTTATAATATTAATTCTAGATAAGTTAGATATGTCCATAATTTTTCCAACTAAAATTGTTTGCTAAATGCATATGTAACACCACTCTGAGGCTAATTTATCAAAAATTGAAATAATTTGAAAAACTTGATGTGTAAATAATATATGTTTTTTTAAATGTAAAAATACCCTTTTGTAGATCCATAATTATAGTTTTGAAAAAAATATATAATTTAATAGTTTAATTATTATTTATGTTTTATTTTTTATTTTTACTAAAAGTAGGTTATTAGCATAAAATATTAGGTTAATTATGATGTCAATAAAAATACTATTTTTTTTTTTTTAAATAAAAAAATATATGGTATACTAGATAAAATAATCTATATTAAGATGGTATTTTTTTTCTATTTTAGATAAATAGTTAATATAAAAGTTGGCATTGAATGTAAACAACTATGTTTTAGTACATACACATTTTAATATATATTCAAAAATATATATTTACCAAAATAAAATTTCCATGCACTAAAGTTTCAAGTTAAAAATACACACAAAGAATTTGAAGGGAAAAAAAATACTATATAAAGATTGATGTCTTATGTAACTTCATCTTTTAGCATTTTATCAACAACTAAATTATAGTGTCAATTTATAAAAACCTATATTCATTTAAAAAAAAATTCAAAAAAATACAAACATAGAATATATACTAAAAATATTCGTTTTATAATTTTACATCATTTCAAAATTTAAAAAATATATGCCACTTAAATTACTGATTCATGTTTAAAAGTTAGATAAGTGTTGGTCGTTTCCTTTATAAAAGTATGACATGACTTTATAATTTTACTAGGTTTTCAACATATAATTTAGTAATGTTAGGACCTTGGTCGGCCCAAGAGTCAAGTTGGAAATGGAAATTGGAACCTTGAATTTATATGTTGAGCATGGGTTTCAAGATGGAACAAACACTAGGAACCTACAAAGGAATGATAGGTATTAGGTCTTGAGAGAGAATAGGAACTTGAAACCTACAAAGGAATGGTTCCAACTCCTAACTAGAGTCTGAATCCAACTTAGTACTGTGGAGATTGGAAGTAAAGAAGAGGTTGTAGCTAGAACTAGAGGTTCCAAGTTTCAATCAAGGTTCAAATTTTAAAAGGATAAATAGCCAACACACATCAAGGAGTAGAAACTTGAACAAAACAATGATTTGGAACATAAAGTTACAAGTTCTTGTTGGGACATGGGGTTTGCAATGAAATTGATAAAGGAGTCTTTTATGAAGGGAAATCAAAGCATGATATGAAACATGGAATTTGAACATAAGGTGTCAAGTCCTTCGAGGATCTTGAAGTCTGTGAGGGCAACAAAAGGAAAGACCACATGAAGAATGTAGGGTGGAAATAAATAGGAAATAATAGCCTAAAGTTCATGTCTAAACTTCCTATTGGGACTTGAGGTTTGAAAGGAGATTGAGAAGTATCTTGTAGGGTTAGTGAATATAAAGTAGAAAAAGTGATCGCAGATCTAACTAGTAGATTAACTAGGATTAAATCTTTTTCTTTGACTCTACACCCAAACACAAACCAACTAGGGTTTGATTCAATTGTCTAGTTGCCACAAGGGAGAGCCAATATCCTAGGGTTTGACCTTATTTTGAGTTTCAAAGAGGATAAATTTGGTGTGTGATATAATAGACCTATTAGACATAAATCCTAGATCTAAAAATATAATTTATCGCATAAAAAAAATTGAAAATTGAAAGAACAGTTGTTGATCTAAGAAGGGAAAATATTTGTGCACCTTTCATAAAAATATGAGCTTGAATTTGGGGGTTAAGGGTGAATTCATTCTTGATTATAGATTCTTATTTTTTAGGATCTACAAACTTCAAATGATAGGTTATAGTCTGCACTATGTATAACTGTAGCCTTTTATCGACGAAATTGTCAAATCTGACTTGCACACATGAAAAGAGTGGAAAAGGTTGTGTTGTATAGGGGATTTCCTAATTTAAACCTTATTTTGGTGTTTGCACCTCTATGAACAAAAAATGATGATGATCAAGAGGGTGTGCCCTAGGTTGGGTAGAGGCCAAAAAATAATAATTGAATGAAATGACAAATGAAAATGGATAATGTGTACCTTAGCTATGAAATATTTGTTGAATTGATGTCCACACCATTAGTTGCCACCAAAGGTTGTTTGATAGATGTTTGAATTTTCTGGAGACCTAAAAGAGGTTAGTACTCACAAAACACAATAGATTATTGTAACTTATTTTATGGTCATTTTCAAAAAATAAAAACAAAATTGGGAATTAAATAAATTATTTATTTAAAAACAACTCAAATTTCAAAATAGGTTTGGTGTCCACACAATAAGTTGCACATAAGGGGGAGCCAAACATAGTTGTGAAATTTTCAAGGTCGACAATTTATGACGCTACAAAGAAAAAGGGGAAGGTATACTCAAAGGTCATGGGTTCAAACATGAACAACCTAAAATCAAGAAAAATAAGAAATTTCCTAGCTTAACCAACTAACACCCAACACCTGAAGACCACCACACACCTTAGGACACATTATGATCCTAGAATGTAGAACTCATCATACAAAAAAACTATAGAAACCCTAGAGAAATAAAACCTAAAATAATTGTCCTTGAACAAACAAACTTACCCTAACACATGGAAACACGAACAATTGGAAGAGTAGAAACAAAAAAACCAACCAAAATTACGAAAAGGGAGTGGAGCTTAGACTTTGAAAGGAAGTTAGAACTTGGAACCTTAGGTTCTAAGCTCCTTTAAGGGTATTTAGTTTGAAAGGAAACACTTAAATAAAAGAAGACATGGGAAGGTAACGCTCTAGAGGTCATGAAGGTCTTGGGACATTGATAGGTTCTAGGGTTCTAAGGAAATTTGGGACCAAATGGGTTCTAGGGTTACGTGGAAATTTGGGATCTCTCACTACAAACATAAAAAATCCTAAAAGGGATAAATAAAATATATATAACCTAAAAAATGAATAAATGATAAAATATCACAAACAAAAAATGAGGGCCTTAAAATTTTCCTAACTAAATTGATGGGGTATGTATGCAAGGCATTCCAATTGTGAGGTGTTTACAAATAATATTTATGCCTTAAAGATGAAATAAATTTAATTTAATATTCATTATGGAATGGTCCTTTACATTTTAAATTAGAAAATGTATAATGAATTGAAAATATTTTTTGGTCATTATGTCATAGTCAATTGAAAACCTTTACAAAGAGACATTTCCTAAGAGAAATGCATAGCCAATCCATCAAAAAACCAATAGAAAAACCAAACAATAAAAAATAAATAAAACACACAACTCTAATTCCTTAAGAATCTTAGCTGATTCAATGTCCTATTTATATTTAGGTAATTATGAAAGTCGACCACCTTCTACATCTCTTTCTTTTAAACCTCCAAGGGTTTTTTGGAATGACTGTGAGTACGAGCACTCAGATCCACCTTAATAGAAGAAGTACCATGTTTACCTTTAACCAAAAACTCATCATTAGTATCAAAATCTTTGAACAACCCCATCATATCCTCATCCTTCAAATTCTTGACCTTTTTATTAAGAATAAAAAGTCCATCAACACTGTTCTCAAGAACACTCTAACTAACCTACACAACCTTCTACAGATTCTGATTAACCTTTTGAATTTTATCCTAAATATCAATTATGTTAGTATTTCCTAGATGTTTATTTTTTATTTTTGGAAAATATATATTATATCAAAATCTATTTTTGAAAATAATTATTTTATGCAAATTCAAAAAAATGAAAAGGAAAAGGATAAAAGGGAAAAGAGAATGTGTTTTCATGCATTCACCTTTGTTGGGTGAAAAATATCTTCCTCTTCTTTTCATTTTGGAAATGAAATAAAAAAGGTGGCAACACTTGGATTCTAAATGTTCTTGGGAGTGGATTAGATAGGGATTGTGATTAGTTGTGTGTGGGAAGAAGATTTGTTTACATTCTTGCCTCTCAAAGAAATATCTTTTGCATTGATAGCTTGTTTGAGAAGAGGTAATTTTCATGTGTAACGCCCCGCCGTGCAAACCCCAAAGGAACCAATTAAAGACGCAACAATTTTCTTTTTTAAGAGAACATGATAATTATACTTAAGTGTTCCAACATAAAAATGATCCAAGTTACACAACTAAATCCCTTGGGGTACACGAGGTGACATTACTACACTAACCCATAACAAAGATAATAGATTAAACAATAATTAAACAATTACGTAAAACCATTCATTCTCACATCACCATTTAAAACCATCCATTATCAATAACCACATTAATAAAAGCAATCCAAATTAAACCATATATGTAAAACATAAATGAATTAATCATAAAGATAACAAAGATATATATATATATATATATATATATATATATATATATATATATATATATACATTTCAATAGATACAACACAACATAATCAATAATTACACATGATAGTTCACAATGATTACAAGGCCTGAATTTACATTATATCAATATGATATTACAACATAATGAACATATAACAAATTAAATCAAGATCCTCCCAACACATGCGGGAGTCGATACATCAAAAAATAAATTACATCTGAAGTATGTACATACATCTGGTACATAAGAACACTGGATCAACAATATCTGCCAAAACCCTGCAACAAAAGATACAACTACATCCAAAGGGAACCCAACGGGGTGCGAAGCATGTTCCACCCAACCACCCCCATGATGGGAGTATACAAGGAAGAATCCCTGACCAAGTACATCTAACAGTAACACCAGACTAACTCTAGACAAGATAACATAACATCAAGAGACCACATAGAAACTAAACCACGATAAATCACCAAAAGACATAACAATAGACCACTTTTGAAACATAACATTAAATCACTTTACAGATGATAGAACAGTAACTCATATAAACACATCATCAATAAGTTTCAAGACATAATATCAAAGGACTACTTCTAGAGGACTTCAATAAAACAACACAACTGGAATGTTAGAGGAGAGTGTCATCGCATGGTTTCACATGGATTATCTAGACAACCTATCACAAGGTTCCTCCTCCATCTCTATATGGATTATTCGGACAACCTAGTTTAAGGTGCCGCCTCCATTTATAGTTCTCTTGACAGCCTATCTCAAGGCGCCGCTCCATAGGGTTACTCATGCAGAATCGTTAACCTTTTGTGAAGACAAGGCAACGACCTTGCCAACCACAACCTTCTTAGTCCCCTTTAGTCTGTGATAGCACTAATAGGTGGACACAACATCACAATTATCTTATTAATGTTTAAACCCCACCCATGGTTTATTACTTAGGTTATCACTGAATAATCTAACTCTACGTGGGTTACCCTGACAGCCCCTTTGTGCACCGACCCCCACTAGAGCCACTCTCTCTAAACACTCAACACAAAAATATCCAACACCATAGGATTGTACCAACAAGAAATACTGAACCCATCAAATAATTCATCCGCGAGGCTTAACCATCTCACCCACAATCATATGAAACACATCCACAACACGGTACGATCCACGTGTAACTCACATCACAACCTTAGTCAAAACATAGGCCAAATATTAGAATTGCAAGATTAATACAATAGTATTCCCACCTTTGGAAGTCCTAAACAACAACTTAAATTCCTATAATGGATAGACTACTCTAGGGTTTTCCTGCAAAACATAAACCCAATTAAAGAAAATAAAATTAAATAAAATAAATAATTTTGAGAGTAATCTGATACATAAACAACGCAATAAAACAATTTACAGTGAACAACAAATTTCATCAAAAAAATAGATCAACAACTCGAGAATATCCGATTCAAATCAAAACACATTGTTTATTTATGGTTTGCACAACTACATTATAACATTGCAATCATCTTAAAATTATCATATTAATTTCATGTTCGAAGCATATCCAACCAACTACATATATATACAATTATATACATATACTTATATATATAATTTTATGCATATATATATATAACACATATATATAAATACAATAATCATTTAATAAAACCTTTAATAAATAACATATTTTAAAAATTATACTATAAATATATATACACCTATATATATATGCATATAAATATATATACATATATATATATATATATTAAAAAAATTAAAACAACACATAAAAAAAATGAATTAAATTAAAGAAAATAAAAAAAACAAACAAAATAAATTTTATAAGGCTGAACCTCCACACAGGCGGGAGGTACTATGTACCTCCCCTTGTGGGGAGGGCGGGAGGTACTATGTACCTCCCCCTGTGGGGAGGCCGCAGTCCCTACGGACTGCGACCAATAGCCTCGATTGATGTGCGTAGCCGTGGTGACTGCCCACTGTCACCTCAACAAAGCCGTGGGAGGGTACGGCTTTGGCCGACCTCCCACCCCTATTTATTTTTTTAAAATTTTAATTTAAATAAAATTTCTTTTTATAATATATTTTTGTATATTTCGTTTAGTACGAAATACAAATTCAACTCAGAATAACCATATTTAAAATGCATAATTTTATTTTATACATAGCATTCGAAATTTGAAACATATATATATATAAAGAACAAAAAGTTATATAAATATATTCCTCAAGAGATTCGAAATAATTCAAATAAGTAAATTGTTTTCTAAACAAACCTAAAACGAATTTGGACATACGAACCCAACCAATAAATAAAAAGGATTTTCTTTTTCAAAAAAACAATTATCTCCACCACTAAATTTTTATGAAGGCTTTCAAAATATTTTTCAATAAACTCAAAATAGATCTGACAAGTAAATTCAAACTTCAATTAAAAACAATTTTTATTTCAAAACAATAAATTTCTCTACTAAAATATATTGAAATTTTTTGAAAAGGTTCTACTAAAGTTTTCTACAGAAGATTCGAGAGTTTTAATACAAATAAGTTTTCGATCACAAAACCACTTTCAAAGAAAACATAGAGAAATTGATTTTCAAAAAACACAACAACCAGATTTTGTTTATGGAACAATAAAATAATAATAACTTAAAAGATGAAACTTGGAGTCCTTCGTTTGATGTAGGATCCCTTCTGTAGCCTCTTCTCGATTTCTTGCCTGCAACTTTCTTTCGAATCTGTCTTTTCTTCCAAATGATTCTTTTACCCAGAAGCACCAAAAAACAAAATATTTTTCTTTTCTTTATAGACCAAAACAACAGAAAAATCCCCTTTGTGTGAAAAACTCTCCCATAATAAAAATAAATAAAAACCCATAAAGCCCTTCAGCTTTTTTTCCTCAAAAATCCTCCTTTCTCATTGGTCCTTTTTCTAGCTTTTAAAAGCACACCTTTATCTACAATTTTAGTTACAATTTAATTATCTTCTCAAGATATTATCCACACATGATTTTCTAATTTAATATTAAGAAAAATATAATATTTAATTATCATCATCAATATTCATTTAAATTAATTTCTTACATTCTTAATTAATTAAATAACTTTTTAATTTACAATTTATTTGAAATTCAACATTTAACCAACTTACAATTAATTAAAACAACAAGGCAACATTAATTAATCTTATAAAATAAGATTAATTAAATAAACACTAACCATATAAATAAAATAAATATTCAACAATCAAACTACACAATGACAAGGACCAAAAACCTCAATCATGACATGAAAACTCACAACAGGACGACGGAATTGGGACAGGGACACTTCCAAATCAACTCCCTTTTTTCAACATTTTACCCATTGGGTTAATTTAATGCTCGCCCTGTCTTGCCGAAGTAGGTGGAATCGAGACTTTATTCCTGCAATTCCTGCATACCAATAAACGTCAAGTAACACATATATATATAATCAAAAACATGATATCGTGAAAAGGAATTACAACGTAGTAGGGCACTCATAAACAAGTGGTGCTACACTGTCCTCTCACCACATCTATTCTAACAATTACAATATCAATGCTGAAATAACATCTCTAAACTAACTGATCATATGATAACATGATTACTTATCTACTGCATCATAATATAATACTGAATCCAATTAACATCATCATAGAATCATAACATTGACATATATAATACTAAGGAAAAACTATTGCATAATCAAATAATCTAAACACCACATAAAGGATCATAAATCATAATAATAATGTCAATTGTAGCAGTTAACTAAACTATGCATCCACACACACCAAACAATAAGTAATAACAATCACAGTCACAAAGCATCAATCAAAACCACAGAAGTATCAAGTCCAAACAACATGAGGGGTATTACATCTTGTCGTGCTATACTTTTAAATTTGTACATATTTATTTTGATATACTCATAATAGGTGGATTCATATGACTTTATTTCATTAGGATCGATTGAATGTAATTTATATTTCAAATTTGCATTGTTGTAAATTTTTAAAAATGCGAAGAAAGAGGCAAGGTTATGGAAAGAAAAATATAAAATTGAATAAGAGTAATACATATATAATTGAGATGAAAAGAGTGTTGGTGTGCATGTTATAACCATATGTACATAATTAGATTTCAAAAATTTTGTGTAAGTTAACAAATAAATTTTAGAGTTCTTGAGCAATGTCTTCAATGGTGGATTTGGGAATTTTTTATGGTTTTCCCTCTTTTAAAAAATGAAAATTACGTTTAAAACCTTATTTTATATAATTATTTTATGAGACAAAAATTCTCATGTAGGAAATATGATTCACTACCTTATGGATGTGTGTCACATGTTTTGAGGTTGCTATTTTTACTTTGAATTTTTGGTCAAAGTTGAATATTTCATAGGTTTTATGTTAAATTTAATTGTTTTTAGATTTTTGGACATGAGTGTTATTTTTTTAGCCTCATTTACCCATGCCTTGACCTTTTCTTGTCAAATTCGGATTTTTTTATTATCAAAGTTGATTTTTTTTTGTCAAATTTGGCTTTTGGACTTAGGAATGGGTACCTAGTAGTTTCCCATTCATATTTATCATCAAGTTTTCGGTCCCTAATAGGTCATTGTGATTCCTTGCATGAGTTAGTGATTGTGCCAACTCATTGATGTATACCAATGGTTGTTACCATATCTCCTTGTAGGTTACTAGTAGATGGTCATAACCCTTGTGCATCACTATTTTTATTAATGTAGTATATATATAATTTGTATGATGTGATTATATTGTATCTTGTTTTCCATGCTAGGTTCATTTTGTGTAAATATTGAGTTATCATATGCATTAATGGAAGAATATTAATATGGCTTTAGATTGTCAAATCAATTTCTTTAGAATGGAATGATTAGTGTCAATGAATAGAAAATATTATGTATGTGAATTTAAAAGTATTGATGCTCCTTGCGTCAACCTTTTCTATTCTCCTATTTTGGTTGGGTCATGATTAACCTTGTGGTAATTTATGCGTTAAACGGGCTTGTGTGTATGTGTTCAAACATAGTTGTGCATATAAGTAATATTGTTTTTTAAACCTTAAATTATGCATTGGACCCTTGATGTGTGTTTATTCAAGTGTGGGTATGCAAGATTTGGTAATTCATTTTTTTAATGACATTAAGTAATTTGTGAAAAGTAGTTTCCAATAAATTAATAATCGATAGCCAAACTTTTTAATCAGCTAGCTATGAAAAGGGTTAAGAAAAAATATCTCCATGCTCAATCAATCTTCATTCAAAAGTGTTGAAGTAAGATAGGTTTAGGTGAGATTTAGATTGTTTATAATGAGTTTTTCAGATTTGTTGCATGGACGATTGTTGTTGCACCAACAGATCGACTTGTTAATGCCTGATACAATCACCGAAGTTAATGAATTCATGGGAGGTGGTTAAGCCATTTTACGAACCCGTGTGTTGTATTGCACAACACAAGGAGACCAAGGGTGCACACCTTGCAACAATCCCCCTAGCGCAAGCGAGGGGTTCAAACATGTGACCCAGGCTCCAATACTAATTGTTGCATGGATGATTTTTCATTGCACCAAAAGATCGACCTATTAATGTTTGATACAATCGCCAGAGTTAATAAATCCATGGGAGGCAGTTAAGCCATGTCACGAACTTGTGCATTGCATTGCACAACACAGGGAGACCAAGGGCGCACACCTTGCAACTTGATTCTTTCATTTTAAGATTTGTTCTTAAGGCTTATGGTTTTGTTTAGGGATTGACTTAGATTTGACATGTTTTTAGAATGAAAATTATTTTTGACATATGGAAGGATAAGAATTCTTCTTATGTAGATCTAGGTATAAATCAACAAGGCTGCACTTGAGGTGACACAACTTCTGGTACTTTTGGATCATTGGGGTAATGTTTCATGCATTGTTGTTAAAGTCCCTCCAACTTCTATCTCTAATGGAGGTCATTCTCGACCTAATGGACATTGTTAGGGACATAGCCAATCTACTCATGCTGAATAGGATGCACATCCTTATGATTCTTAGCCCTCTACGAGAAGACCCAAGGACTAGTCTTAGAGAGGTTGGTCTCAGCCTATCCACCATCACTTTGCTTCTCCCTAGGCTCCTAGTTGTGGGTTTGGTGGTTGGTTAAACTCTGACAAATTCTCTTGCCTTGTTTTTTCTATATTACATGTTCATGACACTTTGTCTCTTGACTAAGACAAAAACAAAATGATGATGGTAATGATGGTTGAGAGTCTCCCGTGGATAGTCCAAACCCCACTGATATATGAAGTAAACTAGATGATTGAGGCACCCTCCTATTAATGTTTTAACTCTTGCCACACAACAATTTGTTATTATATTTTATTGAACATTTTTAAATGTGATTTTTTGGAATATTATTCTTCATATAAAATACAAAAGACACCTATTCATAAAAAGAAAAGAAAAATAAAGGTAGGATGAAGAACCCATGCGTCAAGTAGATTATCAACGCTCAAGAATGTACTGATAATAAGCGCGATTAAAACAATGCTATAATAGGTGGATTGCCGACTTAAGCTTAAACCTCAAAGTAAACATCATCGATCAGCTTCTAAACATCTTTAAACATAAGACAAAAATCCTTTGATTTTGCCGGCTTCAGATAAGTTGCAGTACCTGTAGAATATCTGTAATGGGCTTACTTTTGGAACTGAGTGATCCAAACATTTTGGAGCCAACTATAACACCATTGCAATGCAAGCAACAATAAGCGTTACCCACAAGGAAATTTTCATCCAGATTTGAATAACGTTCACTTCTATTGCCTTGGCCATAAATACTGTGATTGATTGAATCTTTCTACCACATAATATATTACATTTGGAGGTGCTGAGATGATGGGGAAGGCGTTAAACGTGTTTGCGCTGGTTGTACTGCTCATACTCATCTTCGCTTTCGATACTATTTGCTCTTCTTTCTTTAATCGATCTTAATTTAATAGTTTATGTATACTTATTTATCTCTGAAAATCTAAACAAATATTACATAATGCTTAGCGATTAGTGTATTTTATACAGGATTACAAGAGAATGATGCAGAAGAGAGGTGTGAGAGATTCAGCGGTAGTTTTAGAGGGCCATGCTTCATTTCTTATCAATGTCGCAATATCTATGTGAAGCAGACCTGGAATTTGACGGCCACCCCTACATGTCATATGAAAATTTTGTGACGGTTTGTTCATTTAAATGTCCGTCACTTGACGTTTTATGAAGAAATTAAAATGCAAAAAAATATTTAATTTATATTTTTTTATATTAAAACATTATTGATTTTTTTATTTTATTTGTTTTATGATCAAGATGGACTTGATAATAAGGTTTTAGAAATTTCACATCGTTTTACTTGCGGCTATATTGGTAAACATGCATGCATAGGTAAATCTCACAATGCTAGGAAGGATAAATAAACATAATGACACAACATTTTTCTCTGCAATTTTTATTCTTGTACCTTTCTTTTGAAAATGAGGATGAGATGAGGAAACATAGCTCCTACGACCGAGTTACCATAGGGTCGAGCTTTGCAAGGAGAGGGGTGTTGCCCCTGTGGCTAGATCACCCTATCGCAATATATTTATTCGATCTTGAAAGGAACATTTCACATGCATTGCACCAGTTGATGCTCACCGAGGTGAAATGATGGAATTGATCTAGTGAAATGAATCAATTTAAATTGTTGGAAGTTCTTAATTTCTCTAGAAGAATTTCCAATGATTTCCTTACATGCCTTACTTAATTCTACCTCGAATCGGAGCATAGAGCTCTATATGTGGTCTTTGTCAGTGTGGCTAGAAACGGTGATGGGAAGGCTCTACTGATGCTGATGTTGATGTAGCTGAATTCATAGGGGCAAGAGCAGGGCAGTAGGGCATCCACCATTTTAACCAGCCTGAATATCCCCTCAAAACTTGTGGGCTTCTATTTTATAAATATGGCAACATAGTAGGTGGTGAAGCTTAACAAGAAAAATCAAACACAAATATTGTATTATCTTGAAAAAAATCAAATTTCCCTATGAAAAAAAGTGTGTAAAATAAATGTCGGTGAATTTTTTTAATAGTTTAATCTTTAAATTCATCTATCTAAAAACATAAAAACATAAATTATTTGTAAAAGCCAAATAAAATTTCAACATGCTCACCAATAAAACTTGAAAAAAATCAAAGCTGGTCAAAAAAGTGAAAATTCTTGTTATGTTATATTATTCATATGGATATCTTATATATATTTTAAAAAATGTAAAATTAGAAAATATTGATAATTAGAAATAAATGTAAAAATCTTAAATTTACTGTTACAATTAACAAGAAGTTTCTAAATTATATAAAAAATGGTATGAGCTCTACTAGGGTTTTGTGGTGCCTGCGGTCACTCTTGGCCCTTCTTGCGTCATACTGTGCTTATTGCACAAGAAACTCCTCTTTTTCTATGTGTACAACCACATTTAGTGTGGTTTTTGTGTTTTAATATGCCTTCAACCGGCTTTAACCTAATAGTTCATGCTAGTGTTAGCAATTCATCAACTTTGCTCAATGGCTCCTCCTTTGAACAAATGACCCCAGAAATTTGTTCTGAAAGTCTTTCACAAGGTAAGTGTTTTGACTCCCCAACTGATGTGGTATTGCCTTTACCAAATTTTGATTATGCTTGTCAATGGCTTGAGCAACATACCCTTGTTGGATATTTTGTTGGGAGGATTCCCCTTGAAAGTGTGCCTAAGGAGTGGGTCAGCAAGGCTTGGGTCCCTCATGGGGTCCGCCTTGATATGGTCCAAAATTTAACCAAGGGTATCTTTTTGTTCTGCTTTGCAGAGGTCAATCATGTCTAGGCTATCTTAGCCCATGGTCCCTAGTATGTCAGGTCTTCTTTGTTGGTTTTCTAGGCATGGACTCGAGATTTTGCTATCTCGGATGACACCAAGTTGTTGGTCACAGTCTAGATTGAGTTTCCTGGTTTACCCTTGCCTTGCGTTCCTTTTTTGAATCATATTGCATCCTCATTGGGGAGGGTTATTTGCATTGAGCCAGACAGGTTCTTTCAGGCTTGACCCCAGAAAAGGGTCTATGTGGAAGTGCACCTTTCCAAAGATTTGAAAGACTCCATTGATATTCAAATTGGAGCTCTCCGACATACCCAGAAGGTCACTTATTTTAATCTACCCAACGAGTGTTATAGGTGTCAGTCCACAGACCACAAGATCAAGGATTGCCCTTTGGCAGTGCCTCGTACACCTTCTCTACCACGAGATGTTGATAAACCTCGTTTAGCGGATGCTTCTGCTGCCAAAAATGATGAAAAATGGACTATGATTACGAACCACAAGAATAAGTCCACTGGTTCTGGGTCAGCCTCCAAGGCTTCTAAACTAGCAAAAGTTGTTTAAAACCCTTTAGTGAAGGGGAAGGAAGCTCCTGTCGGGGCTGATAATGTTCCGTTGCAGCCTAGGCCAAAGGCAACACCTTAACCCGTTGCTGTCATGATAGCACAATCAAATGTTTCTCTTCCCATATCAGGAGCTCAAAGGCAGTCTCATAGTCCTTCTCCACCAAGGGAAGAAGGGGACTATGTGCAAGAAAAGTGGAGATTTTCCTCTCCTATCCAGATTGGGTTAGTTCTACCAGAATTTTTGCAGAATCATTTCTCTTTGTTGAATGAAGATGAACTAGACTCTGATGATATGGAGGAGTTTCATTCATGAAATTCCTCTCATGGAATGTCCAAGGTTTGGTAGACCTCTCCAGAAAGTATTCTGTCAGGGATACCTTGAGTAAGTATTCTGGTATTGAAGTGCTTTGTCTCCAAGAAGTTAAAATTTCTAGTTTTTTGTGTGTTTTAACTTGTTGCTCTATTTGGCCAGCCAATAAAAGTTTTTGCATTGCTCATGATGTTGGGCATGGCAGAGCCGTCACCCTTTTGTCCCCATGGTGGCACTCTTGTGTGGTCAACCATGGGTCTGATCCTACTCATCGGCTCATCTGGATCCTTTTCAACATTGATAATCATTCATTTGAGATTATTAATGTTTATGCTTCTAATGATGTTGTGGAATGCTCTTTGCTTTGGCGCTGGATTACTGATTCATTGCTAGTTGCTACTTGGTTACTTTGTGGGGATTTCAATATGGTTGAGATGGCGTATGACAAAGATGGCACCTTTCCTTTCTGATGGGCAGTTGGCGAAAGGGAGGCGTGGTTTTACATGTGCAATAAATTGGGGCTCTTTGATCCCAATATTGGTCGCTTCCATTCTCATTCTCTCTAACACACTTGGTGTAATTACAAGGCCGGTTCTGATAGGATATTTAAGCACCTTGATCATGCCACATGATCTTGGCTCAATATTTTTTCACTTTTGACAGTTCTTCTCTTCCGGTTAAGCCGTTAGTGGATGCGACTTTATCAGACCACTTCCCCATTTCTTTTCACATTGAATGGGAGACTCGATAGCCTCACACGTGTAAAAATCAATTCTTTTTTAACACATCTTTGCTCTGTCACAAGCCTACCCTGACCCACATTCGTAGAGTCTGGAATTTGGAGTGCACGCCAGCTCATCATACATGCTAGATTACTGGGTGGAATGATGCTATAACATGCATGGCTAGATTTCTACACATTTATGGGTGCTAGTTGGCTATCTTTCGTTGGCACTTTTATGAGGCTACCATTGTTGACCTACACTCAACTATTGAGGCTTTGGTGGCCAACCTCTTTTCCCCATCATTGCAAGTCAGGGTGGTAGAATTGAGGCACAAAAAGCAAGCTGTAGAAAATTATGTTGCCAGAGGTGCGCAGATCAAAGCCCGACTACATTAAATAAAAATTGGTGATCGTGCCTCCAAAGAGTTTTTTTGGCACTGCGTGCTAGGCACTCATCTCCAAGCATTAAAAAAATCAAAGATGGCATTCAGGTGCTCTCTGAGCTTCCTGACTTTCTTGAGCCCTTTGTGCGTCATTATAGCAGGTTTTCATTGCAAAGGAACCCACACCTGTGCGATAGCAAGACCTCCAGGATTTCCTTGCTATTGTGCCAAATAGGCTTTCCTCATCCTAGAGAATTTTTTTCGATCAATTGTTAAAAATTGATGACCTCAAGGAATCTGTTCATTCCATGGCTGATGACAAATCCCCGGGGATTGATGGATTCTTTTGTGAGTTTTACAAGGCCCTTTGGGATTGTGTTGGGTAAGATCTGTATCATGTTTACTTAGAGACTTTTCATGCTAAATCTCTAGGTAACTTAATAAACAAAGACAATATAAAATTCATACCTAAATCTGGTGATCCTAAGGATATTTACAACTAGAGGCCTATCGCGCTTCTCAATGTCTCCTACAAAATCATTGTCAAGGCTTTAGCTCTAAAGATCTACCATCTTTTACCTCAGATTGTGTGCCTAGAGCAAACAGGGTTTATCAAATCCAAGTTTATTCTAGATAATATTATTGTTGTTTGGGAAGGCATGGAATGGGCCAGATGTTCAAACTAGAAAGCCATTTTTTTCAAAATTGATTTTGCCAAGGTTTATGACTGCATTGAATGGCCTTTTATTCTTGCTGTGTTGCAAGCTTTGGGTTTTGGGCCTAATTTCATTCAGACTGTTCGAATGCTCTTTGCGGATGCCTCTACTTGTATCACCATTAATGACCTTCAATATTCTGCCTTTGGATTCTTTCATTCCATTCGGCAAGGGTGCCCTCTTGCCCCCTCCTTGTATGTGCTTGCTAATGAAGGATTTAACTACCTTTTGGACAACATGATTTCCCAACAACGTGTCAAGGGAATTTTGTTGCCTAACTCTCTGGTTCAGCTTGTTAATGGCCATTCTTCTGATGACTCTTTCCTCACTCTCCTGGAGGAAGAAGAAAATATTAAAGCGACCCTGGATTGTCTTAATACTTTTTGTCTTGCTTTCGGCTCTGCCATTTAGTGGCACAAAAATTTGTGCTACAGACAGCCTATTCTTCCCACTCCTCCTTGGTTTCAGCAGTATATTGGAAGTGGATTGAGCCAGGATATTTTTTTTGGCTCCTGGGCATTCCCTTTACTTTCCAGGCGTCCCTGGCTGAGTTATGGAAAGTTGTTCTTTCTAGGGTTGAGCAAAAGCTTACTTACTAGATTACTAAGCCCCTCTCTTTGGTGGGGAAATTCCAGGTGTGCTCCAAAGCTCTTACGGCTACCCATGTTTATTATTCTTCCTGTTGGGCCCCGTCAAGAGCTGCCTACAACAAGCTTGAAAAATTGCTTCAGGATTTTCTTTGGGCCTCTGCTGATTCCCACAAAAGGTTTCACCATGTTGCTTGGCAATTCTATTGCCTTCCCAGAAATTCTGGAGGGCTTGGGTTGCTCTCCACTCAACGACAAGGGATTTCCTTGTGTATCAAATGGATAATCTATGCCCTTACTAGCGATGAGCTTGGAAAATTCTTCTCAGACATTGTATTCAATCAGGCTTTCCTATTCATAGACCCATCTAGAAGGGGATTTGATTTCAAACCCTTCTGGTCATGGAGGAACCAGTCCAAATTGTGGGGACTTTTGTGGCCAAAAGCATTTGGAGAGCCTGGGAGGCAGTCAAGCCATGGCTTCACTGGGTTGGCTTAGGTTTTCGTGATAGGCTTTCACTCAACCAACATAATGTTTGGTGGCCGCCTCTCTTTTCTAACAATGGTCAGTCGTTGGCTAAGTTTCCTTGACTTAAGGCGCTCAGATTCCACAAAAAGGGTATCCAGACCCTTTAACAGATTTTTCATAGACCCACAATGCGTATCATAAAGTGGGAAGAATTTTGTGCCCTGTACCGGCTTCATAACTAGGACTGTGCAACTTTTGATGGTCTGGTGAATGCTATTCCTATAGAGATGCTTCATAAGGTTGGAATTCATGGGACCAAACCCTAGTGGAAGGACTGGAAGTGGTACCCAAACACCCCTTTCAGGAATTACAAGCATAGGCTTGGTTACAGGTGGCTTTCACCACATTTTCCTATGATTCAAAGTCTGAACCAGAGGTGGCTTCTTCAATCTCCCACTCATGTCTGGCGTAAAAGATTTGTTGCCACTTGGTCTGCAAATGTTGAGTCAAAAATTTCCCACTTTGCTTAGTGTATTCTTTTCCAAGGATTGCTTGTGGGTTCTCGGCTTGTTCACCTAGGAGTCTAGGACCCTTGTTTCCCTTTTTGTGGGAAAGTTGAGACTTTTAAGCATCTTTTCTAGTTTTGCCCCAAAGCTCAACAATTTTGGACTTGGATTCATGACTTCTTTTGACCCTTTAGGCCGAAGCCTTTCTCTTGGCATATGATTCTGCTGGGAGACTCGCCTAGACTTCTTGCTAAGTATATCCAACTTTGGCACACTTTCAGGGTGGAAATCCTCTGCAATATCTAGAAAGACATAAATGTCTACATATTTTCTCATTCTCAAATAGATATTAATGTTTCATTATATGTTAAAGCTATTATTTGTTTTCATGTGCTCTTACAAATTCAGGTGCAGGCAAACAAAGTTGCACTTGAGGTTGCTCACCTACAAGTGCTTCTGGATCACTGGGGCAATGCCCCATATATTGTTGCTCGGGTGCCCATTTCGCCCACCTCCTCCCAGGGCCGGTCACCTTCTCGGGGCTAGCAATGGAGTGGTTTTGCGCATCCCCGCTCTCAGCCTCCTCTTCGGCATTTCTGGGTGGCCCTTTGATGACACTCCTACTTTTGGCTCTGGTTGGCCAGATTCTGGAAAAAGTTTTCCATGTTTGGCGCTTACAATCTTTCCCTAGCGCAAGGATAAAGATAAAGAGAAGGAAAAGGATGCTGATGATGGTTGGGGTCCTCCTCTTGACATCACTCCAGACCACATTGATGTATGGGGGAAGAAAATGGATATCAGAGACCCTCTTGGCTCTGCTAGCACTGTTTTGGCGGCTTAATGGCCCTTTTTTATATGTTTTGTAATCATGGACTTTTGGGCTCGACCCATGTGACTGGTTGATTTTTTGGTTTTTTTGGGCTTTGCCCATGTGACTCTCAGGGTGTGCCTTCTTACCACCCACCTTTTTTTGTGAATATGTAACTTTATCTTTATTTTAATATAGATAGTTGCCTATTCATCAAATTATATAAAAAATAAATCTTGTTATTTAAATATTCAAAAAGTTAAAAAATAATTATATTCTATTTTGGAAAGATTTTGAATTAATATATATGTTTATAATAAATATTATAAATCATATATATTAATATAAAGCAATGATAATTATTAGTAAAAATGTCAAAATTTTAAATTTATTGTTAAAAATATTTAAAAAAATTAGAAAGAACTATATTTAATCTTGAAAAGATTCTATTTTGAAAGATATTTATAATAAATATTATAAATCATATATATTTACGTCGAGAGGCGTAACACTACTATGGCAATGTGACCTATAGCACCCCAACACAATCCGTGAAAGAAAAACAAAACAAATTAGGAAATATTTTAAAAAACTGTAAATTACAAACAATTTGAATTAGAAATGTTTTATTTAATTTTAAATCAAATTTAAATATTATTAAAGACAAGTTTAGATTAGAAAATATTTTAAACAATTGTAAATTTCAAACAGCTTGAATTAGAAACGTTTTATTTAAATTTGAAGCAAGTTTCCATATTTGTTAAATGCAGTGCTAGATCACTGAGTTGAAAGCAATATTATAGAAAGTTGTCTCTCAAAACTGCGCCTCTTAGAAACAACTTTCTATAAAAAAACTATATATTTTTTTTAAAAGATGATACAAACTCATCAATTCTTATTTATACCCACATCTTCACACCTTTAAGAATTCCATGTTTTAGTTTCTAAAATTTTTAGATCACTGAGTTGAAAGCAATAATATAGAAAGTTATCTCTTAAAGTTGCACCTCTTAGAAGCAACTTTCTATAAAAAAAACTAAAAAAAATAAAAAATGATACAAACTCATCAATTCTTATTTATACCCACATCTTCCCACCTTTAAGAATTCTATTTTTTAGTTTTTAAAATTTTTAGATCACTGAGTTGAAAGCAATAATATACAAATTTGTCTCTTAAAGTTGCACCTCTTAGAAGCAACTTTCTATAAAAAAACTAAAAAAAAAAAAAAAGATGATACAAACTCATCAATTCTTATTTATACCCACATCTTCCCACCTTTAAGCATCCCATTTTTTAGTTTTTAAATTTTTTATCGATTTGCATTCCTACAAGTTCAAATTAGAAAATATTTTAAACAACTATAAATACAAACAGTTGGAATTAGAAATGTTTTATTTAATTTTAAATCAAATTTCCATTAAAGGAAAGTTCAAATTAGAAGATATTCTAAACAACTATAAATTTTAAAAGTTTGAATTAGAAATGTTTTATTCAAATTAGAAATGTTTTTTTAAATTTGAAGCAAGTTTATATATTCATTATATGCACAATTGGAATTAGAAATGTTTTATTTAATTTTAAATCACATTTCCATTAAAGGAAATTTCAAATTAGAAAATATTCTAAACAACTGTAAATTTCAAAAAGTTTGAATTAGAAATGTTTTATTCAAATTAGAAATGTTTTATTTAAATTTGAAGCAAGTTTATATATTTGTTATATGCAGTCCATATCAGTAAGTCGAAAGCAAGAGTATAGAAAGTTGCCTCTCAAAAGTGCGCCTCTTAGAAGCAACTTTCTATAAGAATAAAAAAACATGGAAAAGGAAACTTTATTTTTCTAAAAATGCAACCCATTTAAAATTGTATTTAAACAATACAAAGGTCAAATTATATTTGCAATCAACTTCATCCCTCATTTGCAAGGTATGACATTGAGTTTTTTCTTACCTCATAAGAAATGTTTAGGTATTAAGCATTGGATTAAAATCCACCGATCCATAACATATGTAATTCAATCTAAGTAGTCAATAATATATCTTTGTTATTGTTAATAGTTATTTCAATTTTATTTTACAATTTAAATAAAAATTCTTGACAAGTCATTGATTGTTCATTGGATTGTCATTGGATTGTGCAGACATCAGGAGAAGCATTTACATATCGGTACATACATTCTATAGTGCATCGTTATCAATCAGGTATGTCAATGACTTCTGACCTCAAATCATATTTCTATGAATTGTAAAAAATATTTACATTCTTGCCATTCTTTCTATCTTTGAATAGCTAATATTAATAATATTATATTTGATTTTTATAATATATTTCGATTAGAATAATAGATTTTATTAATATTTAAGACAATGCTTAGCTAATACAAACTGAATATAATATGTTGCCATCATAAATATAATTTTTTTTTTAATTATATTATTAATATTTAGACACAGATCATATTTGTATTAATTGTTCATTGTTCTTATAGAGAACTTTTAAACTGAAAAAATATATTTACATTCTTTCCATTGTGTCTTTCAAAAGCTAATATTAATAATATTATATTTTATTTTTATAAAATGTTTAAATTAGAATAATAACTTTTATTAATATTTAAGATAATGCTTATAATTTCATGTAATAAATTATAATAATTTATTTTATCTTATTATAGCTTAGAAGATATTTATGTATATGAAATCCATATATAATAAGCTTATAATATCTTATAAACTAGGTGTATTTTAATATTAATTAGTATATGTATTATATATTTATTTAATACTATAGTATGAAATAAACAAGTTGTTTAAAGCTTTCTTGTAGTCATTAAGCTTATATTTTTTATGTCATTGGAATATTGTCAAAATTAGTCATTTCCTCTCTCTTCAATTTCCAAATATAGAGTTGTCTTCTTTAAGTATTAAACGACTTCAAAATTTTAGTATTTTTTTTTCTGAATTACACTTTGTTTTCCTCTCTTTCATTAAGGTCATGGAAAATCCCAATGGACAAGTTGATGTAATTGAGATTGATAGTATTGATTCAGAGCAGTCTGTTTCAAGTCCATTCGTTCAAAGTGAATCGAAAAATTCAAATGATTTTGTGGAGTCTAAAATCCATAAATTAGGAGTGTCAGTTATAGAAATGTGTGACCATCTTATTGACAACCTCATATTGGAAAGCTCTCGTCCTCATGCCATCGCACCAGAAGATGTTTGGATTTTGACAGAAAGTGTGGAGAAATTCCATATGACACTACACAAACTTGTTGTTTTTAGCAATTTTGTGAAGGATCTATTTTATGATCAGCAATATGACCAAGGCTCTTCATCTTTGATTATACAAGTTCAAAACTACCTCAAGCAGTAGTATAACATGGTTATACTACTGTTACAATTTCAATAAACAATTTGTTTAAAACTTTCTTGCTGAAATGTAACACAATTATATTGTTGTTACTATTAAATAAATAAACAAGCTTTTTAAAGCTAATTCACTCAGATGTTGTAACAAGGTTCTATTATTGTTACTATTCAATAAAGAATTATCTATTAATGCTTTATTATTCTTTACTTAATAACTTAATTAATAAATTAAATTTTCTTTACTTTATGGTTTATCTTCCTAATTCTTAAATTATCTCAATTATTTTTTTGTATAAAAAAATCTTCCATTACGTAACCATTGTAATAATTGACACAAATCCTAACTCTAACCATAACCATAACTCTACTTGTAACCGTAATTATTTAAAATTCAATAGAATATGATAGATTAAATATTACATCAATTAAAAATTTGTACAAGTTGTTGAATGCTTTAAATTTCCTCGAAAATGTAACATAGTTCTATTACAGTTGCAATTCAATAAATAATTATCTATTAATGTTTAATTTTTCTTTACTTAATAACTTACTTTATGTTTTATCTTCCTATTTCTTAATTTTCTTAATTATTTTTTTGGCACAAATTTATTTACCCTTAACCATTCTAATAATTGATACAAACCCTAACCCTAATCATAACCAAAGAATATGTAAATTCATTTTTTCTATCATCATGTTTTATTGTGTGATTTGAACCTTGACACAAAACGTAACCCCCAACATAACTCTAACTATAACAATAAATATTTTACATTCAATAAATGTTAAATTTGAATGTTACAGATGAATTAAACTATTGTATATCTTTGATATTATAGCTATGGGTCGACTGAAAAAGATTTTTGAATATGAGGAACAAAGAAAACAATACCAAAGATAATATCAACGAGAATATCGAAAACACCAAAAGGAAAACATGGTCCAGATGCAGAAAGGGAGGAGCAAAGACAAAAACATAATGAAGTAGACAGGAAAAGATATGAAAAACCAAAATCAGAAGTAACAATAGAACAATTGGAAGTTGTATAATCCAATACAAAAAGATAGGAAACACAAGTAGATGTTCCACAACATAGTTCTCTTAATAGAAATACACGTCAACGAACATCTCAACAATAATTGCATTCAAAAGAAGAGGGGAGGGAACAATATAACCAATAACTAGGGGATATACAAGGAATTCAAATAGAAAAAGACCCTCAAACTATGATTGAGGAAGAGGTTTCCAGAGTAGTAGAGTATGTTGCAGCAACCCCTGAAAATTTAGGTGAATCAGGCTTCCAATCTGCTTCAGAATCATATGAAGAAAATGTCGAAAACCCAAATAGATTACTTGCCACTAATTTTTCAAGAATGCAAATGTTGTTTCGTCAACGTATAGATAAGTTGTAGTCACCGGTGATGTGTTATATTTTCCAAGAAAGTTATATTGGAATTAAAGTCTTTTGCATGCCCCAAGGTCCAGTTTGCAATAGATGTAGACAAGAAAGAGGAAATAATATATTTTCATACGCAAATAATATGGACCTTGGCCCTCAACCAAGTGAACTTGTAAACCTCACTCAAGTGGAAGAAATGTTGATTGCACGTGTCAATCCAATTTTGCAAGTCACACATGCAACAGGTGGTCAATTTAAATATAAAGGCCACACAATAAGCTTTCCACAAAATATAGAAAATGTGGCAAAAAAATTACCGCACCCTTTTTAAGATCTTCCACTTATTATAGTTTGAAGAAAGGATCAACATGGCATGTGCTAAAACTTCATAGTCAATAGAGAGCACATATATAAAGCACTACAATACAAAATTGAACATGACAATTTTTATTCCAATGTTACAATTGATCCAAATGCACTTGAAAATATATCAATTGATTTAGATCAAATTTTTTCTTGAACAACTTAGAACAATGCACATGGAATTTGATTCAGATGTCAACAAGGTTGTTTTTGTTGGTCAATTGATGGAAACAGATGAGGGTAATATTATTGATCACACTACATCAATGACATCAAAACCACCAAATGCACAAAAAGAAATGGAGTTAATCCGTGCATGGGTGAAAAATCCAACTGTAGATCCGACATCGTTCATTGATTGGCCTACCATTGGAGGATCCCCAACGAATGAATATGTGACAACAGGTTTGTTGGATATGACATTTCCAACATTATTCCCTGATGGAAAATGTGATTGGCCAGAACCACATCTATGAAGAGTACATCTTCATGAATTTTTCAAACACCTTCTTCGTTACAGAGATAATCACTTTGGTAAGCATCCAAGGTTTCAGTAGTACATGATGAATATGATTATGAGGCATTGTGCACAAAGTTCATCATCGGTTTTTGTTAAAAGAAGTCTATAGGATATGCCTATAATGATAAGTGATCTACGTGAACACATGGACAATATGCCACAATCTCATTTGGAAAATAAGTTGATGTGATTTGGAACCAGTTTGAGAGGTACGAGATCATATTAGACAAAGTGTCAAGAAGAATTAGTAGACATGCTTCATCAGATTGGAACACCAACTATATTTTTTACCTTGAGTGCAGCTGATTTGTATTGTCTAGATTTACATGCATTGGTGTCAGGAACACCACCTTCTAATCCACGAGAGGCACAAACATGGCGAAAAAAAATATCATCGACTACCCTCACATTGTTGCATAATACATGCATTTATGTAACACATACTTTAGAAAAGAGATACTACAAAAGGGTATGAATGTCAGATTTTTGGCGTGACACCAATCTAATTTGCTATATTTTCTTTGACAACTCAGATACTTTGTTAGACCTTATTTTATGCTATGGTTGTTCTATCGCTGACAGTGGAGTAATGATAGACTATATGGATGTAATGATACATTATATGCATGGTGATTATGTTTAATATGCTTTATGTTTGCATAGATGCTTAGTTGTGATGGCATTGCTATATATGCTTATTGTAGTTTAATTGATATATTATCTCGTCAGTTGATGTGACATTGTATTGGTGAAGAGAATGGTATTGCATCACTCGCTTGCGAGTGCCCTGTGATTTACATGATTCTCTCTTCACGGTGTGTATGAATTATTATCTAGATACATGTATGACATTTGCTTTGGTTGTAGGTTTGCAGGTACAGGACAACGAATTCACCTGGTTTCATAGGTTTGAGCGTGTTCACTACTCAATAGTAATGTTGATTGGGAGATAGTAACTGGTTAACCTTGTCAAACCTTTACCATAGCATAGTGTGTCGTCAGTCTGTATGTTGGTCATGTTCCTTATCCATGTTGGTCTTGGTATTTTATTTATCGTGCAAGTTTATATTGTAAGGATTAAATTATATGTTGTGATTAAGTATTTAATTAATATGGAGATTTTATTATAAATTAATTAATTTAATTTAAGTTATATTATAAGTAATTTTAATTATTGAATTAATTGGGAATTAAAATAAATAAGTTATTTAATTGTAAATTGGATTAAATAAATTGTTTTTAATTTTAAATGCATATTTGGGAAAAGATCTTAGAAATATCTTAGTTTGTTAAAGAAGAGATATTTGTTGTGTGAACTGGAAGTTAGAAGGATTTGTTTTCTTATTTTCTTAAAATTGATTTACGGAGAGATTGATTAAAATTGGTGAAAAAAGAGGAAGTTGTTTTCACGGAAAAAAAAGACAGAGGTTTTTGGGAAATGGACGAATTGCTTTGTGGTTTGAAGAAATTATAGATCTTAGAAGCTTTCTAATAATTCTAGGAATCTAGTTTGTTATATTCTTGGCTATGGATTGTTTTTGTTCTCTGGGAAGTGGCAATTCTTCTGGAGGAAGCTTTGGAAATCTTGGCAAATTGAAGATTACAGAGAAGCTCGACATCAATCCTCGAGGCAACAATTCTTCTGGAACATGTTCCTTAATTGTTTTTGTGAATTTTGATTTGAAAGAGTAATTTAATTATTGTAATGCAAATTGGAAAATATTAGAAGAGGTTTTCATTATTGTAGAAGCTTTTGTTTTTAAAAGATTGTCATGAAAATTGAACCTCTGTAGAAAACAATTTAAATCCTCTATGTAAATTGATCATTTGAAATAGATTGATACCAAAGGAAATTATAGATCTTTGTTGAAAATCTTCATTTTGTTTTGGTTTCCCCAATTCCTTTTAATTGTCTGGGAAAATGAAAATCTTTGATCTTTCCTGTAGAAAACTTCTTCTATGAAAATTAATTGCCCTTCTTGAACTTATGCTTGGATAAATTTATATAATATATATATATATATAGATATATATTGAAACATATATGTACATATACATATATATTATATATAAATATTTCATTTTATTTAAGGCACTATAATTTCCTGTAGGAAATTTATATTTTGAATAAAATTGTGAAATTGTCGTACGAAAAATTTATTGCTGTGAAATGTAAAATAAATAAATAAATTGTAGTTTTGTTTGGCCGGGGATGAAACCCCAGCCGCACCCACACCCAAGGGTGCACTGCTGTGAGCAGTGCTCCCCACATATGTGTGGGGGAAGCACTGCCCACAGGCAGCACAACCTCCCTGTGTGGGGAGTGACACAGCCAGGGTTGCATCCTTGTGTGCGCCAGTGTATACAGGTTTTATTTATTTGAAGTTTGGTTTATTTTGCATATATTTTTTGTGGATTTTTTAGAGTTTTCAAGAAGATCTTGGCTACTCCAATATGATGTTACAGCAAGCTTGTAACTCCAATCCCTTTCTCTCTATAATTTATGAGGGTAATTGGAATCAAGTTTCAAACGATACATTTTGGACCAAAACTAACATCATGATTGTGCTCAAGAGGGCTAAGAGACAACTTTTGATATATAAGACTTAGGTATTCTGAGAATTTTTTTTTTTTTTTGGAGGCCCAACTATAGAAGGTTGTACATAAATATGTATAGACTGTACAAATCTCTATGACCATATTATATAGTGTTCCATCTTGCATCAATGTATTGGTCTGCACCAGTCATCTTGATTTGTGTACCACCTTGGCCTCTTTATAGCATTTTTTAATATTTGTGTTATCATCTATGTCAATTTTTTGAAATTATAATTATCAATTCATACATTATGTTAAACATTGCAGGAATTCCACAATTTCTCTCAACATCCATGTCTAAAAAACACTAGACAAATCATGGAAATAAATTTTAATGCTGACTATGAAGAGATACTAAACATTTTTGAGAGACACACGATGTGTAGAGAGGGTGAATTTCTAAGGAAAAAAGGAGGGAAACTTGTGTGTAGGTAATTAGACAATTAAATCTTTATTCTTTGAACAAATATTAACAATTTGTTGGTTTTATTGAAATATTAAATTTATAAAAGAATTGTTTGTTACTTGAATTGAAGGTATAATGCTCTATGGCCATTAAATATAGATGGATCAAAAATATATGAAGATATACAAAATGGTGAAAAATGATTTGCACCATTAAGAAATGATGTCAGGTTAAACATGCACAATAGGTACATCCTCCATTTATGGAGAGCAAATATCAACTAGCAACCTGTTCTATCCAAACATGCAGTAATTAAATAAATTGCAAAGTATGCTTCCAAAGCAGAAAAGAGCTAAGAAACGTACCACCATATGTTAACGCATTTAGCAAACATAGAGAACCTTGATGATTTAGCCACAAGAGCTTATAAGAGGCTTCTCACATAAACAATAATAGAAAGGGATATTGAAGCTCAAGAAACAAGCCACATGCTTTTAGAACTTCCATTAGTAGAGAGCAGTAGAAGGTTTGTTAACTTAAATGTGTCAAATGAGGTATTTAAACATATGATTTTGAATGATACGATGATAATAAGGAACATACAATATCATTTATTGACACATACAAAATAAGGCCTAATAGTATGGAAGTTGTATCACTTATTGATGCTGCAAGATCATGGATATATAATCCAAAAAGAAAAGGAGAAAACAAATGGAATACAAGAAAAATTGTAGCTATCGTAAGAGTGTTTCCTAGATTTTATTCGATTCCTGTAGTTTTTCTTGTATTCCATTTGTTTTCTCCTTTTCTTTTTGGATTATATATCCATGATCTTGCAACATTGATAAGTGATACAACTTCCATACTATAAGGCCTTATTTTGTATGCGTCAATAAATGATATTGTATTTTCTTTATTATCATTGCATCATTCAAAATCACACATTTAAAGACCTCATTTGACTTATTTAAGTTGAAAAACCTTCTAGTACTCTCTACTAATGGAAGTTCTAAAAGTATGTGGCTTGTTTCTTGAGCTCCAATATCCCTTTCTACTATTGTTTCTGTGAGAAGCCTCTTATAAGCTCTTGCAGCTAAATCATCAGGGTTCCCTATGTTTGCTAAATGCAAATAAAACATATGGTGGTATGTTTTTGAGTTCTTTTTTGCTTTGGATGCATACTTTGAAATTTATTTAATTACTACATGTTTGGATAGAACAAGTTGCTAGTTGATATTTTCTCTCCATAATTGGAGGATGTACCTATTGTGCATGTTCAATCTGACATCATTTCTTAATGGTACCTATTGTGCATGTTAATATTTGTTCAAAGAATAAAGATTTAATTGTCTAATTACCTGCACACAAGTTTCCCTCCTTTTTTCCTTAGACATGCACCCTCTCTACACATCGTGTGTCTCTCAACAATGTTCAATATCTCTTCTTAGTCAACATTAAAATTTATTTCCATGATTTGTCTAGTGTTTTTTAGACATGGATGTTGAGAGAAATTGTGGAATGCCTACAATGTTTAACATAATGTACGAATTGATAATTATAATTTCAAAAAATTGACATAGATGATAACAAAAATATTAAAAAATGCTATAAAGAGGCCAAGGTGGTACACAAATCAAGATGACTGGTGCAGACCAATACATTGATGCAAGATGGAACACTATATAATATGGTCATAGAGATTTGTACAGTCTATACATATTTATGTACAACCCTCTATAGTTGGGCCTCCAAAAACTTAGATTTTTTTCTCAAAATACCTAAGTCTTATATATCAAAAGTTGTCTCTTAGCCCTCTTGAGCACAATCATGATGTTAGTTTTGGTCCAAAATGTATCGTTTGAAGCTTGATTCCAATTACCCTCATAAATTATAGAGAGAAAGGGATTGGAGTTGCAAGCTTGTTGTAACATCATATTGGAGTAGCCAAGATCTTCTTGCAAACTCTAAACAATCCACAAAAAATATATTGAAAATGATAAAATATCATAAGCATGTGATGTGATTTAAAATCTAAAAATAATTCTTGCTTATAAAGGAAAGGATGAAGAGATGAGAATGTAGGAGTCAAACTCTGACTATCCCAAGTGTAGGACTCTATGAAAAAATATTAAGACACTTGATGAGTCTACATGAGGTGAGAAAAATTCTAGATAATCTCTAAGTGAGATTAAGTGTAGTGTGAATATGACTTTACTAAGTAGGCTAAAAGCTAATTAGTTTGATAATACCTTTAATGATATCAAGTTTCCACAATCCATAATGTTCCTCAGCAAGTTTTCTGGATTTGATTGTATGAGAATTTTTACATCAACGTTTCGGATCACACTCCGTGATCCATCATCAGGATGAAGAACAGAGCTCTAGGAGAAAGAATGAAAGGATGCAGACCAAGCACTACTGAAAAGAAAAGAGAAGGGGAAGAGAGAGAAGGAAGCATGAGGACCTAGGAAGACTAGACAAAAGAGAAAAAGAATAAATTAAAAACAAAAAAAAGAAAGAAGAAAAGAAAACAAAAAATAGACACTAAATACAAAGAAAATATTAGAAACAAAAAAAGAGGAACAATATATATATATATATAGATGACAAAAAGTACAAAAAATAACAATTGAAAAAAAAAAAAAAGATAAAAAATACACAATAATTATAAAATATAAATATAAAGAAAATAAACAACAATTACAAAAATACAAAACACAACTACACACCAATAAATATAAAACAAAATAACAACCAATTCCAATAATATATATATAGATATATATAAAGAAAATAGACAATAAATACAAAAAAATATAAAATAACAAAATAGACAATAAATACGAAACAAATATAAATTATAAAAATAAAGAAATGGACAATAATTACAAAAATTAAAAACACGACCACACATCGATAATTACAAAATAAATTACAAACAACTACAATGATATATATATATATATATATATATATATATAGAGAGAGAGAGAGAGAGAGAGAGGGAGAGAGTAATTACAAAACATACAATAAATACAAAAAATAAAAATATAATGAAAAGGACAAAAAATTACAAAAATACAAAACACAAACTAAAATACAAACTAAAAAATAAAAAAGGAGAACATAAAAGCAACTAAATACAAAAGAAAACAACGAAATAAGAAACACAAACAAGGGCAAGTAGAGAAGAAAGAACTAAAGGAAAGTATCTATACAATTAAATGCATGTATACTTGGAAAAAGTAAAAATACATAAACCGTCAAAGCGCAAAATAAAGGAGACAAAGGAATAAAGGGCAAGACAGAAGAAACTAGGAACTAAAAGGAGGCTGAAAAACCCCGCGAGACAAGGAGACCAAAGCACTGGAAAGAAGGCAAGGAATCAAAAGACAAGAAAAAATACAAAGGGGAATGGGGTTAGAGGGAGGAAGGATGGTGATGGCTATGAAGGTTGGATAACAAGGGATGCCAAGCCTGACTCAACCTCCACCCCTCATAATGATTTAGGTTTGAGGGATGATTGAAGATTTCAATGGCTTCTTTGAGCTTCCTTTTGGTGAAATTATCTTCTTTGAACAATATTTGGGTGCTTTCAAGACAAATATGGTGTTTGGTGGAAGAAGAGTGGTTGGCTAGAACATATTTGAGGACACGCTCATGTCTGATGTCAGCACTGTGTTCTTTGATTCTGGTGCCAAACGATCAACCTGTTTCACCAATATAAGGAGTGCCACAGGAGCAAACAACCTTATAGAATCCTGAGTTGAGAAGGATGTTCTTGGGGTCTTTGAGAGAGGGGATACGATTTCTCAAAGTGGAGAGGGGTTTGAAAGCACAATGGAAACCTTTTTTAAACAGGATGTTGGAAATTTTTTGGGATAAGCCATCAACGAAAGGGAGGGAGGCAATGAGGAGAATAGAGGAGCAGATAGGTTTAGAGATGGAATGAAGACTCACCTTAGCATGGTAGAAATCCCTAGAAATTTGCGTATTAGAGTATCCATTCATGATGAACACATGACAAAGGTGGTTTAACTCAAGGTTTAAGTTGTCTTCATCACAAATTGTAAAGGCTCTAAAGGCAAGAGTTTTGAGGACACCACTTTTTTGGCTAGGGTGGTGGTGAGAAGAAGAGTAGAGGTAAAGATCAGTGTGGATGCCCTTGCAGAACAAACAATGACCTAGGGAGCCATCAGGTTTTTTGAGAAGCAAGATATCAAAAAAGGGGAGATAGTTGTCTGACTCAATCTCTTTGGTGAAGGAAATACTAGGCACTATGCTATTGAGGTGGGTATGGAATTCCTCTAATTTCTCCAAGCCATGTGGCCAAAAAATATTAGTGTCGTCCACATGTCTTTTCCACCACTTCAGTTTGAGGGGGAAGGAGTGAAGAGCCAAATCTTCAAAATGCTCCATATAGAGGTTGGCAATGACTAGGGAGAGGGGGGAACCCATAGCCACACCATCAACTTGCTCATAAATGACCCCTTGGAAGGAGAAAAAAGTAGACCTTAAGCATAGGTCGATTAGGGAAGCAACCTCCTCATTAGATTTGTGCTTGAAAATTTCAGTAGAGTCAGGGATGGGAACCTTGGTGAAGAGAGAAACAACATCGAAACTCACCAAGAGGTTGCCACTGTTTAATCTCTGATCATTGGAAAATTAGACAAAATGGGAAGAATTTTTTATGGAGTCAGAATTCCCTATGAGAGGGGATAACAATTTGGAGATAAAGGAGGCAAGATTGTAAGTAGGAGACCCCATGGTGTCAACAATGGGTCTTAGGGGGATGTCAACCTTGTGAATTTTAGGCACTTCATAAATACGAGGGGTGATTTCTTTATGGGGAAAGAGACACTTTTTGGTGGCCTCATCAAACGAGAAGGAAGACACCCTAGATTGGACAAGTTTAAAATTTTTGGAACAAGGGTTACGAGATAAGACTTTATAGCTACTGGTATCGGAAAGGAGATCAAGCATTTTAGAAAGGAAGTCACTCTTGTTCATGATAACAGCGGCATTTCCCTTGTCTTCCTTGGAAATAACAAGATATGTGTTACCTAATAATTTATTAAAGGCACGAAGATCTTGAGATGGGATGTTACACTTAGGGGGTTTGGTGTGCCTAAGGGAAATAGTACAATCCTGTCTAATTTCCTCGGCAATGTCTGAAGGAAGAGAATGGACGACATTATCAATGTCAACGAGGAAATCAATGTGAGGGATAAACTGAGGGGATAGGGTGAACCCAATGCCACGTTTAAGAACATTAATGGCATGAGGATCTAAGAAAACACTGGACAAATTGACTACAAGCTTAATCTCCCAATCTGGGACAGGAGGAAAATTGGGCAAGATACGAGGGAGGGGAACAAGACTAGATGGATGGGGAGACACCTGCACAGGACACGCAGAAGGCCGAAAGTCAATAGGGGAAACCAAATTAGAGACTTGGGCCGACAACTCAGCAAGACTAGTGCTACATGACCGGCTAGGACTAAGGGAAGGAAGACGTGCAGGTCTCTCCATCAAGGTGAGAACATGGTAGGATGGGGAAGCAAGGAGGGGAGACGAGAAGGTGGGAGCAGGAGTGGGAAGATAGGAAATTGCGCAGTGTAGGGCTTGAGGAGAGAGAGAAATGACAAGGGGTTGCTCAACACATAATGCCAGATCCAGTGAAGAATGCTCAACGCAATTACGTAACGCACGATCCAAAGAAGAATGCTCGTCACAATTAATTCAAACATTAGAAGAGAGAAAAGGAACGAAAGCAATTGGAGAGGACTCACCAGGAGACATTGGAAGAGAGTTGTTGGTAATAAAATGATTCACGCTGGATGCTGAGGAAGCAGAGACGGACTGAACGCACTAGACTGGAAAAACAACATCCTTGATCTGAGCCATCGAGGTCTCCTTCAACCCGCGTGCTAGCAACATAGCAAGAACCAACGAGGGCAAGTTGGGGTAGTGAACTAGAGAACGATGACCCAAAGACCTCCGTGGGGTGCACTCCTGCTTGGCACGAATGCAAGGAGGGTGGAAATCTAGAGAAGATGGGCCCTTTGAAGAAGAATGCAACTAAGGAAGGCTATGTCGCTTGGTCAAGGAATGAGAGACGGACTTCACCAAAGGCGAGGGTGGCGACAAGTTGTACGTAGAAGAAGGTAAGTGCGGAGTGGAGGGAAGAGGGAGAGGATCAACGAGAGAGGTGTGATGAGCAGGATGGGACCCAACAGAGAGATGCGTGGAATGAGAGAACGAAGAAAGGTGAGGGATACAAGGAGAAGATAAAGGGTGACGGTTAGAGGGGGAGGGTGCGAGAGATAGGGAAAGACATTTCCATTGTAGGATTGAAAACTTTTTCTTTTTCCTTCTGATACAGTCTTCTTGCCTCCTAAACGCTTTGGCATGAGAAGATGTGTCAAGATAGATCCAAAGGTCAGGACGCAGAGTGGCTACAAGCTCAAGGTGAAGAGGAAGAAGCCTTGAATTTAGAAGATCAATAGCCGCTCTAGTAGACTTAATGACTGATCTGAGTAGGAACAAACCAACCTGGATGAAGATGTGCTTAGTGTTGAAGCTCCACGGGTGATGGCTGACTCTGGAAAAGGAAGGAGGCAACAATTACAAAAATGTATGCTCGAGAGTGAGGCTCCTAAAGTTGAGACAAAATTTGAAATAGGATAAAGTGAAGGGGAAAACTTGGAAAGAAATTGATGATGTCATGTTGACGTTAGCTGACAAAATATTTTTAGAAATAACATAAAATTATTTGACGCCTGTAGTTGTACCAACACCCAAAAAAATTTAATGATTAAAAATTACTAGAAACAAAAAATATTAAAAAATTCTATAAAGAGGCCAAGGTGGTACACAAATCAAGATGAGTGGTGTAGACCAATACATTGATGCAAGATGGAACACTATATAATATGGTCATAGAGATTTGTACAGTCTATACATATTTATGTACAACCTTCTATAGTTGGGCCTCCAAAAACTTAAATTTTTTTTCTTAGAATACTTAAGTCTTTTATAGCAAAAGTTGTCTCTTAGCCCTCTTGAGCACAATCATGATGTTAGTTTTGGTCCAAAATGCATCGTTTGAAACTTGATTCCAATGACCCTCATAAATTATAGAGAGAAAGAGATTGGAGTTGTAAGCTTGTTGTAACAACATATTGGAGTAGCCAAGATCTTCTTGCAAACTCTAAACAATCCACAAAAAATATATGCAAAATGATAAAATATCATAAGCATGTGATGTGATTTAAAATCTAAAAATAAGTCTTGCTTATAAAGGAAAGGATGAAGAGGTGAGAATGTAGGATTCAAACTATGACTATCCCAAGTGTAGGACTCTATGAAAAAATATTAAGACACTTGATGAGTCTACATGAGGTGAGAAAAAATCTAGATAATCTCTAAGTGAGATTAAGTGTAGTGTGAATATGACTTTACTAAGTAGGCTAAAAGCTAACTAGTTTGATAATACCTTTAATGATATCAAGTTTCCTCAATCCATAATGTTCCTCAGTAAGTTTTTTGGATTTGATTGTGTGAGAATTTTTACATCAAATTTTTTGGATCACACTCTATGATCCATCATCAGGATGAAGCAAAGAACTCTAGGAGAAAGAATGAAAGGATGCAGACCAAGCACTACCAAAAAGAAAGGAGAAGGGGAAGAGAGAGAAGGAAGCACGAGGACCTAGGAAGACTAGAAAAAAGAGAAAAAAGAATAAATTAAAAACAAAAAGAAGAAAGAAGAAAACAAAACAAAGCAAGACTAGTGCTACCCTTCTTTTTTCTCTTTTGTCTAGTTTTCCTAGGTCCTTGTGCTTCCTTCTCTCTCTTCCCCTTCTCCTTTATTTTTAGTAGTGCTTGGTCTGCATCCTTTCATTCTTTCTCCTGGAGCTCTTTGCTTCATCCTGATGATGGATCATAGAGGGTGATCCAAAACATTGATGTAAAAATTCTCACACAATCAAATCCAGAAAACTTGTTGGTAATACCTTTTTTCACACTAACAAAATATACCACCAAAAGATGAAAAAAGCTTAGATAATTTGAATTAGAGTGTGCTAGAGGAGCTACTACTATATAAGAGAATTTTTTGAATAAAGAAGGGTTAGAGTGTGCTTAGCTTTCTACTAAAATTGTTGAAGAAAAATAAGATAAAGAGGACCCACCATCAGAAGAAATGAGAATTAATGAGCATTCTAAGGGAGTTGCAGTTAAACCTAAGAATTCTATAGAACCTAATATGATTCTTTACATATAGAGCAATAGGGGAAACTATACTATTCCATAACAAAGATGGCCTTGGGAAACTCATAAACCAAGTACAAAAAAATCAACTTGGATTATACAAGATTAGAAAAATATATTGAAGATTATATAATATCTAGGGAATCATGTAGAATTGTAGGGTGTCTTCCATTCCAAATTTTAACTTGTTTACATCAACTAGAACCTTATTCTTCTAATTTAAAATTCATAGTGGATGATAGATATGAAAAATTATTGACTCCTTTAAAAATTAAATTTGTTTAGTGTTAGCATAAAATATTTAGATAATGTGGTAAGTGCAAGCGTGGATTTGCAAAAATTAAAATGATAAGTAATTTGAATTTGTAAGAAGATTACAAGAGTACAAAGGAGAGAGAAATTGAAAACATGTTCAAGGACCTTGCTATAGATACTAGTGAGATGATTAATGAAGGATGAGACAACCTAATATAAATTGATGAAATATCACTAACTAATAAAAAATCATAACTTGAATTAAAATGGTCATATAAGAGGTGATTCACTTAGACAAGAAGTCATACCTCCATACTAATACTTATAAGAAGGGTACTTGTGGAAGGTATATTTATAATGACTCAATTAGGAGAAGATAAAATCAACCAAAAAAAAAAAAGATTTTGTGAAGAGATAAATTAGGAAGTGAATTATTTTATATAGTTCAAATAGCAATGGATGAAGGTAGAAAAAGAAATGTGGTCAAACAAGAATGTGGTAAGAAAGTTAGAATAGTTAAAAATAAGTAAATAAATTTGGAAGAAAAAAATAAATCCCACAAAAAATATGGAAAACACCAAATCAAAATAACCAAACACAAATATGAACAACATAATAACAGAGTTACCATTCTTTTGGAAAAGAAATCAATGAAGTATCCAGACACATCTTTGTATCAAAATAGACATGGATAAAAAATTGGACATGAACCAATTAGGCCAAACTCTCTTATTTTGCTAGGACACTACGAAATGAATCACAAAGATGGTATATAAAAAAGTACCCTAAATATGACAAAAATGGTAAGAAATAAAATGGCAATTCATGTCAAATCGTGAACCCTTTAAAGTTCTATTAGAGTGTTAGTAAAATGAGAGAGATTCCAAAAGAGGAAGGTGAAACTATGAAATAATTTGACCACAAGAAATTGGATCATCCTTCGGTAAGACAGAGAAAAAGTAGAAGAGAGAAAGAGAGTTGGTTGGTGATATTCCTCTGGCACCTAAGTCAACAAAAGTTGAAGGAAAAGGTAAAAATCAGATAGTTGTGGATGTAGTCGATGAAGATTCTGAGGAATATACACCAAGAGATGAACCAAAACTAGTTGAACCAGTTGTGGTAATTGCAGAAGAAAGTGATGAAGAAGGTGCTTTATTCAAAGCAAAGATATTATAGATTGCTTGGGAAGAAGATGGAATGCAAAAGATAACTGACATATGGATAAATGGACCATCATATGAATAGGAACTCATTGAGGACACTCTAGGAAGGTACTTTTTTTATAACAACATTGAATTGAAGAGTTTGCAAAATGTACTTCCAGAAGAATTTATTGAATGTATCAAGGAGGCTATGGACTCTGTGTCTCAGGACTGAAAAGAGGAAGAAATAATCTCACATCTGAAGATGCAGTTTAGGCTATCTCTCACCAAACTAAAAAATAAAATGAATGTGCTAAGACATTGTATTGACTTAGCGAATAAGATCTTCAACTATTGTCTTAGGTGGCCTCATGTGGTTGGAAAATACAAGGACAAGTTGGAACAAATTGAGAACATTTGAGCTTGTTAGAATTAGACAAGACTACAATATGGTTCAAGACAAGGATGGAGAAGTTAAGAAGAAGATTCGTGAGTTGAAAGTTGAGCATGCAAAGGTTCACTTTGCCAAAAACACTCTTATGGACACCTTCTGGAAAGTGAAGGATCAGACTGAATGTAGATTAGAGCAAATGGTTGAAGTTCTAAAGAAAGGAGAAAAGCTGGAAGAAGCCATTACCATTCCTGAATCCCTTGTCCAATTCATCAACAAAACATTAGAAAATAACAGTATGATAATTGCTACTGGGATTGCAGTGGACTCTTGGAAGAAATTTCTCCCGGAAATGAAAGATAAGTATAACATAATTTTCTGAATTTAGTATCAGTTGCAACTTTTTTTTAGGAGAGAATGTAGTGAGGACGAGTGCAGTAAATAAGCTAAGGGGAAAATAAAATTAGTGGAATTTTTTGTCATTGATGTCAAAGGGGGAGAGAATGTTGTGAAAAATGCCTTGACATCCAAAGAGGAAGTAGTGTTTTGTTGAGTTTTGACATTTAGTTATTTTTCACTAAGTGTTGCCATCAATGCCAAAGGGGGAGATTGTTGGCATATGGCTTTAGGAGGTTGTTTTTGGTTGCTAGTGTTGTCATTGATGGCAACTGGAGTCAGTAGTATGGTCCACAGTTTGGAAGTAGTTCCTACTAGCAAGGAAAGTAGAAGACCACATTCTACCAACAAAATGCATGAAGAACAGAGTATCCAGTTGGTAATTTGGTTTGAATACTTCACTGGGTCATTATTTTTTTGTGTGGATCCCCAGGGAAGCTTTTCAAGCATGTATGTTACCTTATTGATAAGTTTTGTGATATTACATTGATCCATGTACGAGTCTGGAGATTCGGTAGAATGATTTATTGCTTATTTTCTCATTATGGTCGACCTATTGTGTATGGCATGTTTCCGATGTATGAGGAGTATGTGTTTATCTATTTCTTATCTTGGGAATTTTGATTTGGGTCTAGCCGACTTGTGTGAGTACGAATTGATTCCAATTGGTGATTTGAGCTGACATATGGAAGAATATTATATTTTGTTTAAAATCGACATATAGTAATAAATTCTTGTTAGCAGATATATAAAGGAGATCAATAATTTTTTTTAAGGAAGCATGAAGTTAGAAGAAGGTATGTGTGTGTGAAAAAGTACAGAACAACTATATGGGATAATATCAAAAGATCTATTGAGAAAATATTTTTTGTGCTACAGAAGGGTTTCTACAGAAGAGAAGAAGCAGAGTAGAGCATAAGTGCAAATTGGACAAAAGGTCTAGAATCTATTTTATGTGCCTCATTGGAACTGAATCTAGGAATTTTTAAATGTTATATTCTCAGTTCAACATTTTTTTGTATTCTCAAATACTTTGTACTTGGTAGTGAGCCTTTCCTATTTTGAGCAGTAAGCTCTAGGCAGTGTGCCTGAATGCAAGTGCATTTCCTTTTTATCATACTTTTAATTGAGTATACTTTGTGGATTAATCTCCACCATGGTTTTTCCCCTAATAGGATTTCCATGTATAAATTCTAGTGTTATGGTGTTCACATTGTCTCATTAATGTGCATGCATGTTTCCTTCTATTTACTTGTTGTGGATGCTATTAAAGGTTAAATATTGTTGTTTATAGTTTAAGATCTGATTTGAAATTCAAATAGTGTGGAACACTGATTCACCCCCCCTCTCAGTGTTCCTAGTGTCCGAATTTTACACTAATTATAGAGTTTCTTTGGTTTTTTTGGACGTGGTGTGTATGAGTGGATTTAGGTCCTACCTAAGGTGTGTTGTGGTTAGCCTTCATTTCTTTCCACTGCGAGAATGTTTTGGTGCTGACCTAATTTGAATTTTCATACTTGAGGTGCATATTTGACCTTGGATGGAGAATGTTTTCAAGGTTGAAGATGGTATACAAATATGTTTTGAGTTGTTGAGGCATGGTAAGGTATATGTGTGTGATGTGAATGACGTGAATTTCAAGTTGTAAGGTACAAATTTATGTAGTGGAGTGTGAGATTTCATGTGTTAGATTATTAGATGCAATGAGTAGAAGGTGTCTACAATCTTTAGTAAGACTGTGAAGGTGTTTATGATGTTGTGAAGGACTTTTATGTTGTATTGAGATGGATTTCTCATTGCAACACTCTCTTTTATCTTCTTTTCTAACCTGACAGTGAAACTTTGGCAATGAGCCTTTCTTTCTTTTGGGAAATGAGCCCTCCGGTAGTGAGCCCTTTATAATCGATATTGATATTACTTTATATTTGAGCTAATCCTCACCATGGTTTTTCCCTTCTTGGTTTTTTCACATAAATTTGGTGTTTCCTTGTGCATATTTTTGTTTTGGTTATGTTTCTATTATCTTTTTTCATGATAAATCATTCTAATAGATTAAGGGTTAATTAAATTAATGCAGATCTAAATGTTTGTGAGGGTTTTGAAGTTTTAAGGTACAATTGATTCACCCCTCCTCTCATTTTCTTGTGCATTCAACAATTGGTATAAGAGCAAGGTTCCTTGGAAGAAAGCTTAACCGCTTGAGGTAGATTTGGGATGATGCAAAAGAAATACATTCCTTTGTTTGATGGATCAAATTGTGCATTCTGAAGACAAGGATGCAAGCTTTTCTGGTTTCTCTTGGATTTGGAATCTGGAAGTCTATTGAGACTAGATATACTATACCTACAAATGGTCCAAATATTGATGATGAGATTAAGGCCTATGAAAATAATGGTAAAGAAAGGTATGCTCTCTTAAGTGGTCTTGCTAATTTTGAGTTGGTGAAATTTATGAATCTGAAAAATGCTTGAGAAAATTGGGTAAAGTTAGAAAGCATTTATGAAGGAGATGATAGGGTCAAACAAGCTAAGATGCAAAATATGAAGATCATGTTTGAGACCCTGTGAATGTATGAAGATGAAAACATTATGCAAGATACTTAAAAAAGGTAGATAAAGTTTTCAATGGAATCAAAGGTTTTGGTGGAGAACTAAAAGAAGAAGAAGTGTAAAGCAGGTACTCATAACTCTTCCTAAATCTTATAGTCATAATTTTTTTCTATTGAAGAATTAAAAAATTTGAACCAATATACTAGAGATTAGTTGTATGGTTCTTTAACTGATTTTGAAATGAGATAATTTTGTACAAGTAATGCAACAGCTGAGGCTACCTTTAAGGTTGGAAAATTAGAGAAGAATGTGGAATCAGATTAGGAGGATCTTGATGATGTGGAAGCTAACTTTGTGAGAAGAATGAAAAAGGGTACTAGAAAGTATAGAGGTAAGTTTCCTTTCAAATGTTTCAGTTGTTGAAAGATAGGTCATTATGCTTCAAGATTTCCAAAAAGAGCTTTGAATGACAAAAATAAGGAGAATAAAGGTAAGATGATTAAGAAAATTTATTATGTTAGAGAAGATGCTATTATATCTAATGATGAATCTAATAATGGGGATGATGAGGATGGTGAGTGCTTGTTCATGGCTTTAAAATATGAAACTAATTCTACTAACATTGAGAGATGTGTGAAGGAAATGGATCCAAAAGTAAGTTTTATACTAAAGGAACTTTGGTGTCTACTTTTCATGCTAGACATGATAAGAACTACTAGATCATTGATAGTGGATTCTCTAATCATATGATCGGTGATAAGAGTAAGCTTGTTAAAATTGAAATGGAGGACTAGTTAGGTTTGGTCATGATACATCTACTAAGATATGTGGAAAAGGTTCAATTAATTTTGATGGCAAGAATAACATTGATGATGTTCTTTATGTTAAGGGTTTAAGACATAACCTCTTGAGTGCTGGAAAAATGTGTAGCAAAAGATCTAGACTTATGTTTTAGGATGATGGATGTTAGATTAAAAAAGGCTCTATAATTGTGGTTGCTTTTGGAAGGACAGGTGGAAATGTCTATCATCTCAAATGTGTTGATGGTTATTGTTTCATGACTCAAATCAATGAGAGTTGGCTATAGCATAGAAGAATGTGTCACATCAATTTTTATAGCCTAGTGAGAATAAGTTCAATTAAAGTTGTGAGAGATCTGCTAAAGATTACAAAGCCTATAAGTGTTGTCTATAAGGAATGCCAAGTTGGAAAGAAAGCAAGAAGAATTTTCAAAGTCAAAGAACAATCCTCTTCTGGAATGTTGGAATTGGTGCATACATATCTTTGTAGTCCTACCAGAGTAAGAATTCTTCACGGTGATAGGTACTTTATGCTATTGATTGATGATTATTCTAGAATGGCATGGGTTACTTTTCTTAAAGAAAAATAAGAAGCCCTATATATAAGTTTAAAGCATTCAAAGTTATGGTTGAGAATGAAATGGGTATGAAAATCAAGTTCTTGAGGTCTACCAAAGGTGGAGATTTCACCTCCAATGAATTCAATATCTTTTGTGAGAATCATGAAATAAAGAGGAATTTATCTACCCCTAGGACTCCTTAGGAGAATGGAGTGGTTGAAAGAAAGAATAGGTCTATTCAAGAAGCTGCAAGGATAATGGTGAAAGAAAAAAAATTATTGGAAGTCTAATGGAGAGAGGCAATTCATACTATTGTTTACATACTTAATAGAGTGTAAGAAAGATCAAAAAACACAAAGTCTCCCTATGAGCTATGTTATGGAAGGATTCCTACTGTCAAATACTTAAGAGTGTTTAGAAGAAAATACTATATCAGAAGAAATGAAGAAAAATTAAGTTTGATGCAAGATCTAATGAAGGTATCTTCCTTGGATATTCTGCTAAAATTAAAGCTTACTAGTGCTACAACAAGAGGCTAAGAAATATTGTTGAGAGTGAAAATGTCAAAGTTGATAAAGACATAAAAAAATTCAATGGTGATAGATGGATATGAATAAGATGAGTCTCCTTGCAAAGAAGAAGAAAAAACTAAGGAAAAAGAAGGGCAGATTAAAGAGGAAGAAGATCTAGAAAAGATTCCTAAAACTCCTAAGTATGTGCAAAAGAATCATTTTGAAGAAAAAATAATTGGTGATAAGAGAAAAGGTGTACTAACAGCAAGGAAATTTGTTGAAGAATAGATAAATTTATGTTTACTTTTTGAATTTGAACCCAAAACATTAATTATGTTGGCATTAGGTGAAGATTGTTGGAATTTACGTTTTGATTGGTTGGCATTAGATTACCATTGATGTCAACTCAATGAATACAATGTTTGTATACAGCTACAGGAATAGGTATAGCTACAAAAACATCTCAGTTTGTAGTTACTGTTGAGTACAGTTCAAGCAACAGGAAGTTCACTGCCTAGCGATAGGAGCTTCACAGTGACGGGTTCAATAAAGTCAAAATGACTTAAAAATGCTAGTTATGATTTTAATATGTAAAAAGCTAACTTTGCAGCTTGGACAAATGAGAAAGCTGACATGGCTAAAGGAGATTGGAAGAATGACAACTTAGTGATATGAAAAGTTTATCCTACTAGGGTTTTTGGATACGTAAAGTTTTTTTGTGCGCAGCTTCAAAAGATTAGATTTTCTTCTATCGGTGATAAGATATTTTGACAGCTATAGGATAACATGGTGTTGGTTGAACCCTAAAGTTTAAATCTTTTATTTGGAATTTTTTACAACTCAAGGTATGGCAGTTGTGTTTTGATCGATGCTTATCATATTTTTACCTATTTTTGAGCTGCTTTGAGCTGGGTCAAATAAAATATGATCTTACTCCTTACTTGACGGCAAAGCTTTTGTAGAAATTGATTGAATGAAAATATGTTTAAATATTTTATCTAGGTTTTCCATTTATTAAAGATTTGTTATTAGATTTGTCTGGGAAAAGAAAACCTTCGATGTATATCAGATTTTATTGAGTGATTCCTTACTTAGCAATGAAGTTTTTGCAGTAGCACTCAATGAAAATATTATTCAAAGCCTTTATTTGGGTTTCATTCCTTTTGCAGTTTCTAGGGATGCCATTGATAAAATTATTTACTACAGATTAGACATTGCAATCAGATTTGCAAGCTGCAGATAATACTGGGTAGATCGAAGCTATAGGGATTTGATTTTGTTTTGATTAAAAAACAAAAGAAGCTTTTTATTTAATGGAATCCAATTTAAAGAGGAGAAGCAACATCGAATATTTCAGCTACTCAAGAAGAACATCAAATATGTGCAGATGGAATAACATAAGAAGAATGAGATTTGAGTTTTAATATTCTACAGACTGCTACAAGAATATGCAAAAAGTCTACTACAGGAGAATATCAGAAATCTACAGTCAGATTGCTAAAGAAAAGCCTAAAAGCTATTGATAGAAAATTGCAGAATTATTTATTCAAAGACTAGGGCTACGAATTTTGTTTTTCCTTGATCTACAATAGTTATATAAAAAGATTGATTATTATTCATTTGAATTCTGCCTATGTGTGTTTGTGTTTTTCTCTAGTGTGTGTAGAGAAGAGTGGTATGAGAAGTGACTAGATGACTCTGTAAAATTAGAGTATGTACTTCTGAGTGAATAGTGTTCTTATTTTCTGTAGAAGTGTGTGAAGGCATGACATAGTTTTGTAGAGACTTATTGTATGAATGCAAATCATAAATTCTTGTAGAGTAAGTGCATGAATGCTTGCAGAGTGAGTTGAGACCGGAAGTTGTTTGAGGATAACAAAGACATCAAACACTTCATAAGTTTAGAAATTTATATGAGTTACAAAATCTCATTTGTAACATGATATTGAAATTGTAATCAAACATTTATTATTTTTTAATCATCTGAGTTGGTGCTCAAATTAGGGGTAGAAGCTCCTTCGAATTAGTGCTCATAAACTTGGGATAGGTGTTCCTTTGAGTTGGTGCTCATAAATTAGGAATTGGTGTTCCTTTGGGTTGGTGCCCATACTTTGTAACAAAAGAATTTTTTCATTGTGAGGTTGGATTGGAGCAATAGCCTCTAACAACTATTATCACCGAGGTTTTTTTCCATCTTGGGTTTTTCCTCGCACATCTTGTGTTGTGGGATGCACTTTGTGTGATTGGTTGTGTTGCCTCTCCTTTGCTTCTATTTTATGTTTTTAGAGTTTGTTGTTACATTGCTTATAAAGTTAAAATTTGTAGCCCACTGATTCACCCTCCCTCTTAGTGGTCTTTGTGTTCGTTCAATTGGTATCAGAGCTTCTGGTTCTCTATTAGAAAGCTTTCTCCAACTTGGGTAGATTCTGGTTTGTGAACACAATGTCTAAGCATGAATCCTCCTCTATCAAAGTACCTATGTTTGATGGCACTAACTATGCCTTTTGGAGTAGAAGAATGGAAACCTAACTATCCTCCTTAGGTTTTGATTTATGGTTGATGGTCAAAAATGGTTACAATGTTCCCCAAACTCCTCCAACTGATCCTGATGCTAAAAAGAAATATGAGTTCAATGCCAAGGCCAAGCATGCTATTCTTAGTGGATTGTCTGATATTGATTTTTTCAAAGTAATGCACTACAAATCTACAAAACAAACATGGGGTAAGCTACAAAATATTTATGAAGGTGATGAGAATGTGAAGGAAGCTAAGTTGCAAAATATTAGAGCTCTTTTTGAAGGGTTGAAGATGAGAGAAGATGAAAAGATTGATGATTACTTACTAAGAGTAGATGAGATTGTTAATGCTATAAGAGGACTTGGAGAATAAATTGAAGATAATGTAATTGTCAAGAAAGTTTTGAGGTCATTAACAACAAAATATGATACTAAAGTTTCTGCCATAGAAGAAGCTAGAGACATGAAGAATTTCTCTATGGATGAATTATTTGGTTCATTATGAGCCTATGAGATGAGGACTGTGAGTTTTGAACCCTCTAAGAGAGAAGCTTCCTTCAACTTGTGAAGAAAGGAAAATAAGTAGTTGCAAATACTGATCAAGAAGATCCTGACAATGCTAAAGAAAACTTTGTAAAGAAGTTGAAGAAGGGATTAGGAAAATTCAAGGACACGCTACCCTTTAAGTGTTTTAATTGTGGAAAGATTGGACATTTTGTTGTTAAGTTCCCTTATGAGAAGAAGGAAGAAAACTATCAAAGGAAGAGAAGTATTCTCACTGTTGAAAGTGAGATATTAGATTGTGAAAGTGATTCAGTTGAAGACTCCAGTGAAGATGATAAAGAGGTTAATCTCTTCATGGATCAAGAAGTTCTAAATGAGAAGACTTCAAAGATTGAAAATATTACTCAATCTGAAAATACAAAAAACAATTGATAATGATGAGGAAGATGAAATTGATGTTGAGGTTGATCTTGAAGGAGAGCTGATTTGTGCTCTTGATGAACTAAACAAGTTGAAGAAAGAGAATACAAAATTAAACAACAATGCCTCAAAAGAACAAGACCAGTTAGAAAAGAGTATTGTTACTCTAAAGACTCAAATGGAAGAAGCAAAAATATAAGTGAAGTTTTAAAGTCAAAAGTTGAGGCAAAGCAAAAAGAATGTCATGTGTTGAAACAAGAAGTTGTAACTCTGAGGAAAGAGTTAGAAGCTTTTCAAGAAGACCTAAAGTTAGGAATGAAAAATGAGAGCAACACTAATGCTCTAAATGATATACTTTGTAAGAAGAAAAAGAACAAAGATTATAGTGGTGTTGGTTATGAACATGGTGAGAGCTTTAATATGGGTGAAAAACCCAAGAAGAAGATTGTTTTCACTATTGCCACAAGTGAAAATGTTGCTGCCCCAAGAGATGGTGATGACACTGCCCCAAAGAATAACACCCGAAGAGATGGTATTGATGCTGCAACAAGAGAAAATACTGATGTCACAGGAGATAGTGTTTCTGCCCCAAAGGATAACACTGCTATTCTGCATGTTAATATTGCTGCCCCAAGAATGAGAAGGTCTATTGTTGCTATGGACACAACTAGAAGTATTCCTTGGTATAATGATTGGTATACCCCTAAGTTTTATGTTTATTGTTTTAGATGCAATGCATTTTTTCATAAGTTTATTCATTGCAAAATGGTGAAGAGAGAAGCTCCAAATTTCATGAGCAAAAATCCATTTGCACCATTGAGAGATTTGGATATAGAGTGTTACAATTACAATGATCTGGGACATAGAAGTGCAGATTGTAAAAGTTTAAATCAGTCTAGTAAAAGCTTCAACTTTCTTATGTTCACTGAGAAGATTGAATGATATTATTGTCATAACTATGGACACATAGCAAAGTTTTGTAGAGCAAGATCTACTAAACTTGAGAAGAATGCAGTTGCTGCCCCCAAGAACAAAAATGAAGAAAAAGGAGCAGCAAAGAAGAGTGACTAAAAACAAAGTTCAATCAAGCATGTTAGCACAAATCACATTACATGTAGAGAAGAAAAATTTGTGGGTGATAGATAGAGGCTGCTCCAACCACATGACTGGTGATAGGAACAAGTTCAAATAGCTAGAAGAGTGGAACGATGGTTCAGTTAAGCTTGGTAATAACTCCTCAATCAAGATAAAAGGTGAAGGAACCCCGAGTATTGATGGGAAAATACTCATAAAGGATTTCTATTATGTTGAAGGGCTGAAAAACAACTTACTTAGTGTAAGTCAAATGTGTGACAGTGGTTATAAATTTTCATTTGATTCCAAAGGATGTGAAATCAGGAAAGAGAACAATGGAAGATTAGTTGTTGAAGGTAAGAGAACTGATGGAAATGTCTACAACTTGAAAGAATGTCATGAAGCTCAATGTATGATTGGACAAGTGGATGAGAGCTGGTTAAGGCATAGGAGGTTAGGTCACATAAATTTTGACAACCTTGTCAAAGTAAGCTCAAAAGGTTATGTGAGACACATGCCAAAGATAACCAAACCAACAAACATTATTTGTGATGAATGCCAAAAAGGGAAGCAAACTAAAGTTAGTTTCAAGACTAAAGATTACTTAGCCACAAGACCACTTGAGTTAGTACATACATATTTATGTGGTTCTACAAGGACAATATCTTTGAATGGTGAAAAATACTTTATGTTGTTGATAGATGACTACTCAAGGATGACTTGGGTAACTTTCCTGCAAGATAATTCACAAGAATTTGAAAGATTCAAGGTATTCAGAAAAATGGTTGAGAAAGAAAGTGGCTTCAAGCTGAAATGTTTAAGATCAGATTGTGGTGGAGAGTTTACTTCAAATCAGTTTGAAGATTATTGTGAACAGCATGGGATTAGAAGACAATATTCTGCTGCTCGAACAACTCAAAAAAATGGAGTTGTTAAGAGGAAGAACATGAATATGAAAGAAATGGTGAGAACTATGCTTAATGAGTCAAATCTGCAAGATTGGAAAGAGGTTGTTCATACAACAATATACACACTAAATAGAGCCCAGCTAAGAGTGCACATCAAAAGGACACCTTATGAGCTATGGTATGGTAAGAGACCTTTTGTAAAACATTTCAAAGTTTTTGGTAGTAAGTGTTTCATTAAGAAAGATGATGATGGGCTTGGTAGTTTTGATGCAATATGTGATAATGGAATATTTTTAGGATACTCAACTCATAGTAAGGCATATAAATGTTTCAACAAACACCTCAAGAGAATAGTTGAGTGTGTACATGTGAGAATAGATGAAGATTTGTAGCATTCAAGGAAAAAATCAAAAAATTAGATTGAAGAATATCATAATGAAGGTGAAGAGAAATATGAAAATGAAGAAGTAGTAGAAATGCCTCCAAACAAGGCCCCTAGCAAGTATGTTTAGAAGTACCACCCTAAAAATCAGATTATTGGAAGCAAAGATAGTGGTGTGCAAACAAGAAGAAGACATGATGGAAATGATGATCAAGTCAACTTGTGTCTTCTAACTGAAATAGAACCAAAGAATTACAATGAGGCCAATAAGAGTGAAGATTGGATAAAGTCTATGAAAGAAGGGCTACAACAAATTGAAAGAAAGACATGGGATTTAGTTCCAAGGCTGATTGGTAAGAACATCATTGGCACAAAATGGGTCTACAGAAACAAGGTAAATGAAGAAGGTAAAGTGATTAGAAACAAAGCTAGACTAATATGCAAGGGATATTCTCAAGTCGGGGGCATAGATTTTGAGGAAACATTTTCCCTAGTTGCAAGACTAGAGGCTATTAGAATGTTCTTAGCATTCTAAACATATAAATATTACAAGGTTTATCAAATGGATGTTAAATCCACATTCTTGAATGGTAACCTTGAAGAGGAAGTCTACATGGAGCAACTTGAAGGGTTTGAGTCACTTGAGAAAGGAGATTATGTGTGCAGATTGAGAAAAACACTATATGGATTAAAGCAAGCACCTAGAGCATGGTACTCTAGATTGGGAATCTATTTACATCAGCAAGGTTTCAAAAGAGGATGTGTTGACAACAATCTCTACACCAAAGTGGAAGGTAATCACATGATTATCATTGTTGTTTATGTAGATGATATCATCTTTGCTAGAAGTCATGATGATTTGTGCAAGAATTTTTTTGATTAAATGCAACAAGAATTTGAAATGTCAATGATAGGTGAGATATCCTACTTTCTTGGTTTGTAAATTTCACAACTAAACAAAGGAATTTTTATTTCACAAATCAAGTATGCTAAAAACATGTTGAAAAGGTTTCAAATGGATGATTGTAAGCCTGTTAGTACACCTATGGTGACTGGGTGTAAGCTATCCAAGAATGATGATTCACTATATGTTGATCAAACCATGTTTAGATCCATGATTGATAGTCTTTTGTACCTTACTACTTCTAGACCAGATATTGTACAAGCAGTTTGTATGGTAGCTAGATTTCAAGCTTCTCCAAAGCAATCTCATTTGAATGTTGTAAGAAGAATTTTCAGATATTTGCAAGGTAGTTTGACATATGGTTTATGGTATGCTAAACATGATGAATTCACTTTGTAAGCTTATATAGATGCAGATTGGGTTGGGTGCATAGATGACATGAAGAGCACAAGTGGAGGTGCTTTCTTCCTTGGTGGTAGATTGGTCTCTTAGCATAGTTAAAAGCAAGAATCTATCTCATTATCTACAATTGAAGTAGAATACATAGCTCTACCTCATGTTGCTTTCAAGTTATCTAGATGAAACAAATATTAAAAGATATCTAGGGGTAAGTGCACCAAGATGGCTCCCAAAAAGGGGGCTTTAAGTGGCCACCTTTTTTTTTTTTTTTCTGAAATCAGGAAATACTAACCTTGGACATGAAATTGAGGATAGTTACACTCAAAATTTTGAGATGGAACAAAAACAAGGATCGAAGTGCTCCAAGTCTACTTTCTAAACTACTAATTTATTTTGAAAATGGTTGAGATTAAGGGGTTCAAAAGAGGGATGTACACAAATTGGTGCTATTTTTGTCGAAAACATAACATAGCAACTCTTGTACGACCTGAGCATGGTGAACTTATTTGTAGTATTTTTAAAATTGCAACAGTCAAAAGTTAGCTAATAGTATCTAGTTGATGCACAATTTTTTTGATAATTTTTTAATGAATATTTGATTTTTTACTAATTTTCTAAGTGGGCACTTCCTGAAAAGCAGAATTTTGGCCGTGCTCCCCTTAAAAAAATTTGAAGGTATTTGATTTTTTTAATTTTAATTTTTTTTAAATGTAGAATAGAGTCTAGTTTCTAAAAATGTAATTTATTTGAAATTTCGATGAATGGTTAATTTATAACGAAAAAAAACCAAAGACTATTTTTTGGCGAAAAAGAGACATACAAACAGAAGAAATTATGGATGAAAGGCATAACATTGTTAAAAATTGAAAAAAATTACATCGTTGGATAGCTAAGAGAGAACCTAACATTACTCATGTGTTTTCTTTTGTTGATATTGAGCCAGATGCAATCCTGATGGTGAGCACGAACCCGATTATGTGAAAAAATTGTAGAATTTGCAAAAACACGTCTCTGGTCATGGGGAATGCCCTTCAAGCCTCTGGGTTGGTATTCCAAGGAAACTACCAATGCTAAGGCTCAGGGATTCCCAAAGCAAACTATAACGCGCTCACGTTATTTCCTAGTTTTGATCTCGTTATGTTTCATCGATATGCGTCCTTTTGCCTCTTGCATGTCGCTGTAGCATTCTGTTTGTTATGCCGAAACCAAAGAAAATCTTCCTGTCCCAATGTGTTTCATTGTGACCTCATGGAGTTGGGGAAACATCATGTAGATAATGCTTCATTATACCGAGAGTCACGAATGCCATCTCCCAATCCCTGAGACATAAGAATTTTTCTTACTACAACGTGCTTCCTTGCTTCATCCGTTTTGCTATAACCTTGAGATATTGGAGAGACATCTCACAGATTAGACTTTGCTTTACCAAAAATCTTCATTCATCATGAGTCACTGTGACAAATTGGTTCTCTTGTGGATGTATTCTTTTATCTTATGTGGGTTGCCGTAACATACCGACATCGGGGAGACCTCATATAGAGTGCACTTTGTTTTACTGAAAGACTTTATCCATCTTGTGTGTCACTAAGACAATCCAATTTTCATCCTAACAAATTCCTCATTGTGTTATCAGTGAGACCGAAGGTCACTCATTGAGACATTACTTCGAAAGCCTCAACTCTTACCAATATGCATCCTCCCGCCACCGATCAGTGTGACAATGTATATTTGCTATGATCTCACACCAGAAGCAATATGTTTGGCGAAAGAAACCATCCATGTGTTGTTCGGTAAGACTCTCCTCGAGAACATGCTGACAAAAACCCCGTGTCAACAAGACATAACAACCTCACTGAGATCGCATTACGATATCGCCAAGCTCTCGCCGATGAACCTCCACATGCATTAGTCAGGGAGACAATTCAAAATCGATGAGACACTATCCCGATGACCATACTTCTATCGATAGGCTCCTCCTCGGTCACTGAAACCATGTAAAAGTCATGCCAATAGAAACCTACAGGTGAATATTGATCGCTGTAACAATGAACAAGTCTTGCCGATCACCTGCTGCAAACATATGTTAACACACAGGCAACATGGGTCAGGGAGACCTAGATAGACCTATTCCGATATAGACCACAACATGAAAAATGCATGACTCGATGGATTCTATGGGGTCACACGACCAAAATATGCGTAAAAATATCATAAAATGAGGAAAATGTGCCTAAGGTAGGACTCAAATGGAGACTCAGGGGGATGAAAGATATGTAAAAATCATCAAATTTTTACAGTTCCAACAGGACGGAGGAAGAGAGTGGAAGAGAGTGTGGGAGAGTGGGTGAGAGGGTGGGAGTGAGTGTGGGAGAGTGGGTGAGAGGGTGGGAGAGAAGGTGTGAGAGTGGGAGAGGGTGGGAGAGGGTGGGGAGAGAGAAGGAGGGAGGGATGAAGGGGTGGGAGAGGGAGGTGGCCGGGGAGGGAGGGAGAGGTGGGAGAGGAGGTATGGGAGGTGGGAGATAGGGGAG